>JAJJMB010016180.1:860120-1103282 GCA_023531105.1 Papaver atlanticum
TTGAATTCTAGTCTACTAAGTCAAGTCTCGGACTAGGTTTAAAATTTGGTAGTTGAGTATCTGACATCACCCTCGAAGACTGAAGATCGACGAAGACATATGGAGAACTTCATCAACAATGTATGTGAAGACTGAACCATTTTATTTTACTCACTATCTTACCATTCTATCTATTTGAGACTATGTCGTATGACTTCTAGTAGATTTATTGCAAATAAGAAATTTCGAGTCAAGCTTGACTTGTTAAACATCTCGAAATATGATTCAAGCATTGGACGTTCAAAGGTCATTAACAATATTAGTTCGAAATAATTTATTTTTCAAGAATTACTTTCTAGATCATTTGAAAGTTGTGCAAGCAATGATTTTATCATTTGGGAATGTTTCGAACATCAAATTAGAGATTCAAAACTTCTATAATTTCTGTTTCGGGTAGGTTGGCGAACCATCTCGCACACCATGGATATCTGAGTTTCTGAATATAGGGAAAGTTGGTGAACCAGTTCGCGAACTGTAAGTTCAGAACATGACAGTTCACGAACCATGGTGATCTGGATTTTTAATATTGATGTAAAAGGCTAACAGTTGGCGAACTTGGTTCACAAACCGTGCCCATCTGATTTCTCGAGTCGATTAGGGTTGACGAACCCGATTCACGAACTGTTGCACCCTGACTCGTGAACTATGCCTTATGGTTCACAAACCGTTTCACCAACGGTCTCATAAAATTCTAACAGATGCTTAAAGATTTGATTTTTTTTTTCCAAATATGTTTAGCATTGCTATGACTCTCATAAACACCTTTAAGACATCATTGATCACTAAAACACTTGTGTATGTGCATCATAATTAAATTCTTAAGTGTTTAAATGAACATCAAAATGCTTATTAGTTCATAAGGCATATTTTCCAAAGAACGATCATTGTACACAGTTTCGTAACCGGATTACTGTGTGTATTCTTCTACATGATTTTAAGACTACTTCTCACATGCTTACTTGAAACCCTAATTAGAGTTTTATATAAATAGAGAAAATATTTGCTTCAAACTCAAGTTATCTTAGCTTGAATTATAAGCAACCCTCAGTCTTGAACATCAATAAAAAAAAATATGCTCTTTCAACTGAGAAATTCAATCCCTAAGACTTTGTGTCCTAGTTGATAGCTAGAGTCCTCCTCCATTGACCTAGGTTTCCTCTGAGAAACATAATTAGGTCTACAATTAAAAGCCTTCGCTTTGGGGATTCGTGAAGGCAGGTCCGACTATCTTTAATCTTGAGAGTTCGTGTATCTCGATCTTGCTGTTTTGTTATTGAGGTTTTCGTAATCTCTTTCATGCAAGATACAAAGAAATCACATAGTTCTTTTCGTCCCAGACTTTGTGATTCCTCAAGATTGATATCTGAAAACTTCCCTTAATTGATTAGTTCAAGATTGTTCTTGAGAGGTGGTTAAAGATCCAAGATTCTCAGCTAACTGGGTGTAAGTGTTCCGGATTGTGAGGTTTGGTAGCTTTGTCTATTGCAAACAATAAAGGCAAATTGGTATCAAAAGTCTTCACTTAGGTTGAAACAACTCTTAGGCTATAAAGAACGCCATCTAAGAGAATCAATTGCGTAGAACCTTGCGAGGTTCAAGATACGTAAGGAGCGCGACTGTAACTGAATCGCTTGGAGGGTGGATTCGGTCTCAACTACATTCCATTCCGAAGTATGATAGTAGGCTAGTGTCTGTAGCGACTTAACACAATTTGGTTTCCAAATTTGGATGAGGTCCTGGGTTTTTATGCTATTGCGGTTTCCTCGTTAACAAAACTTCTGGTGTCTTGTGTTTTTCTCTTTCCGCATTATATTGTTTATCTTTATAATTGGATTTACGCAAGTAGTTCATATTCAATCTAAGTACATACGTCCGTATTAATTGTGATCGATTATGAGACTTGTTTTTGTAGAGTTTGTATCTTGAAAGATAGATAATAAGTTTCATACTTGGAAGAATTCCAATTGGATTATTTGGATATGACTAGATTGATCTTGGATATTGATATTTTGGATCATACAAGTACTCTTCTTAACAATCAGGTTCACGGACTCTATTGTCTAGACTTTCTGATTGAGAAGAGTTAGAGATATATACTCTATATACATATTGTCAAGGATCATTAAGTTGGTCTATTTTAAATTGTATTAGGTTTTGTCCGTACAGGTTGCCGAACGAAAAAGTTGGTGGTGTATGTCATAAACCTTCCATACTGTTTCTGTTAAGGGCACCCATTAATCTGTTAGGGGAACCCTGTTAGTGAGGTTAGTTTTGTCTGTTATTTTTATTTGTGTCAACCACACGTGTTATGCACGTTAGTCGTGTGAAGATGTGGTTATATCCTGTATTTGACTCTTTTTGCAGTCATGAAGAAATTGTTAATCAAATTTGATTTCTCTCTTAATATCTTCTGTTATCCCCAGTCTAATCTCTATCCTTAGAGATTCAAAGTTGTCTCTGTACTAACTTGTAGTGTAAATCACAACAATTGGTATCATAGCACTCGATCCGAGTGTTCCTGTGTAACCATGGTAACCCAGAAAGAGTTTGATGCCCTAAATAAGAGAGTTAGTGATTTATCCAAAGAACAGAGCGACGGATTTAAGGATCTGAGTAAGAAGTTGGATGAATCTCAGAATACAGTTTCGCCAGCGCTGCTAGCAGGATTGGGAAGTTTGTTTGAGACTCGGATGGCTTCGCTAGAGGCAAATTTTCTAAACCAGCAACGTTCATGAGATGGATTATTGGACACCCCAAACAAGCCAACAACTCATTCAGATGGAAAGGGTCTTGATCCTGAAGGTAATAAACACATTCTCAGTAATACAATTTCACATTCTCATAAACCCAAAATAGAGTTTCCTAGATTTGATGGGACTAACCCTAGGTCTTGGATCCGAAAAAGCAATAAATTCTTTCAGCTACATCTCTTGGATGAAGAGAAGAAGGTAGTTATGGACTCCTTATATTTAGATGGTAAAGCTGATGTGTGGTATCAAGACTACCAGGTGGGTAAGGATTTGATCTTATGGGAGGAATTTTGTGCTGATTTGAACTTTAAATTTGAAGAATTAGGCCATGATGATATAGTTGGTGAATTCAACAAGTTATTTCAAGAGGGTACTGTACTTGAATATCAGGAACTCTTTGAGGAGCTTAAGGCCCTCATGATAGCCAAGAACCCTTACCTCACTGAATCATATTTCACATCCAGCTACATCAGTGGATTGAAGGAAGAGATTAGGATGGTAGTTCAAATGCACTCCCCAACCACCTTGAATCAAGCAATCTATTTGGCCAGAATGCAAGAAGCCTTGCTAGAGAAGACAGCCAAGAAGGCTAAGTTTGTCTCCAAACTTCCTACACTATCAATGGGTGGGATAAGTTCTATAAGCTTTGTGACTACTCCTAAATCAAGTTCTCCATCCCCTAGAGGGAGCCAAAGTCCAAAGATACCCCCTATTAAAAAGCTAACATATGCTGAGATGAGGGCAAGGAGGGAGAAAGGACTTTGCTATAACTGTGATGAAGTCTTTAAGAAGGGTCACAAATGTGCTAAGCAGCAGCTCTATATGCTAGTGGGAGAAGAAGAAGAAGCTGTTAATTCTGAAGTAGAGTCTCCAGAAAGTGTTCCTCTGATACAAGAGCTAGAAGAAGAGGTGGAAATTTCCCTACATGCATTATCTGGTAATGTATCTCACAGAACTATTAAAATTCAAGGAATTACTATGAACAAGAGGCCAATTACCATTCTGGTAGACAGTGGAAGCACCCACAACTTCCTAGACCCTGAAGTGGCAAGGCTCAGTGGCACACTAATTGAACCCACTGCTGCTTTGCAAGTTGCTGTAGCTGATGGCAATAAGGTACTGAGTGATGCTAAATGTCCAAATTTCACTTGGAGCATGCAAGGCCATAAGTTTACTTGTGAGGTAAGACTCTTAGCTCTGGGTGGTTGTGATATGGTGTTAGGGGTAGATTGGATGAGAAATGTCAGTCCCATTAAATTTGATTTTAAGCAGTTAACTATCTCATTCCTTAGTGATGGGAACCATATTGAGTTAAAGGGTAGTAGTGAGGAGGTAAAGATTTCTGCTATGTCTGCCAAAGCTTGTCATAAATTTATCAAGAAGAGCACACATGGAGTTATGGGAAAATTATTCTGCATCACAGCAAAAGAAGTTAAACCTCAAACACCTGAAATTCTTGAACCCTTACTGTCTACATATTCCAGTATTTTTCAAGAACCCAGTGCCTTACCTCCTCAAAGGTCACATGACCATCACATACCCTTACACCCTAATGCTACCCCTCCTAATCAGAGACCCTACAGAATACTCTATGTACAGAAAGAGGTAGTGAAGAAGTTGGTACAAGAGATGTTGAAATCTGGGGTTATAAAACCTAGCAACAGCCCCTTCTCTTCACCTATCCTACTAGTCAAAAAGAAGGATGGCAGTTGGAGGTTCTGTGTAGATTACAGGAAGGTGAATGAATTAACAGTTAAGGACAAGTACCCTATTCCTGTTATTGAAGAACTATTGGATGAACTGAAGGGTGCTAAGGTCTTCAACAAAATTGACCTAAGGGCAGGGTATCATCAGATCAGGGTTTATCCAGCAGACACACAGAAGACTGCATTTAAGACACACCAAGGACACTATGAGTTCTTAGTTATGCCATTTGGACTGACTAATGCCCCAGACAGCTTTCAAGCCCTTATGAATGATGTCTTTAGGACTTATCTAAGGAAGTTTATCCTAGTATTTTTTGATGACATACTGTTCTACAGCCCAAACATGGAAACTCACCTTTAGCATCTACAGCTAACACTGGAAACTCTCAAGGAACATTCACTCTTTGCAAAGCTCAGCAAATGTTCCTTTGGCCAAGACAACTAGAGTACTTGGGACACATTATATCTGAGGAAGGTGTAGTTGCGGTCTCTATAAAGATTGATAGCATGACAAGATTGCCTACTCCTGTGACAATCAAAGACTTGAGGGGATTTTTTGGTTTAACAGGATATTATAGGAAATTTGTAAGGAACTATGGGATCATTGCCAAACCACTCACAGATTTGTTGAAGAAAAACAGCTTCCACTGGGACATCTCAGCTCAAACTGCTTTTGAGAAGCATAAAAAAACAGTCACAACCACCCCAGTATTGGCATTACCAGATTTTAGCAAACCATTTGAGCTCTCCACTGATGCTTGTGACACTGGTGTAGGAGCAGTTTTAATGCAGGGGGCAGAGACATAGCCTACTACAACAAGGGAATGGGACCCAGATTCTTAGCCATGTCAACTTATGAGAAGGAGCTAATGACAGTGGTTATGGCAGTAAACAAGTGGAGGTCTTATTTGTTAGGGAACAAATTTAATATATACACTGACCATCAAAGTATCAGGTATTTTATGGAGCAGAGGGTTCACTCTTTATTACAGCAAAAATGGTTAGCCAAATTATTGGGTTATGACTATGAGCTGAAGTACAAAAAGGGTTCAGAGAATCTGGTAGCAGATGCACTATCAAGGGTACACCTTGACGGAGATTCTCAATGTCAAGGTTTGACTCTTCTATAACCAGATTGGTTCTTAGAAGTACAAGGGAGTTACAAGAATGACATTCTTGCTGAGAAACTTATTCCACAGCTTACTGTACAAGAACCAGAGGGAGGTGACTCTACTTATCAGCAAGGGGTGCTTAGGTACAAGGGCAGAATTTACATTGGCCAAGAGGGTAACCTAAGGAAGAAAATCATCTATTCTAGTAACTCCTCTTGTGTAGGAGGACACTCTGGAGCTCAAGCTACCTACCAAAGAGCCAAACTATACTTCTTTTGGGTAGGAATGAAAACTGATATCAAGGAGGTGGTGAGGACCTGTGAAATCTGCCAACAGTCAAGGGTTTTAACACTGCACCAGCTGGCCTGCTTCAACCACTTCCAGTACTAGAGCAATCCTGGGAACATATCAGCATGGATTTTATAACTGGCATGCCAAAATCTGAGGGAAGAGAAGTGATATTGGTGGGGGTAGACAGATTTACAAAATTCAGCCATTTTTTTTGCCTTGAGTCATCCCTACACTGCAGCATCTGTGGCCAAGGTATTTATAAATACTATATACAAGTTGCATGGACTCCCTAAATCCATAGTTTCAGATAGAGATGTTGTGTTTGTTAGCAACTTTTGGCAGGCTCTGTTTGCTAGGTTGGGGACAGCATCACACCTGAGTATTGCCTACCATCCCCAGACTGATGGGCAGACTGAAAGGGTTAATGCCTGCCTAGAGTATTATATAAGGTGCATGACAAGCTTCAAGCCAAGTAAATGGGTATCATGGTTGGCAATGGCTCAGTGGTGGTATAACACCAGCTACCACACAAGCATGAAACTTTCTCCCTTTGAAACCTTATTTGGTTATGCGCCACCCCAGTTTGGGATCACTACTTCAACACAAGGAGTTAATGCTGAAGTTGATAGCTACATTGAGCAGAGGAAGACTGCTGAAAGAATCTTTAGAGGCATCCCAACAAAGAATCAAATCTCAGGCTGACAATAAGAGGTCAGAAAGAACATTTGAGGTGGGGGATTGGGTGTACCTGCGCTTACAACCCTACAGACAGTCCTCAGTATAGTTGAGGAGGAATTTAAAGCTCTCTGCTATGTTCTTTGGACCTTATCAGGTAGAAGAGAGAATTGGGAAGGTGGCCTACAAGATGAAGTTACCAGAAGGGTCTACAATACACCCTACCTTTCATGTGTCACAGCTAAAACCTAAGTTGGGAGTTGGATTAATGCCTCAGACCAATCTGCCAGCTACAACTAAAGGAGGAGAGCTTAAAATGAAGCCATTGCAGGTGTTAAGTACAAGGATAATAAAGAAGAACAACCATAATATTACTCAAGTGCTTATTCATTGGGAGGGTTTTTCTAAGGATGAAGCTACTTGGGAAGACAAACACTCTCTAGAGCTGCAATTTCTAAAATTGATTCTTGAGGACAAGAATCTGGAGAAGGGGAGGGATTTGTCATAAACCTTCCATACTGTTTCTGTTAAGGGCACCCATTAATCTGTTAGGGGGCACCCTATTAGTGGGGTTAGTTTTGTCTGTTATTTTTATTTGTGTCAACCACACGTGCTGTGCACGTTAGTCGTGTGAAGATGTGGTTATATTCTGTATTCGACTCTTTTTGCAGTCATGAAGAAATTGTTAATCAAATTTGCTTTCTCTCCTAATATCTTCTGTTCTCCCCAGTCTAATCTCTATCATTAGAGATTCAAAGTTGTCTCTGTACTAACTTGTAGTGTAGATCACTACAGTGTACTTGGTATACTCTCTTTTTTAATACACCAACTAAAGAGTAAGCGAACTCAAGGGAAGATATTCGAACGATAGTAAACATCCGCGAATGAGCATGACTCAAATTAGGCTTCCACGTCACAAGACTTATAAAGCAGGATGTTCTAGGAGATAGCAAAATTTAATGCATAGACACTTAATTTGCATATAAATACTGAGCATAACTCAGAAGAAAGGGGGGATTAAGTTTTGGAAGAGCAAGTGCTCGATTAGGGTTTTACCAAAAGTTTATAAGTATTTCAGTTCCTTCTTGTAACGACTTCTTCATTATTAATAAAGTTTATATTCAAAGTGGACGTAGGTAATAATGCCGAACCATTATACACTCGATTTCATTTATTTTCTCATGATTGTGTTTACGGTTTTCTAATATGAGTTTTATATCTTGCATCTTATAATTTGGTTATATGGTTCAGATTCATGTTATTGTATGGATAGAAAAAATGGCTATTACAAAAGAGTTTTAAATTAATTTTTAAGATGTCTCCTAGTAGGTTATTGATCAGCCATACGCAAGCAATCATGAACCCAATAGGAAAGATTGTTCCTTTGCCACAATAGGTGTGTCGTAATCAGATACCATATTCAGTGGCGGAGCCAGAAATTAAAAATAAGGGGGACTAAACTTTTTTTTTTTATATATATAACAGTAGTGGACTAAATATAAAAATTATACGGACTAAATACAAAATATATGATAAAAATAAGGTTTTTCTTCTTATGTGGTTTCAATGATCTAATGGGGGATAGAGCTAGGGTTAGTCAACCCTGGCTCCGCCCCTGACCACACTGTCAGTAGCTAGGAAGCAACCCATGTATATTGATTTTTACAGTAGACTCAGGGAGGCGACCATCTTTTGTAACATTGCTAATTGGGGGTGCCAGATTACTGAGGAGTGTACCGAAATCCATATAAGACAGAGGACTTTCTAGTTTGTTTTATATGAGTTTTGATACACTTTTGAGTAAATTGGTACCCCTGTTAGCAGCCATGAGCTTTTGGACCGATTCATAGATGGGTTAGGTTGAGTAGAAGTATCACCAGGATTGAGGGAGTCCTATCTAAACATCTTAAAAGCCATAACCAAAGCACTGTTAGTGGATTGTGCTCTACCTTCAGAAACCAAGAAATTTTGACATGGCACAGCGGAAGCAATTTAAAAAGTAACAAAACAAGGAGAATCCACTCCCAAAACAGTAAAAGAAAACTCTAATCCAAAAGCTATGCAATCACAGTAAACAATAAATCATTAAAACAAGATAATGAATTGATGATAAAGTTGATTAACCAAAAGACATACTTGACAGTAAACAATAATCATGAATGAGATAATCTAAACTGATTACAATGATAAAGCCAATGGCTATTTATAACCATGAAACTGACCTGCACTGAAGTCTATCCTAACGACTTAAACTCCTAAATTTCTTGTTAATAACAATACTATCACTTATCTTATTTGACTCCTGCAATTAACTAAGAGCAGTTTCTATGGACTCAACAAACTTGAAGTTTGTTGATTTTGCTCCCACTATGGACTCAAGAAACATGAAAAATGGATGTACAAACCAACAAATTTGTTGGTTTGTTGAGTGATATGGAACATGTAGCGCGCGCGTGATGTAAGACCGGGCGAGCTTGGCACCAACGCTGGCGCTTGTCCTTGCATCGCCCGTTGTTACTTCACACGCCAGTCTTTTCTAAAAGCGCCGCGTTTTTCATAGAAGCGTCAACGGCTGTATCTGGACGGCTTAAAACTCTTGTGATCTAACGGCTATAATTTTTAAGTTCTATAAATACTCTCCATTTCAACTCCAAATTCACATTCACACATCTAGTCTTCTTTACTCTTCTTCTCTGAGCTTAAAAAAATTCTTCAACTTCAAAAAAATTTTCAATTCTTGAACATGTCTCAGCCCTTGTTAGTTCGGCGCGCTATGTATACTAAAGAAGAAAGATGAATCTATTTGCAGAAACTATGCTTTTTTATTTACTAAGCTTTCTTCAGCAAACTATCCATGGGTGAATTTCTGGGCGATTATTCAAGACGGGTTCTGCAGTGACACCCATAATCAGAGTCGTCGTGCTATATGTGACATAAAAAATCGTTTTCGTACAATTAAGAAAGAAGTAAGTGGGTTTGTATCTTTAACCATACAAGCCAATCGATATAGACTGAGAGGTGATACTGATGTTGAGATGGTAACAAGATCTTTGGCTGAATGGCGAAGATGGAAAAATGTGGCTTTTCCTTTCGAAATCCTTAAGGTGTTGAACAGTTTCAACCCCTTCTTTGTAGTTGTTGTTCCACCTAGTACTTCTCATCAGTGAAGCTAATGTAGTCCGCCATAATTCAGTGAAGCTAATGTAAAATGCTTAATTTTATACATATGTAATTTCATTTAATTCAGACAGTCGTACTTTTAAAACTAAAATTACAAATGTAGCAGAATTAAAAATTACAATCTCTCTAACGCCTCTCATCGCTACCTCTCCCATTGTTTTCTTCTGGAGTCAAGAATTCTTCAAGACCTGGGGATAGACCTGGGATATCCCCACTTTCCAACATATTAAATAAAATTTCCATAAGGAGATAAAGCTGGTTGAACAACATTAGGCGATTGGAAAGCACTCGGTCCTCCAAGCATATAAGATGTTTGTTGTTGTTGTTGTGGTGGTGTAACATTGTAGCAATCATTTGGGTTATAGGGCGAGAATGATGATGAAATGCGCCTAGGATCTAGCCGAAATACTTGAGGTTGAGATACAGGCACAGTTTGTGGTGAAGTACTGTGCCGTACATGTGGTGAAGAACTCTCTCGTACTTGTGTTTCTCCCACCACTATATTATCACTATCATGCAATGATCTGTTGCTCCTGGTGGAATCGGTAGACGGTGAACGCCCATTATAATTTACAGTTGGACTCAATCTAAACATTGTGTACTCGTGCCATTTCCGACACACATTCAAGTGTATAGCCTCCATTTTACGATTCATCTAATACAAATCGTTCAGTTGGTTCCACAACTCTTCGTCACTGGCATTGACATTGTAGTAAGGATAATCACGTTCCATAGCTTGGGCAACAATGGGGATCGTGGTTGGCTCACCTTATGAAGTAATACTTGGCATCTCCCAACGAATTTCAGGCATATTTGACGAAGATGATGAAGAACTTGCACCCATGGTGGGGTAAGTCATAAAGTGATGTGAATTTTAAGTTGTTGTAAAAAATGATAAGTAGAGTTCGTTCAACTCGGGCTTGTGAAGGATTTTCGAAAATTAAATAAAGTTGTTTCAACAATAATAAGAAAATACCGAGACTCTGGATTCCACCATTGACCAATTAAGTTATAAATTCTAATAAATATTCATGCAATTTTTTATTTTAAAGTGATTCTAATATTTTGCTTTTAATAGATTTTTGAAGTAATAATTGTAAGCACGAAGCATGAAACATCAAAAGTATTAAAACCAAGCATGTCCCATCAAAACACTTCACAACTACTCAATAAAAACCAATTTTTCTTTTAAGTTCTATGCAAATAATCATGTAAAATTATTGCAATAAATAATTAAAATAGAACTATACCACTTTTCATGGAACAATGGCTTCATCCGTTGCCTCGGCTAAGGGGTTTAGCTCCTCATATTAGAAATATGCTCAAAAGTTGATTTCATTGATCAAATAAGGTGTTTTTATTAGAAAGGACGAGCTATAGTTACAGAAAGTTTGTTGTAAGGAAGGTAATGGTCGCTGAAAGTATTAAGCAAAGACAGTCAAAAACGATAACAGCTTTCTATAGTTGAATATAAGACTGCTTCTGCGACGGTTTGGTGTGGGTCGAAGTTCTTCGTGTTCTTCGCGACTGTTCCGTGTGCGTCTTATGTTCTTCGTGTTCTTCAGCTCCGCAGCAGCAGCGGCCTGTAAACCTCTGATTCTCGCCTCCTCAGCCCTTCTCAGCCCCCCAAACTCTCGACACCCCTTCTATATGACCCAAACAATCTATTTATATCAAAAATACTGATTAAATCTCTCTAGAATCTTCCAAAATCTCTTCCTTTCTCTTCACGGCAAAGTTGCGGCAATTTCTTGTTTTAGGATTTCCACGCGTTTCTGAGCTTTCCTTTTGATTCTAAACTCTTCCTTAGATATATATCAAGCTTTGGGAAGAAAATCTTGCCTTTAATCTCTCTAAAATTTCCTAAAACAAGTCACACACGTGACTTTCCATATTTTGCTGTTGAGATAAAAATCCGTTGATTGAGCCCAGTTTAATCGATTTAAACACCCATGTTAGATTCCTAGACCCATAAGGAGTCTACCCTATGAAATAAGTGGTTTAATCGACCTCAAACTCCTCCAAATCACTACCACCAAAATTGCCAAAAAACATGCTTTACGGTTTTGGTTTCCCGCCCAAATTCAAAATTTGAACGTGAAGGGGAAAGGTTACCCCTTATCCAATGGTCGCCCCTTATCCGTTGCTGGAGTCCGCATAACACTCGTCCCTTGGGTTGCATTTATCAACTTTTCGAGCCAATTTCGCCGCAAAAGCTTATTTCTTCAAAAACACCTATAAAGAGATAAAATACCAAAATAAGTACAAAAATGGGTACTAACAATATACACAATAGAGATGAAATAGACACATAAATGCGTCTATCATAAAGCATGGCTCTTTTGGAGGTGGTTGGCTAGGAACGATATTTGCATCATGGGACATGCGTGATAACCCTGGGAAATCAAACCCATAGATGTGCATGTTGTGTGTCCCAATTACAGGCTTCGCAATTGACTTGTACCATCTGACATACTGCGCTTCACCAATATCCCTCTATGTATTTAGTTCATACCTCTCCCATTTGGTTCTTCTCATCCTATCAAAATATGATCCATAGGTTTGCATCTGTTGTGGCGGGTTAATTGCAATTGCATATATACCTTATATTTGGTATTGCAGTCTTTCTCCCAGGTAGAAAACCCCTCTTTCTGATTCCGGAGTGTAAAAAACAACTCTACGCAGAGAATAATCAAGAATATGGTGTCCAACATTAGCACCATACTGAGGAAAATCAATGTAAGGGTGAACAACTATGTTGTTGTGGCTCCGAGTCATCTGATGAAACCTCTGAACAAAACTGGAACCCGAGACGTCGCTGCCAGTGTCCTTCGCTAAGTTGGTCGAGATGTACATGTCCAACATTGGAAATCTATGGGTATCGTCTTTAAGGATTGGTTTACTAACACGAAAGTAGGTATACCACCAATACTGCAAATTACTCCATAATTTTAGTATTTTGACTTAATCTACATTTTTTCATAAAAATTATTTAAATTTAAAAATAATAATTTTGATATTTACCTCTATGAAACTAGTGAAGTTATCTCCGCCCATGGACGCTTGATCCAGCCCACATCTGGTGCTTTGTCAAGATCTTCTAACGCTTGAAGCCAACCAACACGAGCAACATAAGTTGAGTTTGGAAAGAATGTTTGACCCAGTACCCATAAGATAAACACCCTTTCGAGTTCAGGATAGTCATCTACATCTTCTGGGTTTCTGGGTTGGATAAGGAAAGCCCTGAACATTTAATCCCACCTCCTTTCAATTCTTTATAATCTTCACGTATTTCTGATTCCATAAACGAGGGAAAAAGCGTCTCCCATTTACTATTTGACATCCATTCGTCTTGGTTGAATGGTGTCGGCTCTCCCATTCCACTTGGGATCCCACAAATGAAATACAAATCAAGGGGCGTGATACCTATTACAAGTATAATATCAACTATGATTAATTCTTTTGATTGTTTAATAATTATTTAAAAAATATAATTTAAGTTAAGTTTAACAAGCTTACCAATTTCAAAATCCATAAAATGGAATGTGTGCGTCGTCGGCCACCACCTTTCTACCACTGTTTTTGTAATTCTGTTGTATTGTCTTCTAGGCTTCATACTGTAAAGCGCACGCCAGAGATATCTGTCAACCCTTTCTCGGACTTGAGGGGGTAGAACTTCATAAACAGCCTTTAAGTTTGAAAATCCACCTCTCATTCTAAAATAATCCTCAGACCGATCTTGATGCCCCGACACATGACCTTGGACTAATGATGGAGCAGCAACGACACTCGGCGAAGCAAACTCTGCTTCCCGATTTTGAGAAAAATCTACACCAATGGCAGGCCGCGGTGCCGGTTCATTTCTTCGATCTCTTCTCTTCTTTACAGTATTTACTGCTTTTCTTAAAATGTTGCTCATATTGTATCAATTTTTTTTGATTTAGAATTGTTTTAGAAGAAGGAAATAGTAGTGGTGTGACTGAAAATGAATTCAGTTGAAGGAATTTATAGTTTTGAAAACTATAACGTTGAGAATATGGACGTTGGAAAATCGACCGTTGGCGTTATTGTTTCTCACGCCCGCGTTGATATGACCAACGCAGGCGTTTTAGTCTTGAGCGCCAGCGCTTTCCTTTCCAGCGCCGCGTTTATCCTCCACACGCCAACGTGTGTCCCTAGCACAGGCGCTTGATGATCAACCGCGCAGTGCTATTCCCATAATGGAGAAACCTGTTTGGCCATCCACCTGGCTCAACAAAAAATTCATTTGAACATTACCATAGGAATTGCCCTAACAGAGTCAAAGTAAATCATATCAAATTTGAAAGTAAATCCTAACAATACTACTGAAAAACGAGATATAGACTTGGCACACGACTCGCATACTAGGATTCTAGATATGTCCCGTATCAAATTTTATTGCCCGCATAAACAACGGCAATCTTGAGCAAGGTTTGAAAAACGAGTCACGGCTCAGGTCACGGCCACTGGGTGTGACCGTTATAATGCGTTTTGACGGGTGTGAACACGTTTCGGGCAAAAAACATGTTATATAGGAATAAAACGCGTTTTTTATACGTTATTTTAAAATAACGGGTGTTATAACGATTAAATAGAAAATAAAAAAATAATTATGATCTGAAATTCCTATCTAACGGTTATAACGTGCGTGAAAACAGTTATAACGGGTCTAATAACGTTGTTACAACATTTTTTATATATTGTTATTTTATTCTTTCATTTTCAAAAAATTTACTATAATTTTTTATTCTTTAATTTAAAAAATAAATAATTGTAAAAAAATATTTTTGAATTTTTTTCTTCTGAAAAAACGGTTATAACTGGTGTGAAAACTGGAAAAATGATTTAAAAAACTCGCGTTAAAATGTTATTTAGAAGGAAAAAATGTAAAATTCAATTTTAGAAAAACAGTTATAACATGTGTGAAAACGGAAAAAATGTCCTAAAAAACTGCCGTTATTTCCTATTTATCGCCGTTATATAGGCACGGGGTTCGGGGACCCTCACGGTCACGGTATATGGGTGTGACCGTTTTAACGGCCGTTTTTTTTTGTTGAAAAAACGGGTGTTTTTCAAACCTTGATCTTGAGACATCACGTTGTTCCCATCCAGAACCCGTTAATAAGGGGTAACCTAACCTTTTTCTTTTCTTTTTTTATTTCTTCCTTTCTATTCCATCTGCATCGTCTTTCTCCCCTCTTCTCCAATCCATTTTCCTCCTCTCCTCTTCTCTTTGGTCACTTCCACAACCACCACCATTCCGACCACAATCATCACCGGTCGCTGTCACTCCGTTCAAAATAAGGGATTTCTGACAGTCAATATCCTCCGAAAACGGCGGTTCACTCTAAAACAGCACTAAAGTTTTGGAGATTGGATAATTTAGGGTTTATTTGATCAGGCAAGTGATTCTTTAGTTATTTTTGATTGATTATTCGATACTTGTGGAGTGTAAATTGTCGTTGTTGGTTGTTAATTTTGGCTTTGAATTAGTTTATTATGCCTTATAATGTGAAACTTCATGAATAGTAATAAACACAAAGTTAAAACAGATTGCAATGAAATTAGGGCAGCAATGCTGAATTAGTTATTCTATGAGTGGGTCTAGTCCGATCAGTTTTCATTTGCTAAATACATTTAAGATGGAAATGTGTACATTTTCTTATGGATACCCCATTGGCTGATAAGGTGAATCAATTTGACGAAACATGTTTAGGAGTTTGAACTGTTTGAATTTTTCATTTTTTCTATTAGTATACACTTACGTTTTCTTTTCTGTTTTGTTGCTCGGTAAGTTCGTAGTTTATGTAGCTCGACGTTATGAGCTAAACTTATTGTCAATGTATGTTTACATCAAGTATTCTAGATTACCCCAAATGACTAGATACAGTTTACAATCATTCTTTATAAGATTTTGGTTTGTGACCTATGTTTAACTCTTTTCTGTAATCACGCGAAGGTTTATTTGTTGTTTGCTTTGTTGTGTTTGTTCTTAATCATGATCTGCATTTAGCAAAAACCATCATAAGTGCTGTGATTAAAGATTCTCAATGATCTCTGGTGTATTAATCTGAATAGTTTATGACCTTAGAGTCTTAGATTGGCCATTTCTGTGTGAATTAGTTATCAAGATCTAGATACTCATAGCGAAATATTTACATATGTATCTGTATTTCACAGGTTCTTCGTCATTTTGGTCGCATTAGCGAGACAAGAATTGGGCATCATCGTGTGATCATCCTCTCAAGGCCACTGTGATTTGCGGCATTCTGATTTTTCACTGTAAGACTTGTG
The DNA here is from genome assembly GCA_023531105.1 of Papaver atlanticum. NCBI lineage: Eukaryota > Viridiplantae > Streptophyta > Magnoliopsida > Ranunculales > Papaveraceae > Papaver > Papaver atlanticum. The sequence goes on from JAJJMB010016180.1 coordinate 876,189, forward strand.
CAATCTTGAGTTCTAAGAGAAAGATTTAATCTTATTATTGCAGGATGTGTGCTTTCGATTATATCCACACATGATTTACCTAAGGATTGGTCTGTTCAGTTTGTTTCCCTGAAAGTAATCTATAAGTATAACATATAGATATGAAACTATTGCTATTCATTGTCTGGTTCTCTAGGGCTCTCCTGTAAGAGATAGGGGATGTATAGGATAGGTCATGCTGCACCATTCAAGACATTGGAAGTGAAACTAAATCAAATTGACTATAACAATAACTGACTCAAATTTGGTTTCGTACCTTGGCAAAAATGTCTTTCATATTATGAAGCTGGACCTAATTGATTTTGTTCTGTTTTCTCCTATTTGAGATCTGAAACAGGAATAGTTACAGACTAAAATTATTTGCATCAAATCCTGTTTCGGAATGCACAAGCTGGAATCAACCAATTCACATCCAAATGCATTTTTAGCGTACTTAAATTCGTGTCCTCAGCATAAGAAGAACCTTGGTAATCATGAGTACTGCAGTAGTCAGTTTCTTTAGGTGTTTCGTAGTTGACTGCCGTTATTTGTTGTCGTAATTATCTTTTTTCCTTTTGTTAAACGTTTGTGCTGGGAAGATGGTTTCAGACAATTAGAATGAGACTTGTAAGAATTCCACTTTTAGAAAATAGGGTACAGGTTTCTTACGGACATAATAATCTGGGAAATTAGTACAAGAAGAATGTTACTACAACAAATTTCCAGGCTTGCTAGATAAAACCTTTAGTGAGGTCAATATTGGTGCCTATGGGTTAATTTGTGCCTGTCATTGTCTTAGCTTTTTTCTGAGTGCAGCTGATCAGTATGCCCCTTATTAAGAACTCATCAAAGCCAGAATGTTTTACAGCTTGTCTCGTACACACATCCAGCAGTTGAGATGTTCAACTAAAATTTTCATCTTTTACCTACAACTAACCATGTAGTAATTTCCTCCATGCCTTTCATCTGACCGTGAGTATTTGATGTACAAAATTTGGTTTCAAGTAGCAGAATAGAGTATCACTGATTGGACAAAGGTTTCCACCCTGAACACTTACCAACAGTCTTGAATGTCTTCTTAGCTGTCGATTGCCTCTCTTTTGCCTTTGAATCATTATTTTTTCTTCTCTGCACTGGTTATTTCTTTTGCATTTTCAAATCGCTTTACTTGCAAAGCTTTTCCTGTTGATCACAGCCATTCATTATCAATATTCAAAAATCAGGAAGGATCAAATGTTTATTAAAACTTAAAAGACAACAGAGCAAATGTATATGTACTTCACCTCAGTTTCTCTCATGAATTTTGCTGCTAAATCAAACTCTTTTGACTGCCCTGTATCTATTGAAGTTTTTTTCGTTCTCAAACTGTCGCATACACATATTATTAACAGTTGGACAAAATTTACTTAACTTAAGAGCTTCTTGTAGCTAGATAGAGCAGCAAATGATCAGCCTTGGAGAGTACTTACATGTTAAAGAGTTCAGTTGATCTTCGGGTTGGGTTTCTGCAACCGAACCCACATTCCCGACCCGTCCTACTTCTACCCGTGATCCGATTATTACCCCCTAAAGCAACATGAAAACTTAGATTATTAGAAAATAATAAAAACTTATGTTTTTAAATTCACCTACTGCAAATTCTTCCACGACATACGGAATAGCTTGAAATAATGCAAAGATCACAAAGCCAAAAAGGACATCAGATACCTCAAAAAATTTGACTTCCAACCACTTACAATTAGAGAGAAAATGAAATAAATCTAAGGAAATTGAAAGGTATGGGGTTGTTGACCAACATCCTTGCTGTTTTCTATTGTTAGGAGAAGTGATAAATGTTATTTGTATCCTAACTTAAGCAAATAGGTGAATTTGAGAAGTGTGTTAAGGATTTTATGTATTTACAGAAATAGGTTGTACATTTATAATTTATTTTCCCATGTTCTAATTGTCATGGAACTAATGGTTCAATTTGATTAATACAAGTTTTTTATCTCTTCTATCAAGTTTTGTGACTCCTCATCCACCAAATTTGCTCTCATGCGTCAACAAATAGATAGGATATTGGTTTGATCAATTCCTGTTTGATAAAATGCCTCGAAGAACTAATTGTCATGTGCCTGAAATTTGATTGTAGTTTTAGGATAAAAAGAGATTTTGATTAGTGAGTTTTGTTTATATATGTTTTAGGGTAATCACCAATTGCTGCACAATACTCATAACATCCAGCAAATAGATTTTTTGTTTCATTTTAAAGATGGCAAGTGTTACACATATCTCTGCATGTAATAAACATTTTGGATTGTCTGGTTGCTAATAGATTTCTGTCTGTTCTATTGATACAGTACCAGGAGACTCGGAAAAGCACTTGCACGGGAGTTTCTTCTTTCTGGAAATCGTATTGGTATTGCTTCCCGCAGGTGCCAATTCAACTTTTTTTTTTCCCTACAAGAGTGCATTAAATGCTGCATGAATATGACAAAGTCAACTATTCAAGATTGAACTTTGAAGCTTAGATCCTGTTCCAATAGCTAGAGTAGGAAACTTGGTTCAGCTAGGGTGCAGCGGACAATTAGTCGAGTGTTCAGAATAAAATAAAGAGACATCTCTTGAAATCATGCACATGGATGATGATAAAGCTTTTGTATTTCATATGATAACATATGAATTGATACGTAGATACCATAATCACCACCGCTCGCGGTCATTCCTGTTCAAAATAAGGGATTCAATATTCTCTGAAAACGACGGTTCACTCTAAAACAGCACTAAGGTTTTGGAGATTGTATAATTTAGGGTTTATTAGATCAGGCAAGTGATTCTTTTGTTATTTTTGATTGGAGTATAAATTATCGTTGTTGGTTGTTGATTTTGGCTTTGAATTAGTTTATTATGCCTTATAATGTGAAAACTTCATTAATAGTAATACAGACAAAGTTAAAACAGATTGAAATGAAATTAGGGCATCAATGCTGAATTAGTTATTCTGAAAGTGGGTCTAGTCTGATCAGTAGTAACACTAATGCCGTTTTTATTTGTGGTTTTGATTTCTTAAATGCACTTGTACCTGTTTTTATTTATTAGGGTTACGTTTGCTTGAGATTTTAAACAACTGCCATAATAAGTGTATATCTCTGTAAATCTTGTAGCGCTCAATGTGGTTGGGTCCAATGTAATTTGGGTAGCTTAGGGTGAAGAAGCTGGATAGGCTTGTAATGGTGGTAGGTCATCTTTCCTTTCTTTTGCATATCGTTTTTGGAGTTCTATTCTCCAGGTTTTTAACCGATTCTATTCTAATTAAAATTTGCAAATTCAGTCAATAGTTTTGACTGAAGATTTCCAGATTTTTCTACGGGTAATCAACAACACTAACATCAGAACCACAGCTTTCTTTGATGGAATTAGTCGAATTTTCGCCAACATTTTCTACAACAAATCCAATAGTGGGTTGTGGCAAAGGTACTTTTGTTCCTTGATTTTATCTGTTATATTTATCTTCTTTTAACCCTTTGATGCTAGTGGCCTTAATGAATGGTGAAGTTTACGGGTTCGTGCGATAAACTCTTGAGTTTTGGGAACACCATTCAGCAACATTAGTTACATACATTGAAAATTACATGTTGTTGCCCATTCTTGTACCTCTAGAGTTGGGATCAAACTTCTACCTTATTTTGTATAGAAATATGAGGCACAATCAATAAAATTTAGATTTTTAGTTATTTTTCCATGTGAGTTACCATTGTCTTTTTTCTTTTTCTTTTTCTTTTTCTTATATGTTCTTTTTTTAATCTTGTAGGCATGATCCACTATCGCCCACTGTGCTGGATGAGGAGATTGTGAAGGTTGATACTCCCCACCCTATCGTAGGCCAAGGTTGGTCTTTAGAAAGGAAGAGGCAACATAAGGATAATGGGGATTCTCAAGCTGTTTTTAACGCATTGGAGATAGTGCTGAAGGACAGCTTGGAACGTCTAAAGACGAGAAGGCATGTTGACTAAACCAAAAGTTTATATTCCAATTTTTTTTTGGCATATATTAGGTTGTATTTAGGAAACTGTGTTATCAGAGACACTTAGTTATTCATATCTTGCGTTTGCATACTGTATTCTGGAAGAGGAAAAGGTACTCTCCGCGTGCTTCTTCACCTGATCCAAGAAACAGTTGAATTCTATGTGATATGACATGACATGTATAGTTGTTGCACATTTTGTCGGAAATATAGTAATACGATACTCCCTCCGTTTCTAGAAAAGAGGTACTATCACTTTTTCATTTTAGCCTAAAAATAGGCCAAATTGAAAAAGCAATAGTAACTCTTTTCCAGAAACGGAGGGAGTATATAATGAGTTTCACTACATCCTCTGATTGTTTTTGGGCTGTATATATTCTGAGTCTACTTCCACAAATTACTGCAGGGAAAGCTTTGCTGGAAGTGACCATGCTGCCCTGGTTAGGGCTTTGTGTGTAGATGGTAAGGTTGGAGAAGCACTCCAACTTCGGAACAAGATGCTACAAAAATCTCTATATCGAGATGAGTTTCTTAGTGTTTTTACGTACAATCATCTTATAAACGGGTTTTGCAAGAAGGGGGAAATGGAAAAGGCCACTTCACTCTTGAAGGAGATGTCTGAAGTGGGCTGCATTCCGAATCGAGTTACATACAACACCTTGATTCATGGTTACTGCCGCCTAGGTAATGTAAATGAAGCTTATCGTGTTGTCCGTTTTATAAATAAGCCTAACAAAGTTACTTGGAATACACTCTTACACGCGCACTGCAGAGAGGGTCTCTCAGAGAATGCTAAGAAAATTTTGGCAGAGAAGTTAGACAAGGGTAGTTTGAGCAAAGAAAGAAAAGAAAGAATGAGTGATAGTGAGAGAAAATCAAATAAGATTACTTCAACGATACTTTTAGATACTTACTGTAAGGAAGGAGACATGGATCAGGCTCTGAAGTTATGGACTAAGATGTCCCAAAAGGGTTCACTGATGGATGTTGCTGCCTACAATGCCCTCATCCATGGGTTCTTGTTGAAAAATGAATTGGGGGATGCTTATGCGTATCTCTGTGATATGCTTAAGAGGGGATTTCATCCTGACTTATTCACATATAACACCCTTATAAGTAGGCTATGCATGTTAGGAAAGGTAGACGAAGCTTGTGAGGTTCATAGTGTGATGTCAAGAATGGGGGTTAAACCAGATCACACATCTTATCAAATGGTCATTCGTACCCTTTGTCTATATGGGAAGGTTACCAAGGCTAAAAACATTCTCATTAGTATGCTGGAAAATTCAATCATACCCAAGCCTTTTATCTGGAATGTGATGATTGGCGAGTATATAAAGTGCAAAGATCTCGAAAGTGTTTTAATTCTTAGAGATCAGATGAGAGCATTGGGTGTTGTACCAAATATCTTTACTTATAACGCATTGACTCATGCATTAATAAAGGGGGGGTACATCCGTGAAGCTCTAGATCTAAGGCACGAAATCAGGTTAAATGGACTTCTTCCTGATATTGTTACCTACAACATGTTAATAGGTGCTGCATGCAATACTGGTGATCTTCCTTTCGCACTTCAATTGCTGAATGAAATGTCAGTAGACTGCACCCCAGATATTATAACCTATACTGAGCTGATTCGAGGTTTTTGTAGGAAAAAAAACATGAAGCATGCATTAGAACTATTCCGTAAGATACAGACAGTTGGTTTACCCACCGGTGATGTTCCATTTCAGATACTCATCAAAGCTTACTGCAAAATGGGAGAACCCGAAAAAGCATTCAGTATTTACCAGGAAATGGTCAGGAAGGGGCTGACGGGTCGCTATTCAACTTATCATGCCCTATTTTCTGAGCTGTTGAGGAAAGGATTTAAAGAGGCAGCAGAGCATGTGTTCACTACCCACATGTAAATATTGTGGTAGCATTTGTTACCAGCTCTGATCTTTCTGCAAGTCGACATCAGTCGTTTAGTGTGGATGGAAAACGTATTGTTCTATACTGAATGTAACTTGGCGAAGAAGCAAGATACACTTTGGTGTTCGACCGCATTAATTGGCTGGTGGCATCCTGGGATTAAACCCTCTACTTCGTGGTAGCAAATTAGACTCTGGTCCAACCCTACTGGTTTGATCCTCTCGAAGTTTAAAGGCATGCGCTTCTACTTCCGTCATTTCAGTTAATGAGAGCTATAAACTCTCTACAGATTGTGCAAGCACTTGGAAGATGTGGATTTTGTTCAGGTCATTGCCGTCACAGATATCTGGTGAGTTTCTATATCTATTGTGAAGTTATTTCACGAGGGGCGAGGCCCTATTCTCTTTTGATGATATTTTTGTTGGTTGTTAATTCTGGCTTTGAATTTATTTATTATGCCTTGTAAAGTGAATACTTTGCTAAAAATGTGTGGAAATTCGAATGCAACAAAATTAGGGCACAATGTTGTATTTAGTGAATAGAAAAAATCACGTGGTATAGTTGAATTAGGTATTTTTAGAGTTGGATATTGTCTGATCATTTTATAATTTATGTACTACGAAGATTTTTTTCTTTCATCCGAGGACACAACTTTCCAACTCATTCATTTGCTAAGCACAATAAGGTGGAATTGTGTAAAGTCTTTTTATGGATACCCGATAGGCACAACTGATGACTCTATTTAACCAAACATGTTAAGGAGTTTGTACTGTGTTAGTTTTCTATTGGTTACTCACTTATGTTTCTTTTCTGTTATGTTGCTAGGTATGTTCCCAGTTTATGTAGCTCAATATTATGAGCTAAACCTATTGTTTAGATTCATTTATATCTAGTATTCTAGCTTACCTCAATAACAAGTTACAGTTTACAATCATTCTTTATACTTAGTAGTAGCAGTAATATGCACACATTGGATTGCACTTAAAAATGATTCATTTTTTTCCACTTTGAATATTTTATTGAAAGTCTATGGCTATAAGTTGTTATAGTTGGGATGGTCAGTGAACTGCTAGGTTTCTATTGGGTATGCCTTCTGTGTCATACTACTTAAATTTGGCTTGGCTTATTGTAGAAATCACTACGTTTGTGCGATAAATGGTGCGACTTGTGTTGTTTTGTGGAACTGGTTGGTTTTGTCAAAGCAGAGAATCTCTTACATGTTAATGTGAAAAACAAGATAAGAAAGTAAAGTTTGTTACATGTAAGCAGAGTCTCTTACATGTCATCTTTGCGTAAAGCTACTAACACAAGTTCGTTTACTTATTAAATCGGAATCATGTTAGTTTGTCTTGAATGTTCGTTACTTTTCAATTTAGTATATCAAAATAAAAGGTTTCTTCCTCTTTCTGTTAAATTCATAATAAATTCTAAGTTGGTTAGTATTATGGGTATTTTGTTGATTGGTACGTGGGTTTTGACCAGGACCTGTAAAAGACTATTTTTCAATCTTTAGGCTGGAATCTGATCTTTTTCCCCTGCAGGTAGCAGAGCATCTTAAACAAAGAAGGTTCTGTGGAGCTAGAATCTGGCAGACAAGTGCTTCTCTCATGGGATAAGCTGAAGCTTTCTCAGGGCCGGCCCTTCATTGGGGAAGCAGGGAAAGGCCACATCTGGGTTTAATTACAAGAAAGTAAAACATTAGGTACCTAGGAGAGCATCTCTAACTGCGGGAAGAGGAAAAGTTTCTTTTTTTTTCTACTGGTTTAAAATATTTTATGTAAAACAATAATTTAAAAAATAGTCAGAAAATGACATGGAGGTCTAACCGAAGGTGTAGCTAGGACTTGTTTTTTTAACACCTTCACATTTAATATCTCATCCCTCCTAATTTGTATGATCTAACTGAAACTAGATATAGGATGTAGTAACGCTCAAAACTTTAAAAGGACCATTAAAAAATATCAATGGACAGATACGATGACATAGTTACGATGAATGTTGTAAGCTAAGAATGAGAAAAGAAATCCAGTAATCACTTAGGCCAAGAACTATGGTAGGGGGTATTCCTTCCCTATCCCCTGATTTTAGGGAAGGGATATTAGGGAAGGTATATGGGTCACAACTGCAACCTCGCCATGGGATATTAGGGAAGGTATATGGGTCACAACGCCACCTCGCTATGGTTGCTACACTTCATCTTCAGTCACTCGCTATGGTTGCTACACTTCATCTTCAGTCACTCTTAGTTGCGCTTCTGATTTGATTCCATGAGCACTTCCAATCACCAATCCTCTTGACGTCTTTCTCTAACCGTTTAAATTGTTCTCGCTCCTCTAACCCTCTCTTTTTGGTTATCTCCTGATTCAGAAAGGGGATTAATCTCTCCATCTCAGCACTTATTAAACTCTTAATTGCTCTCTTTGCATGTCGCATCTCTGATGATTCTGGTGGTGATTCAGTGTTACTTCCGTTCACCGGACTACCCCGTTATCAGCCATTAGTTTCTATCCTAATTTCTGACGAACTTTTTTCGTCTTCTGGTATAATTTGGGTTAATAATCAGTTTATCACTCATTCTCTCTTATATAACGGGGGTAGATTAACTATAAATGGTCATTTATGGCGCATGGTTAAACGTCGCGTCGCCTGGCAGTCCACGCTAATTCAATTCCATATGTTTTCATCATTACTTCTTGTCTAATCTCATTCTCAAAATGAATCTAGACTTATCGTATTGCTTAGATTCCCACGGCACTGTCATTAAGAGGGGAACTAGTGAGTATCTACCCTGCATGGTCTCATATGTTACACTAATAATCTTTATTGATTTCTTGAAGATTCAAAGTTGTAGCACCTGTTGAGAGGCACTATGATCCACCATGGCTTACATGTCAGGAACGTGCAATGTAACCTTAACCCACACCACTTTCATCGTCTGAACCACCTTAACCCTTTGGCTACATGTGACTCTCTCTGGTCTCTGGTCACATGATACCAATTTCCCATTATGACTACATATCCCCCTCACACAACACTCATACATTTATTAGAGTTGTCTTTCATCAATTTATAGAGGGGCAGAAAAGAACACTCACCATAAATATCCACCAACCCTTTTTAATAATAAACAATTTCATACGATGAGAATCTCTACTGCTTACACCAACACTCGTAGGTTAAAGTTGAAGCCATGCAACTACTATAACAATGGAAATGGACATTCCAAGTGCAGTCCATGTGCTAAAAAATGAGTCAAAGATCGGGCCTTCAACTAAAACGCTTATTGTTTCTCTGATCCTACTAGCCTCCAAAATATTAGTCGTCACGCCTATGACGAAACTTGTGATCTTACACCACTTCGAGCACCCGATCTCTACTCTTTTACCTATATCATCAGAAATAAGCCTGTTTTTGGGAATGTTATAGCTCACTCGATTCAGTTTTACCAGTCTACCCAAGTGACATCTCACTGTCTCATTACGAAAAACCAAATTTATCATTCTTTAACTTCTCCTCTAAAGTTCACATTATTATAACCCTCCATTTTAAATATCAACTAGCTGTTTATTTGCTAACCATCAATTGTAAACTTATCATTTCTCATTTGATGAATACTCAACCCATCTCTCCTTAAAACCCATCTCCCCCTGAACAAACAACTCACTTTCAATCTTCTTCACCCTACTCTTCTGATAAATAAATTCAAGATCCCTCTACTCAAATGTCTGAGAAATTTATCATCCCTACCAAACATCCTTTTTCCCTAGCTGAACCTATTTTCATAGACAAAGCTATGATTGTTGCTGAACATCACAACAACTGGAAATGGTGTATGATTGGTCATGTCTGTAGTGAATTTTTGGTCTCAACTTCTTCCATCAGGAACTATATCACCACTCAGTGGCCTCTTGTCCAAACACCTACTGTTACTACTTTTAGTGGTTTGAAGAATAAGATCCTGATTTGTTTTCAAGATGAAGTGGATTTCAATAAAGTGAATGAATAACGACATTGGTACGCTTGTGGGTATCTTCTTGTACTTCGTGTTGTTCCTCTTACTGGATGGCCAAATAATTGTCAAACTGCTTTTACTGAAGAACTTATGAGGCTGGTGTTGTGCAATGTTCCTAACGAGTGTACTGAGTTTGAAGATCTAAAAAAGCTAGTGTTGTTCCTCTTACTGGATGGCCAAATAATTGTCAAACTGCTTTTACTGAAGAACTTATGAGGCTGGTGTTGTGCAATGTTCCTAACGAGTGTAATGAGTTTTAAGATCTAAAAAAGCTAACTTTCAGGCTGGGTGAACTCATTGAAGCTAAAGATTCTTATGGAAACCTTTCTTTAAAAAAAAAGTGAAGGCCTATGTGAGAATTGTTGTCCACAAACCCTTACCAACAGGCATTCCTTTAATCACAAGAGGAAGAATTCAACCTTTCCTCATTGAATGCAGATACTTCATGCATGGAACCAAGATATTTTTTATATTCCTGTAGAATCATTGATCACAAAGAAAGTACATGCACCAAAATCAAACCTAAGCCAACTTGTGTGAAAAGCCTTAGCCGTTCACCAGCTCAAGCCAGTCCTTCTAGCAGAGTTACTTGAAAAAGGGGGGGTCTAACAGCCACACCCAATATTTCGCTTAGCAATTTGTATGGACTAGGTCCAATAAACTTTCAAAAGAATCAACTAGACAGTCAGACTCAATCTTAAGAAAAGTATATCTAAGAGTTATATCTCTATTTCTCAATTCAATCCGCAATCAAACAAATAGGAATTTGCGAGCCCAGTTGAATAAAAAAAATAACTTGGACGGTATCAAAAACCAATATCCAAGTGTCAATCAATTTAATCAACAACCCAAAGGTCGGATTTACAATTGATTGAACTTACGCACAACCTGTGATATTACAATTATATAGAAAAGAAATAATACAGACACCAGAAATTTTGTTAACGAGGAAACCGCAAATACAGAAAAACCCCGGGACCTAGTCCAGATTTGAAGCTGCTACAGACACCAGCCTACTACAAGTTAACTTCAGACTGGAATGTAGTTGAGCCCTAACCAATCTCACACTGATCAAGGTACAGTCGCGTTCCTTATGCCTCTGAATCCCAGCAGGACTCTGCGCACTTGATTCCCTTAGCTGATCTCACCCACAACTAAGAGTTGCTACGACCCAAAGTCGAAGACTTGATAAACCAATCTGTCTCACACAGAAAAGTCTATTGAATAGATAAATCTGTCTCCCAAAGAAATACCTAGAAGTTTTTGTTCCGTCTTTTGATAAATCAAGGTGAACAGGAACCAATTGATATACCGAACTTATATTACCGAAGAACAGCCTAGAAATATCAATCACCTCACAATAATCTTAATCGTATGGTAGTGAAACAAGATATTGTGGAATCACAAACGATGAGATGAAGATGTTTGTGACTACTTTTTATCTTTCCTATCGGAGAATAAATCTCGAGCAAATCTTAGAGAAGATAGTACTCAATACGATAGAAAACAGCAAGTTCAGAACACGCAAATACAAAGAAAATAGTTGGATCTGGCTTCACAATCCCAATGAAGTCTTCAAGTCGTTAACCTACAGGGTTTCGTGAAAAACATAAAGTTAAAGGAGAATTGACTCTAGTCGCAACTAGTATCACACATGAGGTGTGGGGATTAGGTTTCCCAGTTGCTAGAGTTCTCCTTTATATAGTCTTCAAATCAGGGTTTTCAATCAATGTTACCTTGGTAACAAAGCATTAAATATTCACCGTAAGATGGAAACCTGATTAGACTCAAGCTAATATCTTTCAACCGTTAGATCAAACTTAGTTTGTTACACACAAATGAAAAGTGACTTCATTTAGATATGAGTAACCGTACCTAAACGTGTACACCTTGTTGGCTCAACAATAGTTAAACCAAAGTTAGCCATATGAAAACTTTCATATCAACCATATTCATCTTAAATGACTCAAATGAAACTAGTTCTAGAGTTGTTCAATTGTTTATATTCTCATAGAAGTATACAAGACACAATTGAAGCAAAATCGATTGATTCACTCGAATCAATTCATGAACATTATAGTCACGGTTTGCAAAAGATTGCATTCCTTATTATATAAATGTATTAGTTCATGAACGAACCGATTTTAGAACATAACCTACTCAAGTATGCGAACGGGTACGCATACCTAAGTGGTCGGACCAAGTTTGGGTTTGCCAGTATGCGAACGGGTACTCATACCTTCCAAAACTCATTTGAATTTCCGGAACTTGAAACTCACGCTAGTACGCATACCGGTATGCATATTAAGTTCCCGGACTTCCATAAACCAACCAGTACGCATACGGGTATGCATACCATGGTTCACGAACTTGGAAAACACATATGCAAGTACGCATACTGTGTTATATCCAATCATGGTTATTTGTTCTAAACTTCAATTTAAATCATTGAAACATTCTTAGAAGACGACAATAGCTGTCTCACACAAACTATTAGCTTCAAAGCAATTTTTAAGTGATCGAATGGTCAATATGAAACATTCTGAGTCTACATCAAATGACTGTCGTACACAAATCATGTAAGATGTTACAAGGCTATTTTCACATGATCATCTTTTGACTTTCGTCAAGAATATAAGATGAACTTGGTTAAAGCGAAAGCTTACCAACACATATTTCAAGAAATATGTAAGCGAGTTAAACTTAGCTCGAAATATCAAATGTGTATAATCGAAGTCTACATAGCTATACGACTTTTGTCTCAAATAAAAAATAGAGTAGATAGACTTTTGAGTGATAGATGAGTTCAAGTTTCCACATACCTTTTGTTGATGAAGTTCCATAAGCTCCCCTTAGTAGTTCTTCGTCTTCAATCGATGAACGCCGTGAATTCTAATGCTCAACTACACTTACTATCCTAATCCGAGACTTAGCTATAAGTAGACTGGAAATCAAGACTTATAGTTTTGGCAACTAAACTTGACACCAAGCTTGAGATAGCAATGCTTACAAGTTCGACCGAGCAGTGCTCTAACATTACTGTTACCAGATGGATGCCACCATAGCCTAACAAGATTGCTCCTATCATTGATGCTATGAAACTCAATGCAGTTTCTCAGATAGTCAGTGATACTGCAATATTATAAGAGAATGAAGTTCATATTTCCAAGCTTAGGGGTAAGGCAGTTTCTGTGCAAGATCATGACTCCACCTACAAAAAATTGAACATGAGACCTTTTATAAGTAGATGTCCATCTCTGAAAATCTACGAAGCTGGTCAAATTGATAAGAATACTGTGAATCCTTCTTGAAGCTGGTCTTCATATCATCCACAAATCGACTAATCTGGAGTCTAGCAACTATGACCAAACTAAAGTCAAGCATCTTGTGAATCCTGAGACTTCATACAAGCGATTTAAGACAGCTATTGCACCTTCTCAGCCTATCACTTTATCCAGAGTGGAGGTTGTTTCTTTGGAAGCTGACTATAATGCTATTAGTAATCTCAAAGGGAAAATCAACCCGCGAGCTGATGCTAGAAAGCGTACTAGATCTGCTAAATTGGCTCAGATAACCGCTGGTACTTCAAATTTATCTGATCCTGTGATTAATGATGAATCGCCTGAACCAGATTATAATATCCATTGTCCACCCATTACCAATCTTGACCACCTTACTTCTATCACTGAGACCAACCATGATACTTTGTCTCAATAAATCATCAATCCCTATGGTACTTTTCATCTTCCTACTAGTCAATCTATGGTGCCTAGATGAGCGCTAAGTATTTTCTTACTATATGATATCATCTAAATAAAGTTGATATGTAACTACCTTTGAATCCGGAAGTATCTTTTGGTTGTATTCATTACGATCCCACGATTTTCGTACCTTTGCCAATTTTTATTGACAAAAAGGAGGAGAATTAATTAATAGTTTGGCACTACGTACATATGGTTTACGGATCATTATGTAAGGGGGAGTGAATCAATAATCTATAGGTTTCACCTATTATGCAAAAGATGTAAGTATTGATTAAGGGGGAGAAACATATCACCGTCGTATTACTTCAAAGTTGGGATACAATTTATCTTTGGGGAAGAGAATAATATTATGTTTCTGTATAACGACGATTGAGAATATATTTTTTTTCAAAAGTTGTTATAGCTTCAACAACAACGATGCTTAGTTGAAAACGTTCAGAATCATTGCAACTTGAATTGTATAAACAGTGACAGAGTTGAGTTAAAGCAATTCTCATCTCTTGTATCAATCAATTTAGGACGTCGAGACTTTTTATCAGATGTAGCAACATGGTTGCTTAACAAGTGACGTTTTTCTCTTTGACAAAGTTCGAGATCGAAAATTTTAAGCTTTCCAACAAGAGTATTTCTGGAAAGTGTATCAAGGTTATTTCCCTCAACGATGGCATGCTTCTTAGAGTCGTATCTAGATGGCGACGATCTGATAATTTTCATCACAATGTCCTTTTCAGGAATAGTCTTATCCAATGCAAAAGATGCATTAACAATTTCAGATACTTTGTGATTAAACTCGTCAAATGAATCTTCATCTGCCATACGAAGGTTTTCCCAATCAGAATTTAGGTTTTGAAGCCTGGCTTCCTTTTCACTGGTATTCCCTTCAAATACGTTTTCTAAGATATCCCAAGTATCTTTAGACCGAGTGCACGTAGTCACATGGTGCTGAAGATCTGGGGTAATGGCATGAATGATTGCATTCAAACCATCGGAATTTTGCTTTGCAGCAAGAATCTCAACAGGATCATATGCACCAATATCCTTTGGAATGGTCGTATCTCGTACTGCAACAACGGGAGCAACATAGCCAATAACTACATAAACCCATGATTGAAAATCACGCGCTTGAAGAAAGGCACGCATATCAATTTTCCACCATAAGTAATTTGAGTCATCGAAGACTAATGGTACGTTTATAGAGATAGCACTTCAGTCCATATAAGATCGCAACAAACACAGACTTATAAGGTCTTTAATGTATTTGCCTGCTCAGATACCATTTGAAAATGCGGGGGTACAACAACCACACTCAACAATTCGTTTGACAATCTGAGAGGACTTACCTTAATATACTTTCTAGAGAATCAACTAGACAGTCAGACTCAACCTAGAGAAAAGTATATACAAGAGTTTATATCTCTATCTCTCAATTCAATCTGCAATCATCAAATAGAAATTTGCGAGCCCGATTAAATATAAGAGAAGTAACTTGAACGGTACCAAAGACCAATGTTCAAGGGTCAATCAATTTCAATCAACAACCAAAGGTTGGATTATCTAATTGATTGATCTTAACGCACAACCTGTGATATTTCAATTATATAACAAAATATAATACGGAAAAGAAATAACACAAGCACCAGAATTTTGTTAACGAGGAAAACCGCAAATACAGAAAAACCCCGGGACCTAGTCCAGCTTTGAACACCACACTGTATTAAGCCGCTACAGACACTAGCCTACTACCAATGAACTTCGGACTGGACTATAGTTGAACCCTAATCAATCTCACACTGATTCAAGGTACAGTTGCATTCCTTACGTCTCTGATCCCAGCAGGATACTACGCACTTGAGTCCCTTAGTTGATCTCACCCACAACCAAGAGTTGCTATGACCCAAAGTCGGAGACTTGATAAACAAATCTGTCTCCCACAAAAATACCTATGAGTTTTTATTCCGTCTTTTGATAAATCAAGGTGAACATATACCAATTGATAAACCGGTCTTATATTCCCGAAGAACAGCATAGTATTATCAATCACCTCACAATAATCTTAATCGTATGGTAACAAAACAAGATATTGTGGAATCACAAATGATGAGACGAAGGTGTTTGTGATTACTTTTCTATCTTGCCTATCAGAGATATTAATCTCGAGCCAATTATTACAATCATACTCAACACGATAGAAACAGCAAGATCAGATCACGTAACTACATAGAAAATAGTTGGGTCTGGCTTCACAATCCCAATGAAGTATTCAAGTCGTTAACCTACATGGTCTCGAGAGAAACCTAAGGTTAAAGGAGAATTGACTCTAGTTATGCAACTAGTGATACACAGAAGTGTGGAGATTAGGTTTCCCAGTTGCTAAAGTTATCCTTTATATAGTTTTCAAATCAGGGTTTGCAATCTAAGTTACCTTGGTAACAAAGCATTCAATATTCACCGTTAGATGAAAAACCTGATTCAACCAAGCTAATATCTTTCAACCGTTAGATCGAACTTAGATTGTTACACACAAATGAAATGTACCCTTATTTAGGTTTATGTAACCGTACCTAAACGTGTACACCATGTTGGCTCAACAATAGTTAACCGAAGTTAGCCATATGATAACTCTCATATCAACCTTGTTCATCTTAACCATAACTAGTTCAAATGACTCAAATGAAACTAGTTAAAGAGTTTTTCAATTGCTATATTCTCAAAGAAGTATACAAGAACACAATTGAAGCAAAATCGGTTTGATTCACTCGAATCAATTCATGAACATTATAGCCACGGTTTGCAAAGATTGCATTCCTTATTAATAAATGTTTATGTTCATGTACATAACCGATTTTAAAACTTTAACCTTCAAGTATGCAAACGGGTACGCATACTTGAAATACCCGGACCAAGATTGGGTTTCACCTGTACGAAAACGGGTACGCGTACTTCCAATCCCAGTAGAAATATTCGGATATGAACCTTACGCTAGTATGCAAACGGGTGCGCATACTTAGGTTCCCGGATTTCTCAAGCCAACAGGTACGCGTACGGGTACGCATACTATGGTTCCCGAAGAACAGCCTAGAAATATCAATTACCCCACAATAATCTTAATCGTATGGTAGCGAAACAAGATATTGTGGAATCACAAATATTTCTAGGCTGCTCTTCGGGAGTATAAGACCGGATTATTGGTTGGTTCCTGTTCACCTTGATTTTTGTATCAAAAGACGGAACAAAAAGAATAAAGATAGACATATCTGTGGGAGACAGAATTGTTTATAATTCTTCGTCTTTGGGTCGTAGCAACTCTTAGTTGTGGGTGAGATCAGCTAAGGGAATCAAGTGCGCAGAATCCGGCGTGGTTCTAGAGGTGTAAGGAACGCGACTGTACCTTAATCAGTGTGAGACTTGGTTAGGGCTCAACTACATTCCAATCCGAAATTAACTTGTAGTAGGCTAGTGTCCGAAGCGGCTTAATACAGTGTGGTGTTAAAAGCTGGACAAGGTCTCGGGGTTTTTCTGCATTTGCGGTTTCCTCGTTAACAAAATTTCCGGTGTCTGTGTTATTTCTTTTCCGCATTATATTTGTTTATATAATTGAAATATCACAGGTTGTGCATAGTTCAATCAGTTGGTAAATCTTACCTTGTTTGTTGGATATAACTGGATTGACACTTGGGCATTGCTCACAGATTTCTATCTGTTCTATTTGCTGATTGTATCGAAAAATAGAGATAAATCTCCTTGATATATTTCTTGATTGAGTCTTACTTTTAAGTTGGTGCTATCGGAATGATATTGGAGTTTAGTCCATACAAATTGCCGAACGAATTATTGGGTGTGGTTGTTATACCCCTGCTTTTTCAATAATCTCAAGCTTGTTGTCAAATTTAGTTATCAAAACTATATCTTGATTTCTAGTCTACAATTAGTTAAGTCTCGGATTAGGATATAAGATGTAGTTGAGAATCAAATATCACGGCAGTCATCATTGCATTCTACCGTTTGAAGGCGAAGATCAACTGAAGCTTTTGGAGAACTTCTTCAATAAAAGGTAAGTGAAGAACCACCTATATCTCAAGTTATATTCATCTTTCTATCTATGAGACGATGTCGCATAACTAATTAGACTATCGTAAGCATATCAAGAATTCCGAGTCAAGTTTATCTTGGTAATTAGTTCTCGAAATATATGACTAATCTTAATGAACATTTGTTCATACTTGATGAATTTCGTCTAAGGACAATTTATTGTTCGTAATCTAAATTATGATTCAAGATTATCATTCGAAAATAGCCTGGAATAGTGATATGTGTCATTGATGTTTTTTTGGGATTGTTTCGAATTGATTTAGAAAGAAATATAGAACTACTATTAGTTTCGGATACAAGACATTATGCATACCAGTCTTACAAACTGGGAGAATTGTTATAGGTCAGGAACCATGGTACATGTACCTAGTACACGTACCGGATTAGTTATGTGTCAACAATAACTTTTTGGTACGTATACAAGTATGCATACCTTAAAAAGTCTGTGAACTTTTGAATCGGAACGGTACAGAAACTAGTAAGTGTACTGAAAAGGAACTTTTGGTGTCGGAACCAGTGTGGTATCCATACCCAGTACACATACCAGAAAATTTCTTTATGTTCCGGAACTCTAACTTGTCTTAAAGGTACACATGCCCGGTATACGTACCTTGACAAATATTTTCACGAACTAGGTTTAAGTATTCGTACTTTCCCTGTCGAATAATTTTAGATGCACATAAAATTGTTTCTGTGATGTAATTAGCATTTGAACAATCTCTAAAAACACTATAGACATGTTTGGTCACATGATTGTGACTCAAACTTAAAAGTATCAAGTGCTTTATGAAAATGCTCAAGCTTATAGTTCAGTTGGCTAGTTTCATATACCCATTCATGAACGTTGTGTTTGTACATGGTTCGGTTACGGTCCATCCTAACCAGAGTGTATATCTTGATATCTCAATCACTTTTCAAAGATTCATCTAATGGTGGATATTGTTTGCTTGGTTCCAAAGCTATCTTAGCTTAAACCTAAAGCAACCTATATATGATTTGAAATTCTATAAAAGGGGAACCTCAAATAACTTGGATCTTTTAAATCCCGGCACTATCTTTGTGTGTCCTAGTTGTAAACTAGAGTCTTCCTCTTCCTAAAACCCTTTTAGAGTTTAGCGATTTCATAGGGATTCATGAAGCCAGGTCCAGCTATCTTTTATCTTGATAGCTCGAGTATCCTGATCTTTTACGATTGTTGAGCTGCTCACTTGAACAAGATAGATAGAAATATTCAAAGTTATATTCGTCTAAGACTTTGCTGATTCCATAAGTTTAATACTTATGAGGTGAATAATAATCTAGGCTGCACTTCGGGTAGCATAAGTCAGGAATTATAGGTTAGCTAGACTTTGTCTATTGCTATTATATCTCCAGTCTCACCTTGATCTACGATCAAAAAGGAAATCACAGATATATGCTTTTCTATGTGAGGAAGATTGGTTTAAAGTCTTCAATTGAGTTTAAGCAACTCTTAGGCTATAAAGGACGTCAACTAAGAGAATCATTTGCGCGGAGTCCTGCTGGGATTCAAGAGGCGTAAGGAGCGGGACTGTAACTGAATTTCTGTGAGGGTTTAATTCGGTCTCAACTACATTCCAGTCCGAAGTTAATTGGTAGTAGGCTAGTGTCTATAACGGCTTAATACAGTTCGGTATCAATATGGACTAGGTTCCGGGGGTTTTCTGCATTTCCGGTTTCCTCGTTAACAAAACTTATGGTGTCTGTGTTATTTCTTTTTCCACATTATATTGTTTATCTTTATATTTGAAATATCACAGGTTGTACGTAAATCAATCTAGGTAGATACATCCATCCTTGTTTGTTGGATACGACTTGATTGATTTTTGAGATCGTCCAAGAACTCTCACACGTAAATCAGGTTCACGGATTCGGTTCTATAAACTTTCTGATTTTTTTTTGGTAAGTCCAAATTGTATTAATAGATAACAAAATGTACAAATAGTTTACAAGAAAAGAGGTCAGAAGACCCCAAAAACTTACAAACTACTGAAATCTATAGTAAGAGACATTTGGATATTCAATTGAAGTAAGAAAAAATGGTCTCTCATTATAATTCATGCCTTCGTCGTTATCTAACAAACAACCACGTCTCGCCATAACATCCTCTGCAAAGTTGGCTTCTCTATAAGTATGTTGAAACCAAATAGTCCCATAACTCTCAACAAATCTCCCGCCACCTCTGCTTAAGAAACCAAGGCGCATTAGATGAATCAACGCACTAATCGCCCCAATAGAATCTAAACGAATTAGAACATTAAGTACCCCCATTGAAAAGCCCATTCACGACCAATAATGATACCCATTAAGTACCCCTCATTTTTGATTGTGAGAGAAAGAGATATAGCTCTGAATATTATTCCTCGATTGAGATTCATTAAGTTGAACTCTCAGAATTGTATTTAGGTTTTGTCCATACAGATTGCCTACGAAAAAGTTAGTGGTGTATTTTGTAACCCCAGTGTTTTCAGGCGTACTCGGTATGCGTACTTCCCCTTTTATAGAAATTCAGAACCTTAGGGTACGTTTACTGGGTACACATACCTACCTTGTTCCGGAACTCAGTCGTGTAGGGTACGCGTACTAGGTATGCGTATCTACCATGTGTCCAGAATCTCAGTAATTTTTAAAACTCTTTTTAAGCTATTTGAAACATTCCCAATCACAATAGATATAAAATATCATTGCTTGGGCAATTTTCAAATGATTAACTTGAGACAAAAATAATTCTTCAATAATAAATTATTCTTAACTTAGATTGCTAACGATCTATGAATATCCAGATGTTTAACAAGAAAAGTTTGGCTCCAAATTTATTCTTTGGAATATTAAATCTACTGAAATCATACGACATGTAGTCTCATAAAGATATAATGGTAAATATCGTCATGAGTAAATAAGATGGTTCAGTCTTCACATACCTCTTTGTCGATGAAGTTCTCCAAATGGATGCGCTTATGTTAAAGCATTGCTCGGTTGAACCCACCAAGCGTTGGTATGTCAAGGTTGGTTGTCATATTTTAGTATCAAAGCTTAATTAGAGTCGCTTGATTAAATGTACTAGAGTCAACTTCGTTTAGGTTAGACTAGAAAGTTTAGGAATGTTGAGATATACAAGTGTTACCTTGAAGACCTGAAGATTATGAAGACGTATCGAATACATCGAAGACATCGTGCCAGCTAGTATAGAGCGATAACGTCTTCAGGATGTAACAATGTTTTCCCTGACTATATAAAAGACATATGTATAGAATCTTAACGATTTGACGGCTCCTAGACAGCTTGCCTGCTAGCATAGAGCGATAACGTCTTCAGGATGTAATAATGTTTTCCCTGACTATACAAAATAAATATGACGCTTCAATTAGCTCATATCGCTCAATTCTCGAATAATTGTAATGCTCCTAGACAACGTGCTAGTATAGAGCCATCAATTAATTATTTCTAGTCGCTAGATTCATCAATTGAATTCCTAGAAAACATTCTACGTTCTTTATAATATTTCGATTACTTCAATTCAAGGCTTTTCCCGGCAGAATTCCATGGGTTAGTAATAAATATTCAATGTACATCTGAGCCACCACCGAATAAGCCCCGAGAAAATGGTGCAAGTGTACTTAATAAAAATGCACGAACGATCACCCGAATGCATGAACGAGCATTCAAAAATACGAACGAACGAGGAAACCTATGCAAAATAGGGAAGAAAAATAAAAAATAATAATAATAATAATAAAATATTAAAAGGAACGCCTAGGGGACTAGGCCCACCGGCCGGTCGGTCCCACGCCTCTTCCTTTAATTTATCTTATTATTTTTCCTGATCTCATGAAAACTCCTTCATTTGAGCAAAACTCCTCAGTTTCATCATATTTCCTTCACATGATGAAAATAATATAAAATAAGGAAAGGTGTCATGGGACCGGACCTACTAGCCGGCCGGCCATGCCCTAGCCGTGGCCGGTCCCATACCTTGTAATCCCTTATTTTATTTTTGTTATTATTTCCTTCATCTCATGAAAACTCTATTGTTTGAGAAAAACTCCTTCGTTTGAGCAAATTCTCAGTTTCTTCATATTTTCCTTCACATCATGGAAATAATATAAAATTAGGAAAGGTGTCACGGGACCGGGCCTACTATCCGGACGAACATGCCCTATCCGTGTCCGGTCCCACACCTTGTAATCCCTAATTTCATTATTATTATTTCCTTCATCTTATGAAACTCCATAGTTTGAGCAAAACCCTGATTTCTTTATGTTTTCTTAAATATTGCTCAAACACACACCAGAAAATACCGAAGTTCTAAGGACTGAGACACAGACACTATGGTGACGCGGGCATGTTACCCTGACCGACCAGGGTCGTCCCTTTGGCTTGCAGGAAGCCGCTCCCACATATTTTCATAATTTGACCTAATTTGTTCATATTAGGTTTAAACTCTTCCAAACAGCTTGGACTTTCATCAAATGATCGTCAGTCGGTCCCATGACCACCAGGGCCGGTTCCATAACCTCTTGGTTGGTCCCTCACTTCTCCATAATTAGGTTTTATCACCTAATGCTCAAACGAGCACTATTTCAATAAATGATTAAACCAGCATTTAATCAACCTTTCACCAACTGGTCTTCAAAGGACTTTGGTATTTGCTCATTCAAGCATTTGGGCACTACATGGTTGGCCCATTATCCCATGTAGACGGTCCCTCTTTCACTCAGTGGTTGACTTTTAATAAATAATCAATTGATCAACAGTTGATCAAAATTAGGGTTTCAAATCCAATGCTCCGCAAAGAATAATTCTAAGCAGGTTCAAACACAAATAATTTTATGTTGATACTACAATCAACATTCTAATTGATTATACTCGGTCCAGTTACCTGTATCTTAAATTTATATTTTATTTGGTCCCGCTACCAATAATTCATCAGACAATCAATATTTGCTCAAACTATGAATATTGATTCAACTATCAAAATTCAGCAGTTCATCAAATGAGCAACATTTTCTCACATGAGCAATATTTGCTCAGGAATATTGTTTCAACTATCAATATTCAACAATTCATCAAATGAGCAATATTTGCTCAGACGAGCAATATTTGTTCACTTTAACTATTAACATTCATTCGACAAGTATACATCCGTCTCAACAGACATGTTCAATTCATGAATCCTAGAGCATTTGTAAATCATGTTCGATTCGTCAACATAAAGACTCATCGTCTCATCAAGTCAACAACTGACTAATTAAATATATGTCTGCCTTGCAGACTCCACAATCACGAGATATAATTCGTGTCACATGGGGGATATCAACTAGGGTTTTGGTATGGCAGTCTACGGCACGTGTGTTCACCCATGACGAGAATGTGACTAAGTCGTGCAAGCGGTTCGAGGAGTTAACAAAGTAGTGGGTGGACAATCAACCAAGTCTCCGCACGATGAGTAACTGGTTTTAACAAGATTTCCCACTTTCGCACTCTTTCACTCCAGCAACCGTCACACTTACTTAGATCAATGTGTCTATTATTTTTGCAATATAAATAAGTATTTGAATCCATGATTGAAACGGGGAACAACAAAAAGAATGCTCGTCTGAACAAATAATTCTCATCACACAAGAAATCTCATCGTCTGAGCAATCACTCTCAAAATTCAATCAATCAGAGCTTATTCACGCAGAATACACAACACATCCGAAATCCTTGATCATCATTGATCTCACACATTTATTAGCTTCCCTCCTACAGATCGACCCATCCTCTCTTATGACCGAATTGACTCTGGAACGACCATTGTCTTGGTTTAGGACGGAGTCTTACAGATTGATCTCTCGAATTCAAAGCATTCCCTTTGCAGTGCATCTGTTTGCAAAAGGTTAAAGCAATTTTCTCGGTTGAGAGTCTCCTCAGCACGGTCGTCTTTCCACTTTCCTAAAAAACCAGCAAATCGTTTTCTCCAATCAACAGATTGGCAACCACAGTGGGAGATTAATCTCTCGGTTGCAATCCAAATTTTCTCAAGATGGTCGATTATGGGGAGGTCTCAAAAACATTCAATCTCAATTTATTATCTCCCAATACCGGCGAATTTATTACAATTACTACTAAACTCGGCTGGCCTGGTCAAGCTCCCGTAGAAGCTATGAATGCTCAAAGCTCATCCATTATTGTTGATCTGATGAAAATCCTAAATGATGTAGTAACAAATCAAGCAGAAATTTTCAAGATACAGAATGAGGTGTTCACCCTTTTGAAAGTTCTTACAAATCAGTTATCGAGGGAACCAACATATGATCAATCTAAAAAGAATGCTGCTGATAATCCTTCCTATGATATCACTGGTGTTGATTTCTCTCTAAGATCCATACCTCCACCAATGACGACGAAGACAAAGTCTACACTCATGCTAAGCGTAGAAGGCTCCACCAATCTAGCTTGGACGTTCGTGAAAGCTCAGAACAATTCTCACAAACTCATAAAGAAGACCCGTCCATTATAGCACGCTTCAATCAAGACTCTTACGATGAAAGGATAATGCCATTTTACAAATACCTTTTGGAGGATTTACATTCTCGGATCGTAGCCGACTGACCGATCGGCTGCTGCTCTACTCAGTCAATCCGAGCCATTCTAGAATAAAGAAGTTTGCAAGGGTATAAGGAAAAACGGGTATTCTTCTAATCCGAAACTCAACCTCCATCCTTCCGTGAACGTTGTTGCTAAAGGAATTAAAAGGAAAACCGAGACACAACAGCACAGGCATGCTTCTCCAGTATCCCAAGCTCCTCCACAAAGGAAGGATAATCAAACCCGAAATGCACAAATGTCGACTCAGTGTCAACGAAATGACCAGACAGACCCAGACTTCCCTCTTGACATTGAAAAAGTGATTGAGTTGCTAGAACTCTGGATCAAAAATTGTGCAATCAAATTTCCATCCGTCAGGAAAAAGTCGACTGAATAAGAAATGAAGAATCCTCGTTATTGTCGCTTTCATAGGTTCGTCAATCATCCAACAAGCGACTGCAAGGTTTTGAAGCGCATGTTCAAGGAAAAGGTTGAATCAGGAGAACTTAACCTGGGGACTGAAGGGGTGCACATGGATCCTCTCTCAGTCAGGACTTTCTCTCTGAACAACCTGTCAAAGAAGCAGTTCAATCCTTGGTCGAACATATATGTGAATTGCTCTATCTGTCGAAGGAACAAAGTAAAGACATGTTCACAACACTTAATCACATCGTGTCAGGGAGACGACTGTCCATTTCCGGAAATACTGCATCGGCCTTCAACCACAGACAAGGAGATGCACGACCGTGGACTGCTTACCATAGTCGATCTCAAAGGAAACGAATTTGGAAGAACGTTGATCCCCCATCAACATAATTCCAGTAAAAGACTCTCAGAGCCGCGGGCATCACTCGAAAACAAGCTATGCATGTTCCCATCTCAATCGAGGATCATGAAGGAACGCTCAGAGATGCTTATGGCTATATTACTCTCAAGATGAAAATAGGATCAGCCTAGATAGAAGCCAAGTTTTTCATAGTCAAGGAAGATCCAGGATATGACATGATCCTTTGACGAACATGGATCCATGCTGAAAAGATGGATACTGACAAAACGCCTTTGGTTTCACATCTCTTCAACGAAGAAGGTTCGATCCAGAGGATTTGGTTAGCGCTCCATCGTCATTGCACTGGGAGGAATTTCTGATGAGGTTGAAACAAGAACCTGAAAAAGGTGCATTGACATTTCTCAAAATATCTTGCGCTCAGGAAAGTCCCATTCCTCCTATGTCCATATCAAATATTATCCTACATGCTCTCCTAGTATGGGGACTCAATTCTGCTAACAACTTAACCATTGAAAGACGTCATGAATGGATATCTTCACCACAATAATATTGTACCAAGTGGTCGCACCTCTCCGAATCGAGCATCTCACTGGAATGTTCATTTTAGAGACGATATGCAATCATGACAAGGAATATCTTGGATGTAATCCTGTTCCACATTCAGGAATGTCCACCGCCGAATTATGGAAAAGTGCTGACGCATGTACGAGCATGAAATCTCATACGTTGGAGGACTAATGAAGGAAAATCCGAACAGAAGATATTCAGAGCCAAGACGATCATGCCTAAGACGTTCTCTTAAGGGATCTGATGTTTTGACCCTCAAGCATCTGAAGTTTGAAGCAGGATTTTCTTAATTTATTCGTGTTTTGATCAATCCCTCCAAAACATATGCAATACTTGCATTCAGTGATTGAATCTCTTTCAGCAATCAACATCAGTTTATTTAAATGAAAATCTTTATCAAACCAAAAGAAAATCCCTACAACTGTCAATCGCCTACTTTTCCAAGGCCAACTAAAAATCAAAAACCGCTCATCTCTCGGTGCCTTATTCTTAAAAGCCTTCAAATTGTACACCCAATCAAAGAGTACGCCTGGAACCTCTAGCTTCAGCACGAGTATTATTAACGGCACACTGATTCAATACCAAGATGATCAGCATAGCTGAACTACAATCGATAAGTCTTTACTATCCCCATGAAAAGACTTCTGAAGCAGATTCAACGTCATTCGTCCATGGATGGCTCAAACTCCTTCAACATATATCTTTCTGTTAAGCAGATGAACACCTCTGGGATGCACTTGGGGACTTGATCTTGTTGAAAAGATCAATTCAGATCAATTTCAATAAATGTGTTCCACATAACAAGTCATGGAAACCTGATGTGATTCCATGAAACGTCATCAACGGAACCTCTCTACATCACAAACCTTGCATGACTAAGTAACTTCTTCTCCTCACCGATCACACCCAGAATGGAGATTGCCGCTGATATCTGCCGTAACAACATCGATTCCCTGACAAGGAACTTTACAGTAAAGGTTCGAGAGAATTTGGGTTAAACCCCCAGTACACCCTCATCTTAGGGACACTCAACTCATCAATTAGTTCGTGAATGTAAAGGCTCACTGGATGGAGGAATAAAGACTATGTCGATAATCATGGTTCTAGCCTTTTCGGTCTCTAGAGCAACTCCGACCATAGTATCGGCATCAACAAGAATTTCTAGAGAAAATTCAATCGTGATCCAGCATCAATGTTGGTCTCAGGAGCAACATCCTCATGATCGGCTTCATCAACTATCCATTCTCTGAAGTGTTACCCGATGGATCGGACTTCTCCAAGCACTAATGATTCATATCACGATGTGTAGACATGAAAACATGTTAACATGAAAGTCTTCCCAAAGCTTGCACGACGAACGGGCACAAGCAAAAGTATTCTACAAAATGTTCTCATCACCTCTACAAATGATATACAACACACTTCAGGTTATGGGTTTACAAAAACGTACCAATGGGTGAGGAATGGGACAATGCTTCCTTGACAAAAGATGTTTGTCTACGTCTCTACTACAACATACCAAAAGGGCGCATCAATCGGACATACGAGCTGAAAGATATGTCCTCCACACTCAAGTTCATGGAATCTGAAAATTTACACGGGATTATAAGTTACGAATGTGCACGCGTCATTGAGCTCCTTACACATCTCCAAATTGAAGGATTCTTTTTGTGTATGATTCCTCAGTCTCTTAGCTTCGAAAGTTGGGGTCAAACATCGAATTCCAACATCGTATGAAGCTTCAATGGCTTCCAGGGTGGACGACGCGCAAGCAGAAATTTCTAGACGGGATTCATGACACTCACAGTCGATCGACGTCCACCTAGGTATTTTCAAAAAATCCTTACACCTCAATATTTCCACCTTTCTAAAAATAAGAAAGAATAAAGAGAAGAAACAAAAAGGAGAGCCTACCAATGCATGCTGGGGACTGACGACCATAATATTGCACGTCTATCCATGACGGCTTCAGAAGTTTCGAAGATGACATTTTCATAAATGGTGAATTCGCGAACATGAGACGCGAGCATATACCATAATTGTTAGAGCATGGATAGACTAACAACATTTGTAATGAAACACTCCAGACGCAAGCAAATGGATGTTTTTGCAGCAAGCTCATCTGTGGAAATTTTACATTGTTTTGCACAAAGCAGCAATTTGGAAAAATTGGTGAAGGATCTAAGGACGGGTCATATGCTGTTCTCTTTGGATGTTCGCTTCAACATGTTCAAGATTCACAGTAATTGGATAAACAAGCTACAAAAAAATAATCAAAAGAAGGATTGTTCAGGCGTATGGACGTTCGTACACTTCAGAAAGCAAGGTTTCTTATATGCATGGAGCAAAAATTCTGGAACAACGTCAACTCGGGCTTCAGTCACTTAAAATGTATTCAAGAGAAAAATCTTCACGGACCTGAGATGCAGAGACAGTCGCATCACCATTTTGGTTCACAAGATTGCTCATGTCACCATTATTAGTTTCATCATCCTCTATTTCGTCGTTTCGCACATGATGTGACGATTATATGAATTGGAGTGCTTCAAATATGGAATTCAAAGAGCAACCACAAAATTCAGAATGTAAGTGATTGACATCATCAACATCCTTCATCAAGTGCTCAAGACGCAAGCAAATGGTCTAAAGACGCAAAAGGGGTGTTTTGCAACAAGCTCGTCTGAGACGATTTTACACTTCCCTGCACAAAGAGACAAGATGGGAGCAATTGTTGAAGAATATATGGATGGGTCATATGTCATTTTCTTCGTATGAATGTCTTCTACAACTTTTCCAAAATTCACAGCAATTGGAAGAATGAGCAAAAAGATGTGGTTGAAACATCAAACTACATGACAGCTGAAAAATTCCTGAAGACTTCTTGAAAGTTTATTGTTCATCGATTTCAACCCTTAAACGAGCTCAAAACTCAAAAAGCTTCTTTACTAAAACTAGGAAATTTCCTGAGCATCAAAACGTTGGGGTATATCATCAAAAAGGGACATCGTATGAAGATTCTACAACATTTTCAACCAAGACCTAACTTCTGAATTTTCTGATGACGAATTATGATGAAATTCCTCATTCATCCACATGGATCTTCATCAATTCAATCATCAAGTGAAGATTTCATGTAGCTATCAAGATGATTCAACGTGAAGACTTATTTGGATCCTCCACAAGTCATTTGAGGATTCAGAACATCGACGAAAACAATTCCACCGCAAATTGGTGATACATATTGGTGCTTCGAAGACCAACAACTTGGTGGGACAATGATTTTCTCTTTCAAGCAGTAGGCCCATGAATCCTAAACCGACCAAGATTGAGCGTTCAACCACCTAAATCAGCGGTGCCATACCAATTTATGCTCGCCAGACGACGCTCTATCATGCTTCTAGGATCTTCATTCAAGCAACAGCTCGCTCGTACGTGACATCATTGGAGAAAATTGAAAATCCGGTAACACTCTTTTACGACTAAGTTCAATTACTTATTTTGTCTATGGCTAAAAAATATCACCATCCAGTGCTGACTGAGGAACATGACTATCCCTCACTAAGCAGGGGACTTAATGTTGATGGTGGATTTTTGACAAAGGCTAAAATCGTAAAGTTATAACCTTGCATATTCCTGATCCAGTAATCAGACAAGTATTGAGACTCATGTCTCTCATTTAAGCATGAAAACTCATGCCACGATGATCTCTGACTAAGTGTATTGCCTCTCAGAGCATACATGAATATGCAGTCTCTCAATTGAGACCACGGCATATTTCATCAATACTGAACAATTTCAGTAATCACTTTTATATAGAATCAAACGATTGGTCGGCTCCTAGACAGCGTGCCTGCTAGTATAGAGCGATAACGTCTTCAGGATGTAACAATGTTTTCCCTGACTATATAAAAGACATATGTATAGAATCTTAACGATTGAACGGCTCCTAGATAGCTTGCCTGCTAGTATAGAGCGATAACGTCTTCAGGATGTAACAATGTTTTCCCTGACTATACAAAATAAATATGACGCTTCAATTAGCTCATATCGCTCAATTCTCGAATAATTGTAATGCTCTTAGACAACGTGCTAGTATAAAGCCATCAATTAATTATTTCTAGTCGCTAGATTCATCAATTGAATTCTTAGAAAACATTCTACGTTCTTTATAATATTTTGGTTACTTCAATTCATGGCTTTTCCCGGCAGAATTCCATGGGTTAGTAATAAATATTCAACGTACAGGCATCTGAGCCACCACCGAATAAGCCCTGAGAAAATAGTGCAAGTGTACTTAATAATAATGCACGAACGAGCACCCGAATGCATAAACGAGCATTCAAAAATACGAACGAACGAGGAAACCTATGCAAAATAGGGAAGCAAAATAATAATAATAATAATAATAATAATAAAATATTAAAAGGAATGCATAGGGGACCGAGCCCACCGGCCGGCCGGTCATGCCGCCGTGGCCGGTCCCACGCCTCTTCCTTTATTTTATCTTATTATTTTACCTGATCTCATGAAAACTCCTTCATTTGAGCAAAACTCCTCAGTTTCATCATATTTCCTTCACATGATGAAAATAATATAAAATAAGGAAAGGTGTCATGGGACCGGACCTACTAGCCAGCCGGCCATGCCCTAGCCGTGGCCGGTCCCCACACCTTGTAATCCCTTATTTTATTTTTGTTATTATTTCCTTCATCTCATGAAAACTTTATTGTTTGAGAAAAACTCCTTCGTTTGAGCAAATTCTCAGTTTCTTCATATTTTCCTTCACATCATGGAAATAATATAAAATTAGGAAATGCGTCACGGGACCGGGCCTACTATCCGGCCGGCCATGCCCTAGTCATGGCCGGTTCCATACCTTGTAATCCCTTATTTCATTATTATTATTTCCTTCATCTTATGAAACTCCTCAGTTTGAGCAAAATCCTGATTTCTTCATGTTTTCTCAAATATTGCTCAAACGCACATCAGAAAATACCGAAGTTCTCAGGACTGAGACACGAACACTATGGTGACGCGGAAATGTTACCCTGACCGACCAGGGTCGGCCCTTTGGCTTGTAGGAAGCCGGTCCGATATATTTTCATAATTTGACCTAATTTGTTCATATTAGGTTCAAACTCTTCCAAACAGCTTGGACTTTCATCAAATGATTGTCAGTCGGTCCCATGACCACCAGGGCCGGTTCCATGACCTCTTGGTAGGTCTCTCACTTCTCCATAATTAGGTTTTATCACCTAATGCTCAAACGAGCACTATTTCAATTAATGATTAAACCAGCATTTAATCATCCTCTCACCAACTGGTCTTCAAAGGACTTTGGTATTTTCTCATTCGAGCGTTTGGGCACTACATGGTCGGCCCATTATCCCATGTATCCGGTCCCTGTTTCACTCAATGGTTGATTTTCAATAAATCATCAATTGATCAACAATTGATCAAAATTAGGGTTTCGAATCCAATGCTCCGCAAAGCATAATTCTGAGCAGGTTAAAACACTAATAATTTTATGTTGATCCTACAATCAACATTCTAATTGATTATATTTGGTCCAGTTGCCAGTATCTTAAGTTAATATTTTATTTGGTCCCGCTACCAATAATTCATCAGACGAGCAATATTTGCTCAAACTATGAATATTGATTCAACTATCAAAATTCAGCAGTTCATCAAATGAGAAACATTTGCTCAGGAATATTGGTTCAACTATCAATATTCAACAATTCATCAAATGAGCAATATTTGCTCAGACGAGCAATATTTGTTCACTTTAACTATTAACATTCATTCAACAATTATACATCCGTCTCAACAGACATGTTCAATTCTTGAATCCTAGAGCATTCGTAAATCATGCTCGATTCGGAAACATAAAGACTCATCGTCTCATCAAGTCAACAACTGACTAATTAAATATACGTCTGCCTTGCAGACTCCACAATCACGAGATATCAATCGTGTCACATGGGGGATATCAACTAGGGTGTTGGTTTGGCGGCCTACGGTACGTGTGTTCACCCATGACGAGAATGTGACTAAGTCGTGCAAGCGGTTCTAGGAGTTAACAAAGTAGTGGGTGGACAATCAACCAAGTCTCCGCACGATGAGTTACTAGTTTTAACATGATTTCCCACTTTCTCACTCTTTTACTCCAGCAACCGTCACACTTACTGGGATCAATGTGTCTGCTATTTTTGCAATATAAATAAGTCTCTGAATCTATGATTGAAACGGGGAACAACAAAAAGAACGCTCGTCTGAACAAATAATTCTTATCACACAAGAATTCCCATC
The DNA here is from genome assembly GCA_023531105.1 of Papaver atlanticum. Lineage (NCBI taxonomy): Eukaryota > Viridiplantae > Streptophyta > Magnoliopsida > Ranunculales > Papaveraceae > Papaver > Papaver atlanticum. Next base: position 908,246 of record JAJJMB010016180.1, read on the forward strand.
GCCTGAGCAATTACTCTCAAAATTCAATCAATCAGAGCTTATTCATGCAGAATACACAACACATCCGCAATCCTTGATCATCATTGATCTCACACATTTCTCAGCTTCCCTCCTACAGGTCGACCCATCCTCTCTTGTGACCGAATTGACTCTGGAACGTCCATTGTATTGGTTTATGCCGGAGTCTTACAGATTGATCTCTCGAATTCAAAGCACTCCCTTTGCAGTGTATTTATTTGCAAAAGGTTATAGAAATTTTCTCGGTCGAAAGTCTCCTCCGCACGGTCGTCTCTCCACTTTCCTAAAAAACCAGCAAATCCTTTTCTCCCATCAACAAATGTTTATCTTTTGAACTTCATAAATGTGACGTCGACATAATCTATGTACATATAAGAAAATTGTTTCGTAATCGAAAGGAAATCAATAGGCATTTTGGTCCGGTTTTAATTGAAGATCTATTGGATGACCAGTTCGAAACTAGGTAATATCTTTGGTAGAACCGATCTTAACTTATGTTGAAAGACTTTGTAGAACTGATCGATATATGGAAGAACCGATCTTAACTATTGCTGAGAGTCTTGGTAGAACCAATCCTTACCTATATTGGGATATTTGGTAGAACCCATCCTAACTTATGTTGGGAGTTAAGGTATAACCAATCCCTACCTCTATCGGGAGTCAAGGTGTGACCGATTCTACCTAATTATTTGTATAGGGTAGTACTGGTTCCTACCTGATTATTTTTATAAGGTAGGACCGATCCCAACCTATTTCGGGAAGTAAGGTAGAACCGATCCCTACATATCTATCTTTATAAGGTAGAACTGATTCCCTTAAGTAAAATGATTTCTATAGTCACTAGGGTTTGTGTGATTTGGAAATTGGGTTTGCATAATAGGAAAGTTCTAGATGTCGACATAATTTGGACATGAATACAATTTTTGTTTTTTATTGTCAAAAGATATTCCTTGATACTCAAGGTGATCCCGATAAGAAATATTGAGAATCTTTTAATTAAGATTTTTGATTATATGCTTTTGATTTTCCAATATTAGATATTTTCTAATGAGAGATTTCGGAATTACGGGTTGGATATTAGTTGGAAATAAGAAAATCAAAATTAGGAACTTATTGCAAATCTTGAGGATATTTTTGGTTTTGGAATTTCCTTGTTGTCCAAACAACCTTGGCATGTAAATACTTGAGTTTCCATTTCTCGCAAATTATCCTAAGAGCTAGGCAAGCTTCATCATGTAGTTTCTGGTGGAGCCATTTATCCAGAGAGGAAAGTACCTTAATTAGGCGAAATCTCTTATGACGGCTCGTTTAAATACTTCTGTGGGATCAAGAAGCTCTGAGAGTAACGTTGGTGGGAAACTAGATAATTACATTGTTATTTTAGTTTTCGATTATTGATTTGATTGACTAACGATTGTTGAAACTTTGATTGCACCTAGTTTAATTATTCTTGAGAGCCTTCTTTTCTGACATAAGGGTCACTCAACCTAGATCAAAGTATTGATGGGATCTTTAGAACTTTTTTAAGATCTAAAGGAAACTTGTGATCATCCATTGTTAACAGACGATGTTCTGTATGTGATCGATCATATGTGGATTCAAGTTTGTGGTGTGCAGGTACATAAGAAGGAAATTGAAGATTTGAAGACAAGAAGATTTTTTCTTATTGGTTTTCGTATCTTGTGATTTGTGCACACATCTTGATCGGCTGAGATCCGACTTAGATCCGGTTTATCTTTTGATAGATTTAATCATATAATCATTTAGATCGACAATTATCATTTGGTTGATTTGGATTGATCTTACCCGAAAAAAAACTTTACCAGTTTAAACGGAATAGCCTTTGTCAAACTCAACATATCTTTTTATAAAATATTATTGGAGTAGTTACCAAACATCTTTGTTCCTTTACTGTTTGGAAGATGATCAAAAGGAATTGAGTGCTTAAGACTTTACATCGGTAGAACAACTCAAGATAGTGATTTTATGTCTTGGGTATCACGTGCGTGACCAGTAGGTCGTATACGCAGGGATAATAAGTGAACTAAGTAACTAGGGGTAGATTACTTGGTCTCAACTATCCGAAGTTGGCTTTGTTCTTTGTATAACGGCTTGATTCTGAGAATATTCAAAACTGGACTAAGTCCCAGGGTTTTTCTGCATTTGCGGTTTTATCGTTAACAAAATCTTGATATGTCATTTGCTTTACTTCCACATTATAATTGTATATTATAATAAAGTAAATTACACTTGTTCGTTAAATCCTAATCACTTGATATTGATCCTATAGTAAATCAGTTTCAGACCGTATCAAGTGAATACCTTGTTGTTGTACTGTCTTGACTTTGTCCATAGACGATAACACTTGGTATCAGACTTATAGGTTGAATCGAAAAAGCGTGGTGTATTTGGGTACCCTCGTAATTTCAGTTTGATCTCCAATATTCAATCTTCGAGGGTTATTCAGTGAGTCTGATACTCAACTACCAAACTCTAATTCTAGTCCGAGACTTGACTTTAGTAGATTAAAAATCAAGATGTAGTTTTGTACATCTAACATTGACAATAAGCTTGAGATGGCAAAACTTGCGAGTTCGACCAAGCATTGCTCTAACATATACCTCTCTTTTACTTGTAGCCATTCGCTTCCAACCTAGCTTGTATTTTTCCACATTTACTGATTGGAACTTTTTTTGGATGGGATTAATGCTTCCTTAGACCGGGTCTTATGGAGATGCCCAAGCTCTTCCCAAATGCCTTTACACATCATCCTGGGAATGGCCTAGCTCTAGCGGTAATTCCCAGAGTTTTCAAGGGACGGACAATGGTCAACCGTTATCAGGAAAAAAAACGGATAACAGTCGACCGTTCTTTATATAACGGATATCCATCGCCCGTTTTTTCCAAAACGGTCACTCATTGACCGTTATAACGCGTTCAAACAAAGTAGCAGTAGTAAGTAATAGTACCTCATAATCATCAATAACCAAAATAAAAGAAGAACCCTCCATGAGAAAACAACAACTACTAGTACCAGACAGACTAGTAGTGACTGAAATCAAAATCAAAGAGAAAATTACATAGAGTTTGTTATTCTTAAGATGTAATGTTTCTTGTTACAAGAAGAAATATGAAGAAGAAAAAATTATCAAATTCATAATCAAAACATCATCTTTTCTCCATCTCTATCTATTCATCTATTCATGGCTTCTTCTTCTGGGTATTATCTGGTGGTTTTGTTGTTTGGTTTGATTATGTTTGTTGAATCTCAAACAAGATCCAAATTCAGAAGAATGTAAAGGTAAATGGGTATATGTTAGAAAACTCCCAAGCAGTTTCAATCTAGATCTTTTAGTAAATTGTTCAAATTATCCATTATATGATGATTTTTTTCCACATTTAGCAAACCATGGTCTGGGTCATAAACACATAACCGTTCACATTCATGGTTCGGAACTGATCAATATATGCTTGAACTTATTTTCCACGGAAGAATTCTTGAATACCCGTGTCTAACTACGAATCTTGTTTAGGCTGATGCAATTTATCTTCCGTATTATTCCCGGTATCGATGCAATCTCGTATCTGTATGGTTCTGATGTGAATTCAAGTGCTCATCACGGTTTGGGTTTGTTAGATTTTTTAAGTATTGATTCTCCTGAGATATGGAACAGGAATCATGGGTTTGATCATTTTCTGGTTATGGCTAGACCTGCTTGGGAAAAAATGGTTAAGGAGTAACTGTTCCTCTTGAACGGTTAATGATTAACTGGTTTTTTCTTGAAGAACGGATAATGGCTAGCCGTTTTCACCTTTTTGAGAACGGCTAATCATTGCCCGTCTTCGGAGTCTTCCCGCTGGGATTCTCAAACACCAGGGAAGGCTAGCGGGAAGAGGGGGTTTAAGCAACGGTTTTTTGCTTTGGGAAGAGCTTGGGCATCTCCATAAGACCCATTCTTATAAGTCTATGGTTCTGACTCGGATATGCATGTTATGTAGTCAAATCCAAAAGAAGTTTAGTTTTTTTTATTTCTCCTGGGTTCAAATTAATATTCATCTCACTCAAAGGTATAAAAAGAGGATCGTCAACAATTCTCTAGCGAGATTCGGGATTCAAAGGACAAGTATTCTCAAAAAGGACAACTTAGCATCCCTTTAATCCGTTATAGTATTTAAAAAAATATCAGAAATTCCAGAGCTCATAACCATGAACCTATATGCACTAGTATGCTTAGGGTGCCCGATAAAAAAAGGTTAACAGTCTTGGGGCCTATCTTTTTTCTTTTAGGAGGAGGAATGACAACCTTATCCAAACACCACCACAATTTGAAGCATGCATGAAAAGGTTGTCTATCTTTCTGTAGCTCAAATAGAGTTTTATCTGATCCTTTAAAGGGTACTATGTTTAAGATACAACAAGCTGAGAGGAGGACCTTCCACGACAAGTTGTTGGTAATTTTGAACTAATCAACATTCATTATCTCTTAATGGATCAGTTTTGAATACAAAGTTGTCGTTTCATGAAAATTATGATTTTGCAAGCAGAACTATACTATATGAATCTCATAATTCACCACCACGGTTTGTACATCATAAAGGTTTTTAAGGTATCATCCCTTACCCTTGAGACAATGTAGATGACAATATCTAGTACAATCATCTATGAAAATAATTATCACCAATAATTTGAATCGATTTCATGTCAACTAGGTCTGAATGAATAAATTGAGGGTTTAAAATTTCCCTGGACAGTTTTTCGAAAATATTTTCTAGCATTTATTTGATTCAACACAAATTTCACATTTTAGTTTATTATAAACGTGAATTTTGGTATGCTGCATACATTAGGCATTTTATGCATTGATTTACAGATTACATGGCCAAGTCTACCATGCCAAACATTCATTGATACAAAAGGTAAACAAAATTAAAGATTATATAGTTTTTATAGAACCCCAGTGTTAATTATACCCCTTACACACAAAATCTTTCCCTTAGGGACAACAACTATGCCAGATTCACTTACATTTTTGAACCTTTATCATCTAAAATATAATGAGAGACAAGATACTCACTTTCCCTCACCTTTTTACGAAAGGTGAAATCCGGAGAAGATATGCTTAGTGGCACCAAGTCCAACCAGCAGTTCTGCGCAGTAGTCAGGATTAACTTCAGACACCGTTCCAACGAATTCGTTATTTTTCTTTTTAACCAAATTAACATTTGTGGTTTTCTCGTCAACAATCTTGTGTTGTGTGATTTACTTTGCTTCCGCATTATAATGTTTTTTCGTTATAATTAAAGTAAATACACTTATACGTTAATCAAATACTTGGTTTGATCTCATAGTTTGGTTCGGTTTCAAACTTACGCTATATACCAAGTGTACATTTTGTGGTTATCATCTTCTTGACAGTTCCTGTCTATATTTTAGATCACACAAGGTGTCTTGAATAGGTTGAAATCGAAAAAATTGTGGTGTACTTGGTACCCTTGTTATTTCACTCTTGTAAGCAATCATGTAATCACTATTTTGATTTGAATAAATTAAAATATGTTGAGTGACCAAAATAAATAAATAAATTAAGTGTCGTGCTTATTCCTGTGAAGATAAGTATAAACAAATCTCGCTGGATTTTTTTCCTTGAATTTTTTCGTACATATATGTCTGGGGATAGATACTATCAGACCGTGAATGGTGTTAGTTAGATACCACGTCACTTGAAATTATCAACAATTCGATGGGTAACATTTACCGGTTTAGAAATTTTATTAAAATGATTTGTCAAAACATTTTGTTCATGGATCCCATCGCCTTAAATTTGATTACATTTACTATTTATTATTTTAACTATTGTTTATTTTTTAATTTTGTAAAAAGAAAATGATGTTGTATTTCTACAAACTTAACGGGTGCAAATTGCTCAAAACACTTGACATACATGTTATAAGTTGCACGGAGGAAGACATTCTCGATGGCAAAGCTTATCAACAAATTTGTTTGATTTTTCCAAGGGTTGTGTCTAATTGAATTCCTTTCACGTTTTCGGTTTTAGGGTTTGTTTAGTTGTGAAACTAAAACAGACTTAACTTAATTTGCAGGCTAAATTAAGATTAAGCCCAAACCGTTATGTACAACTAGGAAACCAAATCCAAAGCGGTACTAGACCAAAGATTTTCCATTCATATATATATATATATATACGGAATTGTATTCAATTTTCCAACAGTTTTCCTTGTGAAGGCGGCCAACTACAAAGTTACGTTATGGACTTGTGTTGTAAAATGCAGCCATTATTCAACGAAGAAGACATCATGGAAGCAAGTAGCTAGCAACCTAATACGGGGTCTGCTACTCCCTTGGATCTATATATCCACATTAAAATATGAACCAATTATAAAGTCAATAATTTATATTCCTGGTCTCATCTGAACATTAATTTCTACAACTAATTCTTGTGATTTTGAAGAAAAGAGGGAGAACGATGGAGGAAGGTCTATTGAAGAAACGAGTAAACGAAGATGATGTGAAAAGATTACTGGGAGAGGAAGAAAGTGCAGCCGGGAGATCATCATTCACATGGGGCGTGCTTGCAGAAGAGGGGAAGAGTGCGGGTTACATTGCTGGTCCGATGGTTGGTGTTGCCTTAGCTCTAAAGCTCATGCAAGTTATATCAATGATGATGGTTGGTCATGTTGATGAATTGTCTCTATCTAGTACCACCCTTGCAACTTCAATCTGCGCTGTTACCGGCTTTAGTGCTGTGGTAAGTCTACTGCTGCTTTCTCTCTATACGCCAATTCAATTCCCATCTTTTTCCATCTACACACTTATAAATCCGATCATCACATGGCGGTATAATGTTTGCCGACAAGTGGGAGAAGAAAGAAAATTGCAACTTCCAGTTATCAGTTTGATCATGTCGATTCCTACTAAAATCAATGGTACTATTATTTTAAGTTTTTTCTCTTAGGATTTTGAAAATTAAGAATACATTGATCACATTGATTTTTCATGAAACATGAAATGTAGTACACCTCAAAGTTCCCCTAAAATAAAGCCACCTGGTCCCAGATAGTGCTCCTTTTAAATGCTGCCCAACCACAAGTGGGGATTAGTAACTCCTATCCACGCTGCACATCACTTGATTTCGCCTGGATACACATGTGAGAATAGTTTACCACTTATGTCTTTTAACCTTGACTAGTTGTTGCGCCCGTGCAGACCTGTAAAACAGGTAGTAGAGATGACTAAAATAGCAAAAACGCTAAAATTCATAATATATTATTTACTTTCAATCTTTGAGACTCCCACGAAAAGTCTCGCATAAGTTGAGTTAACATTAGGCGTCTGTCAAACTAACATCAGCATTCTACTACCTTCAAAAAGCAAAAGAGGAAAAAGAATTAACATAAGATAATAATGAAAGCTTACGTCAAAGTCACGATTGAGGAGATATATACTTACTTATCCCAAATTAATTATCTTCTGTATGTTGTGCCAAGGAAGTTCAATGGAGCTGATACCTTGAATATGGGATATCCCACGGGTTCTAACAAACATCATTTAGCCCTAAAGCTTCTTAATGAATAGCCAAGTTCACATGATCTAAAGATTCTGAATTCAATTTCTTTACAGAAAAAAAGTACGCAGTATCATATTAAGACAATAATATTAACCTTATAAATATTGTTGTTGAGATCAAAAGTTCTATATGGATCAAAAATATCAAACCCCAGTTATCGCTAGCTATCTTTGCTTTGGTAAAAATACAAATATCTAAGATTATGTTGTTACACAGAGCCACAATATGAAAAGAAGATTCAATCCCATAGATGCAACGAAATCCAATGTTAAAATTCTCTTGATTGATTGTTTCATTACATAAACGAAATAAAATAATCAATCAAAAACTATTATTACTATTAATAAGAAACTCGTGTTCGTTCATGCCTGTTGCCACTTGCAAAATGATAAACCATTATCTGCAAAATAAAAATAACGTTGAAAATCGAACAAAGGCTGAAAACCACCGAACATAAAGACTTCAAACTAAATCGCTTATTCATTTAAGAAGGATTTTTCTTGACCACATAATAGCAAATAATAAGTTTTAAAGAAAAATATAATTAAATCCCATAAACTGACAGTAGTATAAATTTAGAATTACTAACTCCTGTAGCTAGCATAAGAGGGGCATAATGAAAGTATGAAACCCTGCTCTAAGCCGACACGCACCCCATATCCCTCTACAAACCTTTTAGATATTTCATTTTTCCTTCTCCTAGTAACAGTCGAACCATAATAAGAATCAAATTTAGGAAAAGTCAACATAAATCATGTGATTCGCATAAAAGAGATTGTGGAACAGATAGAAGGTGTGATTCCCTTGTTGGCTATTCCATGAAACATGGATGCATATATTTGTTTCTCTATCCACTTTGCCTTCCCTGAAAACTATGATTAATGCATTTAACACCATAGTCGATTTAGATAACAGGACTAATGTGCAAACAAAAATGGGATGGTTCAACTAATGAATGTGAAAGGAAAATAACCTACAATGACTATAAGATGGGATTTCTGATTAATGATTCAAAACTAATATTACCCACAACAAATTCCCTAACTCAAGCAACAACACTAAAATTAAAAACTCAATTGTCCGCTATTATAATAAATACCAAAAAGGTTTATTGGAATGGATTCTCAACACTACTCCAACTGGTTATTGCATTACCTGATTCAAAAAAGAGCAAGAAATCAATAAATGATCAATATGAAAGTGAAAATTGGTAAGAGATTGTTGAAATTATACTCAAGTTCTCAGCAACATAAAGAAAAGTAAATGGGCGTGCAAGAGTGAGTATGCGAAGAGTGAGTATGGGGTAACAGGAAACTGATTTAAAAGATCTAAAAGAAGTATGCCATTACCTTAAGAATGTGCATCTTTGTTCCCATGAGATAAAGAGTCGTTACTACCTTGAAAGGCATAACCATGTTTGTAGCTGCAGGGCCATCAAAGCAAGAATTAGGTCGCATAGGCATATATCATGATGCTGACAACCATAGCAGTAACCAAAACGATTAAAACGAACACCAGAAAACAAAGTTTTACCATTATCTTTGTCCGCACTTAATTCCGCCCCACCTTCGGTCTTACAAACATATTTTGTTTTTAATTGAACACTAAAACTTTGTCTGCACTTTATTCCGCCTCACCTTCAGTCTTACAAACATATTTTGTTTTTAATTGAACACTAAAACCATAGAAAAGTTACCACAATTATATATATAATTTCAGAATTGAAACCGAAAAAACCCAAACAAAGCTTTCATAAGTCGACTTAGCAATAGAAAAGATGATCTGCAGAAATACACAGAACACTAAAGACAGAAGATAAGGTTTCGAAGAGAAACCGGGAGAAGATAGAGAGAAATAAAATTCCTTGAAGATAATTAGCAAATGTTAATCTACTTATCTCGACCCTTATAGCCAAGATCGATGTTCATAAGTAAAAGACCGTCATCAGTTTGTGATTTTATCGTTGAGAAGAAGAAAACCCTAATAATACTTTGATTGGGATATCAGTTTATGATTTCATCGTTAATAAAAAGCGAAGAAGAAACCCCTAATAATACCTTGATTGGTAGACATTTGCCGCTGCTGTTTATGTGGATTTCTTTTTCTGCTAACTATGATAGAAAAATAGGACAGAAAAAGAAAATACAGAAGTATGCGAAGAGTGAGAAATAAGTATAATTAACATATGTGGAACGAACCCAAATTTGTTTAAAACAGAAAATTCGATTCTACCTAGAATGCTTCTCCACCGACGATGACATCATGGTTTCAACTATGATCTGCAGACTACGGTGCAAATAGAAAAAGAAATCAGTTGATAATCAGAACATAGAGGAAGAACAGAAAAGAAACAGCGGGTAAGAGAAAAAAAGGGGAATCAAAACAGGAAAAGTCTAGAAAAAAGAAAATAGAATAAAAATTAGGGTTTTGGAAACTGTTTACGGGTTTATATGTTGGTGGGAAGCTACTCATCACACGTACGGGATTTATGTGTAACAAAAAAAAAAAAACGAAATTTTTTCAAACCCACAGTTTTTATTGGCCTAAAACTTTTATGATGGGCCAGAAAATTTAGGAACACAACTTATTCACCTTTTAACCGTAACAAAACAAATTTAGTTGAAATTATATTATTATTATATTATATTATTATTAATAATTATTAATTAATATATCGGTGGGTTGTTTGAGATCAGAATCCCGAGTAGATAGATAAGTATATGCGGGCACAATTATCCGGGGGTCCGAGCGCCAGACAAAAAGAGAAGGTTAAATAACAAGTCCCGTGATCCTAAAAATAACACTGTGTTGTCGGTCTTTGTTCCGATAAACAACAAAAATTGTTGAATCTCGAGTAGTACGAAAAAGGACAAATTTTCACTCAGAAAAACATAATAAAAAAGAAAATCGGCAGAGAAAGGAGATTTTTTTCTGATAAAGACCAGTCTCGTCGTGTCACTACTACCCTTCCAAATAGGTCTTTCCTTTCTTCTTTTCTTCCTCTGCTGCGTCTTTGATTTTGTTTTGGTGGTGGAGAAAGGAAGAAAGGGAGATATGGAGGAGGAAGCGCGATTATTGAAGGTAGGAGAAGATTCGAGAAGAGAGATTGGGTTTACATGGGGTGTGTTTGTGCAAGAAGCAAAGGTTGCAAGTTATATTGGTGGTCCAATGGTTGCTGTTACCTTATCTATGTATCTATTACAAGTTGTATCTATGATGATGGTTGGTCATCTTGGTGAACTTTCATTGTCTAGTGCTGCTCTTGCTACTTCCCTTTGTGGTGTTACTGGTTTCAGCCTTATGGTAATCCAATCCCTATCCCAATTCCAATTCCAATTCCAATTCCAATTATCAATCAAATCTTTGTCAATCTTGTTTTGTTTGTTTGTATGTATGAATGAATTCATTGTTTATTTGCACCTGAAAATGACTTATTATGCAACTATTTGCTCTGCCCTCTAGAGGTTCTGTTATAATTGTTTGTACAAGTTTTATTTGAAGAGAAGAATTGAACTTCTCTGTTGCATCAAGTTTTATTTGTACATAGTGATAGAGAATTGATTATTTGGTCGAGGGCGTGGTGTGGGAGGGTTTCATCCCCTCTGTTTCTATGCATTTCCAATTTTCTATTACAAAGGCACTAATTGCTGGTTATCTTGTCTATCAAATATCTGGCCGTCATTTTGAGTTTGTAAGGTTCTCTTTTGTTTTAATCTGTGAGGTTATGATACTGTTGTAAGAAGGTTTTGATGAATCGTAGGTATAAAAAGGAAATATCTTGGTCTAGTTTATGGTAATGCATTAGTTGGGTCAATTAGTAGGTGCTCTATCTCTAGGATTCATAGTATTCTAAAGTTGGTGCAAATGAATGATTGAGGGTCAAGCGTTTCTAATTCCCCTGACATGATGTTTTATTGTTCAATGTAACTGCTGTTATGTCAAATGGGGTGCATACTGCATTTTACATTTTTTATCCGTCTAAAGATGTTGAAGTATGTTGGCTTTCTCTAAATTTTACATTCCTGACGCATATCTTTTTACATGACAACCAGCTAGGAATGGCAAGTGGATTGGAAACTTTATCAGGACAAGCTTTTGGAGCAAAGCAATATCGAAAACTAGGAGTTTATACTTGGAGTGCAACAATCTCTCTTACCTTGGTTTGCATCCCGATTGCTCTCCTATGGGTTTCGATAGGGAAACTACTTACTTTCACAGGTCAAGACCCCTTAATCGCACTTGAAGCTGGCAAATACGCGACATGCTTGATCCCTGCAGTATTTGCTTATGCAGCTCTCCAGCCGTTAATGAGATATTTCCAATCCCAGAGTCTAATCATTCCCATGCTGTTAAGTACTTCCATTGCAGTAGTTGTCCACATACCTCTTTGTTGGGTTTTAGTTTATAAATCTGGGTTGGGAAATATTGGAGCTGCTTTAGCAATTGGTATCTCATACTGGATCAATGTGGTCTTTCTCGGATTATATGCGGCATATTCTCCCTCATGTGAGTTAACTCGTACATCCCTAACAAAGGAAGCATTTCAAGGGTGTGGAGAGTTCTTACGTGTATCGGTTCCTTCTGCTGTAATGATTTGGTAAAACCCCAGTCATTGATTTTTTATGAAATCTTAAGCTTTTCCGTCTGTCTCTCTCATTTCTTAGTTTCATAACCGTTTTTCTGTTTTGATGGCTGTAGTCTGGAATGGTGGTCATTTGAGTTATTAATCCTTCTATCTGGACTTTTACCAAAGCCACAACTCGAAACTTCAGTACTCTCCATATGGTATGATTTTATTCAGTCAATTCTGGACTCTTCCTATTAGTTATAAATTTTGCTACTTCCATTTCTGTAATTGATCAATGCAATTAAGTTCTTGTTACCTTTGTGAACAGCCTTACGACTATTTCGTTGGTGTATATGATACCGTATGGAATTGCTGCTGCTGTGAGGTTTGCTCTCCACTTGCTAGCCCTTGCGCACTTTATGTTGCTATCTAAGTTTGCTCATTTATTCATAGAGTTCAAATCCATTTAGACCTCTTTCTTCCACCATTGCACCAAAGGGATCTAAATGGAGATGATCCCAGATCAGGGTGTTGTGCTAAGAATAATAATTTATGTATACGTGTGAATGTGACTTGATTATAAAATAAACACTTCTTCTTTATGTAGCACTCGAGTTTCAAATGAATTAGGTGCTGGGAGACCACAAGCTGCGCGTTTGGCTGTCTGCTCCGTGATGATTATTGCGATAATTGAGTTGGTTATAATAAGCGTGGGGCTCTTTGCTTGTCGTAATATTATGGGCTATGCTTACAGCAATGAGAAGGAAGTTGTAGACTACGTGACTGACATGGTTCCCTTAATATGTCTGTCAGTTATAATGGACAGTCTACAAGGTGTCCTCTCAGGTTTGTGATACTACCATATCATATTTTAAGTGCTAAACTATCCCTTCTTTATAGCCAGATCCAAAAATTTCTTTGGGTTCTGAAATTTTTGTGCTCTGTATTCTTTAGGTGTTGCTAGAGGGTGCGGATGGCAGCATATAGGTGCTTATGTAAATCTAGGAGCATTCTATCTTGCTGGAATTCCTGTAGCTGTTTTGTTGGGTTTTCGTCTACATTACGGAGGCAGGGGACTCTGGATTGGAATATTAACCGGATCTTCTATACAGACAGCTATGCTCGCTTTTATAACTTGTCGAACTGATTGGGAATATCAGGTAAACTATTGGAGTTATGAGTCTAAATATTAAATTCCCTACATTCTTAGGGCACTGTAGTTACTAACATGGATCGACTTACTGGATCAAATATTCCCTTTGGGCGGTACTAATAATGATGTTCTTAAAATAATTATAGGCAAGGAATGCAAAGCAAAGGATGCTTCAGGGATCTGAAGTTTCAGTAGCATAAATGAATTAAGGTGCGAAGAAGTAACATAGACTGACGGAAGAATATATCCCTGCTCTGGCATTTTGAAGTTCTGTAGCGGCGGATAAGTTAAGGTGTTGATGACAACAAACTTCCACTGTTGAGAAAAGATATCCGTGTGCGGCCATTTTTGATACTCCTGTAAACAAATGGATAGTCCCCTTCTATCCGTTTCAGTAATTTTTAGGCATTCCACTTGTTAACCCCTCTCTCCAGTAGAATACATGCAATCTAGCATTCTAGCTAGAGTTAGTGGGTTTTATGGGTGTTATGCAACTAAATTGTAACTTTAAAAAAAAAAAGTTAAGGAAGCAGTTCTCCGCAAAAATGTGTCTTTTTTCTTTAGCAGAGAAAATCCAAAAAGGTTTCAGCAGTAGCATCACAGACACTGATTGAAATATCATACCAAAGTATTGGGGCAGTTTAGCACATAGCAATGACTTACTTTTTTGGACTTTCGGATATCTTTCTTGTATCTTGCCTTTGGCAAGGGATTTTCTTTCCCTTTTCTTGTCTTAGGTTAGATCTTTGTTATTAGTTAATTTCTATCATGGTTTTCTCTTACTTATTGGTAAGTTTTGTACACCCTTATGGTGTTTTTATCTCCTCTATTAGAGAGGTTTATCTCGGTTTTAATGGCCGTTCTTGTGTTTCATGGGTTTTAAGATCACTTGGGATGTTTTTCAACGACAAAAACTTCATCATTGTTAGCTCCGGTGACGGAATCTTTACCGGAATCTTCATCATCTATTTATCCGGCGACAGAATCTTCATGAATGATGCTTTTGACGACGAAATCTCCATCACAAGTTTTAAGAAATTTGAGCAAATCACTCCAACTTTTGGTGCACATCTTTATGAAGAAGAAAAACAAACAAAATGGTTGGAATACACTTCCGAGAAAAACCATTATTCCTCCGACTTATCGGTTCTTATTCATGCTTGTATTTGTTCTACACCGGTAATCCTTCTCTTTCTCTTGTCGGATTTCTTGGTAAACTTGTACGGTATGTCTATTTGTATTTTCTTAATTTTGATTTTAAACCCATCGTAACCTTGAACTCCTATTAATGAAAAGGTTTTTTGTATAAAAAAAAATAAAAAAAAATGAAGAAATTATTGGAAACTAAAATCCAATTTTATTTCTCTGGAAGGAAGTAGTTATACAAATTTAGACCATCGCACAAAAACCATGGCTATTTCAGTGTTGTTGGGGAAAAATATAACTTGTGTTTCGTTTCGCCATCTTTAGACCAAAAACATCCTCTCCACGACTTTACCTTTAGGAATTAGGACTAGTTTCATGAAAAGCCTTTTTTTTTTTTCTACAAGTAATAATAATGTGGATGGGGAAAGAAAATAACTCCTCACATTGAACTTACCTATAGGACTTCCTCACGTTGAACTTGTGTGTTCATGTTCACAATAAAAAATTACAAAGGTAAACCATCAAATGCGCTAACAGGAGAAGACATGCTCGACAGAGACTGTAAACTAATAATGATGCACCAAATGATATTAGTTAATAACTACAAATTGCATCCCTGGGTAGATCCCAAAAGATTTTGAGATTCCCTAGCTCTTCTATTTCTATATGTGCCATCAAACTCTGGTTTAATCTTATGTGAATTTGGTTCTTATTTTCTTTTGGGAGATAATGGAAGAAGGTTTGTTACAGAAGGCAAGTGAAGAAGCAGATGGAGAAAAGAAAATCTTAACATGGGGCGCATTTGTGGAAGAGGCAAAGAAAGTGGGTTAAATTGCAGGGACTATGGTGGCTGTAAATTTCTCTCTGCAGCTCATTCCAGTCATTTCTATGATGATGGTGGGTCACCTCGGTGAACTTGCTCTCTCTAGCACTGCTATGGCTACCTCTCTTTGTGCTGTTACTGGCTTCAGTCTTCTTGTAAGGAATTTCATTTCTTATCTTCTCAATTATTAGTATCCCACTTATTACAATCAAAGATTTTTTTTTCTTTTTGAATGTCTGTGAAATTGTAGAATCTCAGCAAGTTCTTTTAATTATCTGTTTTAAAACCAGGTAGGTATGGCAGGAGGACTAGAAACTCTATGTGGACAAGCTTATGGAGCACAACAATATAGAAAACTTGGAGTTCATACTTATAGTGCAATGATCTCTCTTACCTTAGTCTGTATCCCTATTTCTTTTGTATGGATTTCAATGGAAAAACTACTCATTTTTATAGGACAAGACCGGTTAATCTCACAAGAAGCGGGGAGATATGCGGTATGTTTGATCCCAGGGCTTTTCGCTTGCGCAATTGTCCAGCCGTTGATGAATATCTGCAGGCTCAAAGTTTGGTTATTCCCATGCTATTAAGTGCTATTACTACTTTGTGTTTTCATATTCCTCTTTGTTGGGTTTTTGTATATAAATTCGGGTTTGGAAACATTGGAGCTGCATTTGCAATTGGTATATCATACTGGCTCAATGTTATCTTTCTTGGAATATATGTTAAGTTTTCTTCCTTGTGCAAACCAACTCGAGTGCCCTTATCAAAGGAGGCACTTCAAGGAATTGGAAAGTTTTTAAGCCTTTCAGTTCCTTCTGCCATAATGCTTTGGTAACTTTCTACTTATTCAATTTCTTTGAATGTGCAGTATCTGGGTTTTCTCTTGGTTTTTCTGACTGATTAAACTTGATGGCTGTAGTCTTCAGTGGTGGTCATTCGAAATTATGATTTTATTATCCGGCCTTCTACCCAATCCTAAACTTGAAACTTCGGTGCTCTCTATATGGTATGCTTGTGCAGTATTTCGATATTCTTTAATGTGCTCAATGTCATTCAGATTCAAAGACAATTGATAAATTAGTTAGTCAATTAGTTTTAGTTTTCATCTAATGAGCAACGCAATTAAAATGCTTTATCATGTTTGTGAATGAACAGTCTCACAACTATCTCACTGGTTTCCAAGATACCATTTGGAATTTCTGCTGCTGCAATGTATGCTCTCTATCTCCCTCCGTCCCATCTATAATTCTGATTGATTCACTAATCCCTACTGTCTGTTTCTGTACATGTGTGTTTATTTTTTTAGCACTCGAGTTTCAAACGAATTAGGTGCTGGGAGACCACAAGCTGCACGTTTAACAGTCTTCACCGTTATCATTATAGCCGGAACTGAGATGGTTATAGTAAGCTGGCACTTTTTGTGTGTCGTCAAATTGTGGGACATGCTTATAGTATTGAAGTGGGAGTGGTGGACTCCATCACATCTATGGTTCCGTTAATCTGTTTCTCGGCCTTCTTAGACGGCTTACAAATTGTCCTCACAGGTAATCAGGTGTCACACTATTCTAGTAAATTTCACTGTCAATAAGTTGTAAATACATGACACGGTCGTTACCTCGTCTTATACGTGCCATATATATATATTTCAATACTCCCCTCAAGTTGGACACTGAGAAAATTGAAGTGTACAACTTGAATAATCTCTTTGAAAGAATCTTGAACTTGAATTTTGTTGTTGAAACTTTTGATTAGCAACTCCTTCATTTGATCTTTGGGCCACCACACTTAGGTTGACCGCTGATTTTCATTAGTAACTAAAACAAAGAATCATACACCTTTTTTTTTTTAAACAAAAAATTCAGATTTAAAAAATAAATAAAATTAATTGGGATTGAATATGCAGAAAATAATGAGTTTTGGAAAGAAAATTATATAGCACGAGAGAAAATATTTTGAATTGATTTTGTGATATATATAAATGGAAGTTTGCATTGAGAATTGGCTTGAATGGCCAATAGGATTGGCTGGCCAACCACTAACCTTACCAACCTTCATGTTAAGTCGAGTCCATAGTAGAAGAATAATCATGAACCGTGTAAAAAACTTACCGAAAATAAGATCCGAAATGATCTTATGTTCCTTAAAAGATAAAATTCTCGGAAAGAGAAGATATGAAACGATTTTGAGAGATGAATATATCATAGAATTAATGAAAAACTTTCCCAAAATGGTAGGATATATTTATTGTGATTCCCAAATTATTTTTGAAATACCAAAAAACAATTGCCCAAATGGCAGTGAGATAATTACGAGGATTTATTATCCTCGTAAATATTGACAATAGATCAGATAAAATCATACCAAAAATAATGGGTAATGGTATGACAAGAAATTTAGGATAATTTTGGATACTAGACTTAGCCGGCAACAACTTGGTTACGGAGTCACCAGTCGCCACACAACACACAACGCCATCAAATGTTATGTTGGAAACGAAATTTATACAAATATATCAGTGTTTTTGCTTATTGATACCGGATTTGAATGGATCTTTAATCCAGGTGATGTTTTGGATAAAATCCAAAATTAGATAAGTTGGCCTTTGGAAACAATGATATTGGTCAAACTTTCTTGTTTTATCAATAAAACGAATATTTATTACCGGAAATGGTAGAAGGAAAGTGTTGCTGCAAACAACAAAATGAGCCAAGAAACATCTTGATGTGAATTATAAACTTGATATTATGAGAATGAAATAGGACATTTTTTGATGATGTCGAATTGACAAGTATTGTTGGTACGAAATCGATGATATGTGAAACCAACAAGTCAACAATGACATGAAAATCAATATAAAAAGATTTGTTGATGGATACAATTTAAACTACACCAACAAAGATTGGATTGATGATGACTCTTAATGCTAAAATCAATAGAATAACAAATATTGATTAGTTAAAAAGAAATTATCAGAGTCAATAAAAACAGATTGCGGAAGCGATTGAATCGAGAGCATTTCTGCTCTGATACCATGTTAGAATTTGATATGTAGATCAAAACTAACATGGATATCATTGATTTCACAAAAAATATACACATTAATCAATGATAAAATAACAAAGTAAATAAATCTACATACCAAAATGAAATAAGAGACAAATGAGACAACGATATTACGTGGTTCGGTCATCTCGACCTACGTCCACGGAGAAACCCATAAGGATGAATTATATTGATGATCACCAGAACATTCTGAGATGAGATTACAATTACATTTGAACTCTATTTATAGAGTTGAGAAAATGAAAATATATTCCTAATTAATATAAGGATATGCATATTAGGAAACTAGAATATTACACATATTTTCTATATATTTGACTTAATCTTCACGTGCGCACACGGTCGTTACCTCGTCTTATACGTGCCATATATATATTTTCCAATATGATCATGCATGTTTTTTTTGCAGGTATTGCTAGGGGATGTGGATGGCAGCATGTAGGTGCTTATGTAAACCTAGGTTCATTTTACATTGGCGGAATTCCTATTGCTCTTATGTTGGGTTTTTTCTGCAATTAAGAGGGAGAGGCCTTTGGCTTGGAATCATGGCCGGCGCTGTTATACAAACTGCTATACTTTTAGTTATTACAGCTCGAACGAACTTGGAAAAACAGGTCAATCCACACAATCCATGTTATTCCCCCAAAATTTCATGAGTCAAGTCAATTTGCATAAATACTACACATTCCAGTGTCAATTAATTATTTTTCTTTCTTTCTTATGGCAGGCTAAGATATCAAGGGAAAGGATATTTCAGTACAAGATTTTATTTTAAGTAGAAAATGGACTGAAACTGGATTCTGGAACAATTATTGACCATGATTAACACAACAAAATGTGAGAAATGTTTGCCTTGTGCGTCGGCGGTGACCAATACATGACGGAAGAAATGTTTGGCCTGTATTTATATGTAACACTTTTATTGTATTTTATTGTAAACCGAAAAACTCCTACTGAATCATCTCATCCTTCAACAAGCTAAACAACCATCCATGAGGGGAGGAGGACCAAAACATATGAGTATAACAGAAGTTATATTATTTTACACTGCATTATCATATGGATATAAGGAGGAGATTTCTGTTTTCAATAGCTTTATTGAAAGGAAAAAGTTTGTTTCATTAAATTCAGCTGCTTTCTTGAATTATAATTTAAAAACCATTTTTTTTTAATAATCAAGGGCCTAAAAGAAGGCTAGAGATCTGCCTCAATAGTTGGCAACAGCCAAATTTGAGGTTTAGACCAGAAACAATTTACAGAGTTGTCTTTGGCTCAAGCAGCCAAAGTATGAGCTACATTGTTGCGGGTTCTTGGTTGAAAAGTATAAATGCAAGATGCAGGACTAGAATTGGAAAAATAAATATCCTTAAAAGGGGCATCTGTTCGTTGATTTCCATGGAAATTCCCTTGAGAAAATTGGTCAATCAGAGCTTTTGCATCACTTTCCACAATGAAATGAGTAACTTGCTGCTCCACTACTTTCTGTAGAACTGCCAAATGGCTCTCGTTTCTGCTTCTTCTGGAAAGTAAGCTTCAGAAGAGATTGCAGCACAAAAAGAAGATTTCCCAACAACATCTCGGATTATATAGCGTGCACCATTAGACATAACGACAGTATCAAAGGAACCATCAGTATTCCCTTTTAACAATCCTTGGGGAGGAGGCATCCAAGAGGCACCACCAATGACACTGGGATAGAGGATATAAGGTATAATAAGGATTTTAGATGTGATCATGAACTTAGCTCTGGTAATAACTGCACTAGGGTTCTCCTTTTTTTTTTGCTGAAAATCAAGTTGTTTCTACTATTCCAGATGGACCACATGACAACATCAAAAAAAAATTTAGACTCCTCAGATAGGGAGGTAACAGCATTAACAAGCCAATGATCAAACCAATCAAGTAAAGTAGAGTGGGCAAAATTCAGAATAGGTAAACCAAGAGAGGTAGCATACCAAACAGAACAAGCATAGGGAAAAAGGACCAAGGCATGCATAGAAGTCTTATTACAAGCAAGGCATCTTAGGCAAATGATTGTGTCAATTGGCATTCTAGTTTGTAGAACAGTTCTAGTTGGCAAAGCATTTCTAGCAGATTTACAAATAAAAAACTGGATACGGTGAGGTACTTTTAGTTTCCAAATGCACTTCCAAAGAGTGTTGCTTGGGGAAGGTCTAAGACCTCTGAGGCCCAAGCTAAATTTTCCATTCTTTGAAAGATCCCAAGCCCTCCTATCAGGAGTGCCCAGCTGGCTTATGTTAGAGCACTGCTCGGTCGAACTCGCAAGCGTTGCTATCTCAAGCTTGTTTGTCAAGTTTAGGTGATCAAAACTATAAGTCTTGATTTCTAGTCTGCTTATAGCTATGTCTCGGATTACATGATAGAATGTGTAGTTGAGCTTTAGACTTCACGGCGTTCATCGAGTGAAGACGAAGATCTACTGAGTAGAGCTTGGAGGAACTTCATCAACAAAAGGTATGTGGAGACTAAAACTTATTTATCACTCAGAAGTCTATTATATTCTATCTCCTATTGAGACTAAGTCGTATAGCTATATAGAATTTTACATTATACACATTTGATATTTCGAGCTGAGTTTAACTCGCTTATATTTTTCTCGAAATATGTGTTGGAAGATTTTTGCTTTCACTACGTTTATCATTATTCTTGACGAGTTTAGTTGGAAACAATTTATTTGTTGGAAACTAAATAAAAAGTCAAAAGATGATCATGTGAAAATTGCCTTGAAACATCTTACATGATTTGTGTGAGACAGCGACTCGGAATGTTTCATATTGATCATTCAATCACATGAAAATTACTTGTAAGCTAATAGTTTGTGTGAGACAGCTATTGTCGTCTTCTAAGGATGTTTCAATGATTTAAATGGGAGTTTTGAACAATTAACCATTGTCTGGATATAGCATAGTATGCATACCAGTATGCAAAATGTTGTAGTATGATTCAGATCCGGAAACCAAGTTTGCATACCAGTATGCGAATGGTTTTAACTGTTAAAGTCCGGGAACCAAGTATGCATACCAGTATGCGAACGGTTCTACCTGAGTTCGGTCTGAAATGACAATATGCATACCGGTTTGCAAACTGTCAGACAAGACCAAAGTCTGGAACTTAAGTTTGCGTACCCGTTTGCAAACTAAGTTGGTTTAAGTTCTAAAATCGGTTTAGTATGATTTCTTACTCATGAACAAATACATTAATAAATTAAGGAATGCAATCTTTGCAAACCGTGGCTTAATGTTCATGAATTATATTGATTCTTCAATAAGTACTTTGTACAATTATGAATCAAATCCGATTTTGTTTCAATTGTGTCTTGTATACTTCTATGAGAATATAAACAATTAAACAACTATATGAGTAACACAATTAGATTCATTTGATTATCATTTGATCTAGAAGTGGTAGATGAATGTGGGTAATAACAAAAATGTTCTTATGGCTAACTTCGGTTATCTGTTATTGAACCAACTCAATATACACGTTTAGGTACGGTTACCCATATCTAAATAAAGGTATATTTTGTTAGTATTAGAGAAATATCTAG
Source organism: Papaver atlanticum (assembly GCA_023531105.1). NCBI lineage: Eukaryota > Viridiplantae > Streptophyta > Magnoliopsida > Ranunculales > Papaveraceae > Papaver > Papaver atlanticum. Next base: position 930,173 of record JAJJMB010016180.1, read on the forward strand.
CTTCAAGGATAGTACCTATAGAATCAGGTTTTTCAACCAACTTCCAAGCATCCCTATCTAGCATAGCAATGTTATTCAAGGGATATTGCTTTGGTTTGGTTTGGTTTTAAGCAAACTAAGGCCATCTAACGGTGGAGAGATATTGCTTTGGTTTTAAGCAAACTTAGCTTTAATCTTAAATCAGGTTTTCATATAACGGTGAATATTGATTGCTTTGTTTTAAAGCTATCAAACTATGATTTGAAGACTATATAAGGGAGAACTCTAGCAACTGGAAAACCTAATCCCCACACCTTCTGTGTGATACTGGTTGCGCACTAGAGTCGATTCTCTTTAACCTAGGTTTTTCCTAAAACCATTATAGGTTAACGACTTAAAGATTTCATTGGGATTCTGAAGCCAGACCCAACTATTTTCTCTGTAGTTGCGTGTTCTGATCTTACTTGTTCTATCGTATTGAGTACTATCTTCTCTAAGATTTGCTTGAGATTTATCTACGATAGGTAAGATATAAAAAGTAATCACAAAGATCTTCGTCTCATTTTTTGTGATTCCACAATAACTTATTCTACTACCATATAGTTAAGTTATCGTGAGGCGATTGATATTTCTAAGCTGTTCTTCGGGAATATAAGACCGTATTATCAATTGGTTCTTATTCACCTTGATTTATCAAAAGACGGAACAAAACTTTATAGATATCCGTGGGAGACAGATTTATCTATCAGAATAGAATTTTCTGTGGGAGACAGATTTGTTTATAAAGTCTTCGACTTTGGGTCCTAGCAACTCTTAGTTGTGGGTGAGATCAGCTAAGGGAATCAAGTGCATAGAGTCCTGCTGGGATTCAGAGGCATAAGGAACGCGATTGTACCTTAATCGGTGTGAGACTTGGTTAGGGATCAACTACATTCCAGTCTAAAGTTAATTTGTAGTAGGCTAGTGTCTGTAGTGGTTTAATACAGTGTGGTGTTCAAATCTGGACTAGGTCTCGGGGGTTTTCTGCGTTTGCGGTTTCCTCGTTAACAAAATTTCTGGTGTCTGTGTTATTTCTTTTCCGCATTATATTTGTTTATATAATTGAAATATCACAGGTTGTGCGTAGTTCAATCAATTGGTAAATCCAACCTTTGGTTGTTGACTAAAATTGATTGACACTTGAACATTGGTCTTTGGTACAGTTCAAGTTGTTTCTCATAATAATCAGGCTCACGGATTCATATCTGTTTGATTTGCTGATTACATTGAGAAACAGAGATATAACTCTTGGATATATTTCCTTGATTGAGTCTGACTGTCTAGTTGTTTCTCTTGGAATTATATTGGAGTTAGTCCATAATGATTGCCGAACGAAATATTGGGTGTGGTTGTTAGACCCCCGCTTTTTCAGCTTAAGGGAATAGTAACAATCTTCTGGACAAAAGTATTGTCAAAATGGGTGTTCAATCTAGAAACATTTCAGTATCTAGAGTCAGTATTAATAAAGTAATTAAGAAACTTTCAAATTAGGAGTAGGGGGAACAAGAGGGTTAGGCTTGGCAGAGCTTAGAGTGGGAATACAGCTATCACACTAAGGATCAATAAATTGACCATCTCCAACAATCCAAGATATAAAAGGTCTTATGAGTTCCTTAATAGTATAAAGACATTTTCAAGTCAAGGAACAGGTAGAGGGGCATTTAACATTCAAAAAATTAGAGTATAAAGACAGGTAGAGGGGCATAGCAATGTTATTCAATTCATCTTTTCTAAATCCTAACCCCCCTCCACTCTTAGGAGAGCAATGGGTGTCCCAACCAAGCAAATGAAGTTTTCTATCCTTCGGGTCTAGAGATTCCCCCCACCAAAATATACAGAGATGAGAATCCTTTTTTCTGCAAAGGGCTTTAGGTATAATAAAAGTTATCATTTGATATATAGGGATGGCCTAACCAACATGTTTAACCAAAGAGGTCTTAGCAGCTTGGGATAAAAGCTTATGATACCAAGAAGTGATTCTAGCATCTACAGATTGCAAGATACTCATATGTTTTTGGATTTTGACTTCTAGAAACTAATGGGAGTGCCCAAGTATTTTTCTCCCAGGTCCTGAGAGCTAATGCTGAGAATATCAGAGAGATACTGAGTAAGAGAGTTGGTGGGTGGATGGGGTGGGGGTGGGGGTGGGGGGGGTGGGGTGGGGAATCCTTACTACATAAAATACCAGACTTATCAAAGTTGATTTCCTGGCCAGAAGCAGAGCAGTACTTATGCAAGTAATCCTTAAAGGTATTAAAATCATGGACAATGACTTTAGAAAAGAGTAAACAATCATCCGTAAGGAGTAAGTGAGTTATATGGGGCATTTCTACAAACCTTAATACATTGGACCAAGTTTATTCTAGCGAGTTTATCAATATAAGCAGATAAAGCTTCAGAGCAAAGGATATATAGGTGAGCAGATAAAAGGTCCCCTTGCCAAAAGCCTCTTTCAGGATGGATGAGCCCAGTAGGGACACCATTGAGTAAAACAGAGTATGAGACAGTGCCCAAGCATTGAATTGTCAAAGAAATCCAATGTTCACACATACCCAAGGGACACCATTGGTAGCCTCAGCACTTCTCCTGCTTCAGTATAAAGTATAAACACTAGGGTTAGTTGATTATTGATTAATCAAGCGATGTCAATTTCTAAGGTTTGGTTTTAAAACAGAAACAAAAAGGAAATCGAAAAGATTAGAGAATCGATTTACCTTTTGAATAGTAACTACTAACTACTAACTAGTAAGACTTGATGATGATGGTGATTGCCTGATTGGTGAGCGTAGTTCAGAGAAATTAGATGAAGAGGCTGCTCTTCAGAAAAAAGAAAAAAAACGAAGAAGAAAGAAAAATGAGAGTGAAAGAGTTACTCAGAGATTAGATATTAGGGTTCTCTAAACTGGATGGACGGATAGGATTAAAAATGTTAAAGATCTCAACAGCTCTAATTAACCGGGACATTTGGTCCGGTACAGGCCGTTTCTCCCCCCAGAACCGGTGCTTGTACCAGTCTATTCCGGTTCTTAATCTTCTGTCCCGATCCCTATACCGATTACTCCGGTATCGGTTCGATTCCGGGCCGGTACAAGTACTCTTGACCGGTTCCTGTGCAGCCTTAATTCAGCCTGATAGATATCCGAGGCACCCTTTGAAAAATCAAACTCAAACAGGTGTAATAGAGGTGTAATAATAACACAGGGAACTGAAGTGGCATATAGGTCCCAATTGAGAAGCGAAATCATAAATTTGGCATTACCCTTCAGTCTAACCAGAGCAGCAAATTAAAGTTTAAGGTTTAAGCATTGCACTTCAAGAGTTACTCATCAGCCATTTCTACAACCAAGGTACTTTCTTTCTTCCATCTTTTTACTTAGGGGTTTGAACCACATACGATAATTCTGGGGGTCTACGTTTATTAAGGTTGTAGATTGGAGATTAGGGTTCTGAACAACTAATTCTGGGGGTCTACGTTTATTAAGGTTTTACTGTTCAATTTAGGTTAATAATGGAAGAAACAAGAGATGCATCATATTCTGACGGGGAAGATAGAATCTCTACCGTTTCTGAAATTCGATAGGAGTTTGTTTTCAGATGATAAAAAACTTAGTTTTGTAATGTTTGTGGATACGGTATTCATTTTCCGCCAAGACTTTGATATTCAGAGGTTTAGTGTGCATTGGGATAACTCTGCGTATGATAATACGGTGCCAGTGCATGTGAATAGATGGAGCCTTAATGCCGTCAAGTATAATGTTCAAGAAGTAAGTTTAGTAATCAGCGAATGTTATGATTCTACATATGAAATTCCTCACCGGCTTCTGAATTGTAAGTCATTGAGAAAGTTGGAAATGGAAGTGCATGGTAATGGCAGATGTGCGAATATCGTTCTACCAAGATCAATGAATTTACCTCAACTTAATGTACTGTCCTTATATGGATTATCAATTTCCAATTTGGATTTATCTAAAAGACTCATTTCAAGTTGTCCAGTTCTTGAAAGGCTAGACATAGTTGATTGTGATATACAAACTGATAATCAAAGGTATTTGGTTGTCGATTCTCTTAGCCTTAAGGAATTTATGTATGTTCATCGTTATTTGCCGCAAAATGATTCTATGGTCAACATTATCAAGTTATGTGCTCCAAATCTAGAAGAATTCAACATTATCGTTATTTCCATTCTCCTTTATACTGAACCTTTTTGTGGTCTAAAAGATGATAACAAATGTATGAGAATAATTTAATACTAGCTTTTAGTTAATAAATGGAGCAAGAGGGGGGACTCCACTGAGCACATCACTTGGAAAACATAGTGTACTTTATTTTATTCGTGATTCTTTTTTATTGTGTTTTCTAAGTAATCTTGGACTGACATACTTTGTCAGTCCACCCCAGATTTGTTTGAGATTCCCTAGCTTTTCTATATCTGCCATCAATCTCTGGTTTGATCTTATGAAAATTTGGTGTTTATTTGGTTTTGGGAGATATGGAGGAAGGATTGTTAGTGAAGGCAAGAGAAGAAACAGATGGAGGAAAGAAAAGCTTCACATGGGGTGTATTTGTGGAAGAGGCAAAGAAGGTGGGTTACATTGCAGGGCCTATGGTGGCCGTAAACTTCTCTCTGCAGCTCATTACAGTCATCCCTCTGATGATGGTGGGTCACCTAGGTGAACTTGCTCTTTCTAGCACTGCCATGGCTACCTCTCTTTGTGGTGTTACTGGCTTCAGTCTTCTTGTAAGGAATTTCAGCTGTTCTGTTTTCTATTAACTCCCACTCATTATGTACTCTGGAAAAATCAAAGATTTTTTTTAATGCCTCTGAATTATAGAATCTCAGTCTGTTACATATTATGTTTCAAAACCAGGTAGGACTGGCAGGTGGATTAGAAACTCTATGTGGACAAGCTTATGGAGCACAACAATACCGAAAACTTGGAGTTTATACTTATAGTGCAATGATCTCTCTTACCTTAGTCTGTATTCCTATATCTTTTGTATGGATTTCAATGGAAAAACTACTCATTTTTATAGGACAAGACCCAATAATCTCACACGAAGCAGGGAGATATGCAGCATGTTTGATCCCAGGGCTTTTCGGTTATGCACTTCTCCAGCCATTAATGAAATTTCTTCAGACCCAAAGTTTGATTATTACCATGCTATTAAGTGCTCTTACTACTTTATGTTTCCATATTCCTCTTTGTTGGGTTTTTGTATTTAAATTCGGGTTTGGAAACATTGGTGCTGCATTTGCAATTAGTATATCATACTGGTTCAATGTTATCTTTCTCGGAACATATGTTAAGTTTTCTCCCTTGTGCAAATCAACTCGAGTGCCATTCTCAAAAGAGGCACTTCAAGGAATTGGAGAGTTTTTAAGACTTGCAGTTCCTTCCGCCATAATGGTTTGGTAATTTTTTCCTATTCAATCTATGGATACGCAGTAATTTGGTTTTTCTCATGGTGCTTCTGACTGATAAAACTTGATGGCTGTAGTCTTAAGTGGTGGTCATTCGAATTGATGATTCTGTTATCCGGCCTTTTACCTAATCCTCAACTTGAAACTTCAGTGCTTTCTATATGGTATATTAATGCAGTATTTCGATATAGTTAAATGTGCTCAATGTCATTCAGATTCTAGACAACTAAAATGCTCTATAATGTTTGTGAATGAACAGCCTCACAACTGTCTCACTGCATTCCAAGATATCATTTGGAATTGCTGCTGCTGCAAGGTTTGCTCTCTAGCTCTCTCTTTGCCAAGTTCCCAGCTATTATTCCAAATATTATGAATCACTAATCCCCTACTGTTTGTGTGTGCATATTTTTTAGTACTCGAGTTTCAAACGAATTAGGTGCTGGGAGACCGCAAGCTGTACGTTTAGCAGTCATCACCGTTATGATTATGGCAGGTACTGAGATGGGTATAGCAAGTTCGGCACTTTCTGTGTGTCGTTACATTGTGGGATATGCTTACAGCAATGTAAAGGAAGTGGTAGACTACATGGCAGCTATGGCTCCGCTAATCTGTTTCTCGGTCATCGTAGACGGCCTACAAGGTGTCCTTACAGGTACTTAGGTGTCAGTCTTATAGAAAATTATTCCAGTAAATTCATCTGTCAGTACTTCATGCATGTTTTCTTGCAGGTGTTGCTAGAGGATGTGGATGGCAGCATATAGGTGCTTACGTAAACCTAGGTGCATTTTATATTGGTGGAATTCCAATAGCTATTTTGTTGGGTTTCGTTCTACAATTTAGAGGAAGAGGGCTTTGGCTGGGGATCATGGCTGGCACTGTTATACAAACAACTATACTTTCAACTATTACAGCTCGAACTAATTGGGAAAAACAGGTTTGTAATTCCCTGAAATTTTCATGAAGTCCAGTTGTTCCGCATAAAAATTATGCATTCCACTATCCACTAATTTTATTTTATCTACCTTTCATATGGCAGGCGAAGATAGCGAGAGACAGGATATTCCAGAAGAAGAGTGTATTTAATTTTTGAAAAAAAATTCCTAAAATAGAAAATGGAATGAAACAAAATTCTGGATCGATTGTTGACTGTGATTAAAACGAAAAAATGTGGGAAACATTTGTCCTGTAAGGCGGCTGTGACCGATATACATGACAGAAGAAATGGTTGGCCTGTTTTCAGTAGCTTTATTGATTGAAAAAGAAAAGTCTATGTTTCTTTATTGGATTTATTACTGTAGGAAGTACTAACAGCACAGAGTGGATATAATAGGTGCTGGCTACAGGAGTAGATATTTGTCATTTGCCGACCTCGGTTGAAATGACCCTGCAGTTCAATGGCCCTTGCACAAAACAAGTTTTATTTCTTTTGCCCTACTAGTAGGTGGTGGGGGGTTTAAACACGAAAAATCTCGCGTAAGCCAACTTTGACGCATTTAATCGTACGAGAAATCTAAACATTCAATGAATTTACTCCCACGCCCACCATGTCAGTCTACCAACTCCAACTGAATTATCAGAAAAGATCTCTTTGTAAATGAATTTACTTTTTAGGCAGATCCTATTCGTAAAGGCGCATACCCTATCGATTTGATAACGGAATGACCTCATCGACATCCATGCATCTTATATAAAGTGACTCAGTGGCTGTGTTCTAATGGCAAGATCTTAATGCTGTTGTACTATAGTTAATAATATATGCATTTTAAATCTAATTGCCTTGTCTAAAAGTTAAAGCAAAAGCCTTCATAATTGACTTGTGTCCAAATGCACAAATCCACCATTTTTTTGGATTAGCATATATATAACATTATTATTACCCATTATTAACTATCACACTCTCACTTATGTTCATGTAGACAAATAGCTGAAGACAGAAGAAATCATTAAAAGTTCCTTCTATAATTCTTTTCTTCTGGATTGAAATCTTGGTATAATTTACCTTGCTTCCAGTATGTCTTACTCAACTCTAAGTCTCAACAATATGGTATGTATATTCCTTTGCCCTCCTGTGCTGCCATGGTTGTTAAAATGGCCTGACTGATTTTTATCTTTTTGGTGATTTTCTAGAGTGAGAGCGAGAAAGAGATGGAAGAAGGCTCTTTGTTGGTGGAGAAGGCGAGGGAAGATGAGAGAAGAAAGATTGGATTAACATGGAGTGTATTCGCAGAAGAAGCAAAGGTTGTTGGTTATATTGGTGGTCCAATGGTAGCTGTTAACTTGTCTATGTTTCTTTTACAACTTATCTCCATGATGTTTGTGGGTCATCTTGGCAAACTTTCACTCTCTAGCGTTGCTCTTGCTACTTCTTTCTGCGGTGTTACTGGCTTTAGTCTTCTTGTAAGTCATACATTCTTCTTTTCCTTGATTTCAGTTTGTCATTTCTATGGAAATCTTGATTTCTTGCAACTAAAATTGGGCAACTTCATTTGAGCAGCTGGGAATGGCAAGTGGACTAGAAACACTATGCGGACAAGCATTTGGAGCAGGACAATATGGAAAACTAGGAGTTCAAACTTATAGTGCTATATTATCTCTTACCATATTCATCTGTGTCCCTATCTCTTTCTTATGGGTCTCTATGGGGAAACTACTCACTTACATTGGTCAAGACCCATTGGTCTCAGGCGAAGCCGGTAAATATGCAGTGTGTTTAATCCCTGCTCTGTTCGCTTTTGCAATTCTCGAGTCACTAACGAGATTTCTCCAGTCCCAGAGTTTGATGATTGCCATGTTCTTGAGTCAATTTGCTACTTTATGTATCCATGTGCCGCTATGCTGGGTTTTAGTTTATAAATCTGGGTTGGGAAACATTGGAGCTGCACTATCTATTGGTGTATCATACTGGGTAAATGTGATATTTCTTGTAATTTACATTAAGTATTCACCGTCGTGTGAATCGACTCGTGCATCACTTTCAAAAGAGGCATTTCAAGGGATTGGAGAGTTCTTGCGCATTGCGTTTCCTTCTGCTGTAATGGTTTGGTATATATCATTTCTTGTTCACCACCGTTTTCAATCTTTCCTATCCGTACCTCTTTCACACTCATTAGTAGTCCCTGAAAGGTTAATGTTTTGATGGCTGCAGTCTTGAATGGTGGTCATCTGAATTACTTATCCTTTTATCTGGGCATTTACCAAATCCACAGCTAGAAACTTCAGTGCTCTCCATATGGTACGCTTCGATATGCCATTCCAATTGCAGATTCATTCTTATTATTGCACAAAATAGAAGATAATTTGGGTAAATTATGCAATTATCTAGCATTTCTATTTTTGCAGCCTCGCAAGCAGCTCATTGCTTTACATGATACCAGATGGAATTGCTGCTGCTGTAAGGTTTGTACCAAGCTGTCATTCATTAGTACTTCGTAAATATCTCCATTTCATGTTTGTGAGAAAGTTTCCCTTTTCATTATGTAGCACTCGAGTGTCAAATGAACTAGGAGCTGGGAAACCACAAGCTGCACGTTTAGCTGTCAATGCCGCCATGATAATTGCAGCAGCTGTGATGGTTACAGTAAGCTTGACGCTCTACTCTTGCCGTAACATTCTGGGTTATGCTTTCACTAATGAGAAGGAAGTCATAGATTACGTGACAGAAATGATTCCCCTAATTTGTTTGACAGTCATCATGGACAATCTACAAGGTGTCCTCTCAGGTTAGTGCCATTGTTGTGCCATCCAAATTTATGGACTTCCATCTTTACAATGGACACTGTAACCATACCTTGCTGGGATTTCATGTAATTTTAGGTGTTGCTAGAGGATGTGGATGGCAGGATATTGGCGCTTATGTGAACCTAGGAGCATACTACCTTGCTGGGGTTCCATTAGCCATTTTGTTAGGTTTCCATCTACAAATGGGTGGAAAGGGACTTTGGATTGGAATAGTAACTGGGTCTACTATACAATCAGTTATGCTTTCTTTGATAACTTGTCGAACCAACTGGGAAAAACAAGTAAGCCTAAGAAATCCTTCTCGTACTTCTGTCTTTTGACAAGGCTTGACTTTGAGATCACTCGGTTTCCTCTTGGTAATAACTGTGATGATGACAACCTCATTGATTTGTACTTAAATATGGCAGGCAATGAACGCTAGAGAAAGGCTACTTGAAGATGAAGCAGAAGAATCAATAAAGGAAGATGGATCAAATAAAGCGTTGAAAGAATTTGAACTGAAAAAAGAAGGGTACAAAGTCATTGATCATGCAGTTTTTGAAGTGGATTTCATGTTAAACCGTAACAAATAAGGATAGCTTTCAAATGGTTCAATTTTGTTGGAAAATGATTCCAATGTACTTCGAGGCAAGACAAGTACCGCCTAGTTGGTAGATGTACATTATTTGAAATTATACATCTGACCTGTTGAGGAGTAGATTCAATGGAGTGGGTCTTCTCAGAGGCAGACGCCTAAGCCTATATCCGGCTTAAAAAGAATAAACTGGATTTATTCCGCTTTTCGTTGAATTTCTTTTCGCCGCCCCATTTGTTTGCAGTAATTCTAATTTTTACAGAGTGTTTGAATACACCTTAAGAAAGATGCTGAACTTCAGTAGTTATAACGCCATATTACAACTTTTTATTATGCATATAATCAAACATATGAGATGCACTAGTTTTAGTGTTATTTCATAACTAAAACAATAATATGAAATAAGTACTAGAATCATAAACATATAATCGCTATGTAATATTCTTACTTCTCTAATCTCAAGATCACATCTCATATTTTGGACAAATATAAACAACGATTTTGAAATCACCATATTTCTGAAATCATACTTGCAAATAAAAAATTTAAAATAGGTTTTGAAGGTAAGTTTTTGATCTACAAGTTTCATGTTATAAAGAATTCAAATATCAACACATTGTATGGAAAAACGATTTCAATCGTGATTAATTTTTCTCTATCTTTTTTTCCAGCTACACTATGTAGTTTTGTAAAATACTTAAATTACCTTTTGGTGTCTAAATTTTTTCTGAAATTCAGTAATAGTTCAGAAAACTCTTCGGAATTTTAAAAAAACAATTTGTTATCATCAACAATATTTCTCAATGCTAACTATTCATGAAGAAATTAAACATGACATGAATCCAGTCTATCAAAATTGCACAACAAATTTCAACTTTAGGCATCATGTAACCAAAAATTCCAAACAACATATCAATTTGTTAAATAAAAAATATATCGTTAATGATTTAATAAAGTAAATTGCACACGTACGTTAATCCTAGTCACTTGATATTGATCATATAGTATTTCCGTTTTATACCGTACCTATTACCAAGTGAACACTTTGTTGTTGTATTGTCTCGATCTCGTACCCATAGACGATCACACAAAGTGTATATCATAGTTGTTGTATTGTCTCGACTTTGTCCATAGATGATCACACTTAGTATCAGACTTATAGGTTGATATTTAAAATATTGTGGTGTATATGGGTACCCTCGTCTTTTCAGCCTTCATGCGACTCAACACCTTCACCTTCACTTGAATCAATACCTTCACCTTCACTTGACTCATTCTCATTCATCGGAATAATTTATAGGCGATGTCATCAGGAATGTCATTATCATCTTCATCATCATCTCTATCATATCCGTGAAGAAGATGATCAACCTGATTTTGCAATTGAGATAATTGTAGAGATCAATATCTCATCATGTGTTTCTTTTAATTCTGCAAATCTAATAAAAGCTATCTTTCAAAAGTTTTCAAAATATTATTTTAGAAGTATAAGAAAATCGTGAATTTCTTCTTTAGGATTAGGATAACATATAAAAGAGGTAACTGCATCGAATAAACAGATTAAGGCATGGCCTTTGACGAGAACGTCTTGAACCGGTTCAACTATAGATAAAGACATGAAGGAGCCGATGAGACATATGAAGATCCCTTAGTTAAACCTGAGGGGTGTTGCCTCTCTTTTTAGGATTTTATATAGATCCTACGAGATCTCCTAAAGGTTACTCAATGACAAACTTCACTAAATTCCTAAGAAGTTCCTACTCATTAAATACAACGACCTAGACAATCAATATCAGACAGAACTAAACAATAAGTAAGAATCAACAACAACACATCCAAGGCTTCTACTTGTTTCGCATATGCAAAGTCAAAAATTAATAAATGGATAAAACAGTTACGAAAATGATATATGGCACCCATATCTCATGCACCCAATGCACCCAACATTAGGTGTCATCCACATTGGAAGCCAACTCGTCATCCCTTCCTTTACCCGTTTTTTTCCTCTCTTATTTCCTTTTTCTCAATAAAACACCTAAACGAAAATCAAATAAATCTGAAGAATTTTTCATTGTGGCATCAGTACTAAAGCCTGAAAACACTAATATATGATCAGATTTGATTGATAATAAAAATATCAATCCCTTTAAATAGTATTCAATGAAATGCAGGGATGGTTTTTATATTAGATTTGTTTGATAATAAAAAGATTATAAGGGTTCTGTAAAGAAAGATGAATGTAGGGTTGGTTTTTATATCTTTTATTTTAGCTCGGTTATATCATGTACATTCATCTTGAATTTTGAGGAAGGAATCATAACTTTGCATATAAAAAAATAAATAAATAAATAACTAAACAGAATAAACATTAACCAGCCTTGATCAGAAATCAACACTTTACAAAATCGCAATTCTTCATTAGGTTTTCATATTCTTTTTGTCTTTGAGTTTTATTGCCAATTCGATTAGACTTTAAGATGCTTGATTGAAAACAATAAGCAAATTATAGAAAAGGAGTTACTAGGTTTAATCATGATTATATATAATATCAAGTTCCAAATGCACTTTACTGGGTAATTGATACGACCAACAACAAGACTTTGCTAATTTGAAGATATCAGGTTACTTTGATTCACAATATTAATTTACTTCGTGCCGGTAGATATTCATTTTGAAGATGGAAAACGAAAAAGATAAATAGGTTAACCAAGTGTTTTCTATGAAAATTAATATTTGGGTGGGTCCCTCTTGATACCACCTAATGTTGGGTGCACTGGGTGCACAAAATATGGGTGCCATATAGCATGGTTGAGTTAGTTAATATGGATAAAATCTTGAGATATGAAGTAATCGAACCTGGAAACAATATGAATTGCTTGAGATTTGCAGAATTAGTGAGTACATACGATGTAATGTTGGGAGTTCATGATAGAGTTGGTTTAGCTATTTCTTCCTCGAGTAAATAAAATACTCATCCATCTTGTACCACTGAGTGGACTGGGACTAGAATCGGTATGCATAACCTATTTTGGAGAACTAGCAAAAAATATATAAAGCTGATATAATACTTAAAGTATGAGATATGCGTTAAGGAGAGTTCTTTTATTAATAAATTATCCAAGTGAGTTCGCTTAAATAAAATTGGGAATCAAACAAACTTATGTCAAGATACTTGCGTGGAAAAAGTTAGCTACAAATATGTATATTTTACACGGACAGAATGACGAAACGGCCTTAACGCGTCAAAAACGGATAGTATGAACAAATTACGAAAGGCATTCATATATTTTGAGTAAGATTTATGGAAAGTTCTTAGTTTCCGGCCCAAGTTGGTAAACTTGTTGAGAATCTTAAAACAACACACTTGTATATAATTACTAGTCATCATCTCAGAGATCTTTCACCCCAGGGTGTAAGTGTGTTGTATTAATTCCTCCAAGTATAACGTTAGTAATATTACTACAGTAGAAAAAGAAAGAAAGAGAGGGGGTTATTTAATTTAACAATACCTACATAATCATGTTGCTTTTAAATATCTTCTTCAAATTAAAAAATATATAAGGTTTTTGTGCACATAGGTCTTTGTATTTAGACAAACATGATATACACATTAAAATTCATAGATTTAGAATTTTTTTCAAAAGCACTCGGATTCTTCAGAATTTTATTATATCAATCTCACTCACCTGAGTCACTCTTACAAACCCTCATTCAGACATAAAAACAATTAAAAACCCAATCAAAAAGCATTCATAGAAAGCTCCAAATATGCCATCGAAATCAATTTTTTTCCATCTAACCCATTATTCAATCTCTCTTCTTATTCAAAAATATACTATCCTTATAACTGGAAGATCTCTATTCTAGCTATAAAAACCGATAAAAAAACCATTTGCGCCACTATCAATATCAACAATTACAGCAGTTCCTGAAACTAGGGGAAAAAAATGAATTTTGGGTTTAAAAGTTTGGTAGATCTATTTTTTTATAAGCCGTTATAAAAAATGAATCAGGGAAAATGCCCATTTACAGGGCTTTTCCAATTATTATAAGCTCTTCGGGACAGTAAAACATAGGTACATGCAGGTTGGCAATGCTGTTGTGGTACCTCTTGGACGAGCTTTTGTATTTTCTCTTGGAAAGGCAGTAAACAATACAACTGACAGTGGGCAGGTTTTCGGGCTTCCTCATTCCTTCTCCAGATAAAGTCTTGCAGATTAAAACAATTGTGTTTTACTTTTATTAACAAGGTTCGACGATTACTTTAATAATCCAGATAAGGTTTTGTACCTCTTATTTTAACTGATTATTATGTGTTTCGGTTCCGATTTCTTCAAATCACATTATCTTTTAGAAAAATGATATAATTTTTCGAATTACAAAAAACAAAAGGAATATCAGTAAATGTTCCATTCATTTCTCAATTTACAATTGCAACATCAAAAATTGTTAATAGTTCTACTCCAAAATCGACATATTAATGTCATCTTTTTTGTCCAATATTTTACTTTTTAACGGCCTTTACATTTTATCCAACTCAGTAATAAGTACATAATTTACATAGTGTCAAATCCATGCGTATATTTACTATCATTCTTGCATATTACTTGTTATTATATTTATAGCACAATTTTTGCTATAATCCATGCGTATATTTGCTAATCCATAACTTAGTTTAGCAACACAATTTTGAAATGAATTTTAGGACAAGGAAATTAACTTTTTGTGAAGCAAATTTTATTTACTCCTGACTTCACAAATTAATTTTTGGTTATAGAGAAGCAGATAACTTTGATGGCTGATATCCAGAGGCTCTTAAAGTAGAATAAGCTTTACATGGGTATATTATTGGATTACGAGTTATAAGGATAATTAGTTTGATTCCTATGCATAGAATATACGAAGAGACTTGTTCTTGTTAAATTCGGATCTTGAAATATAAATCATATAAGAATTTTTCTTCATTGAATTCAAATCTTAAATGTTCAAGTCCATACTAGGTTGACCTTGTAAAACTTTGTATCTTAATTTATCATGTCAATGATTCCTTGTTTTACAATCTTGAAAAAGGATTTGGTTTCTAAAAGTATTGATTATACGAGGATTATTCATGCAGGTTCACGACCGAAAAAATAGGTGGTGTAGCAGATACACTCTAATTTTCAATGAAAATATATTTTCTTTGACGGATCTCCAGTTAAAAAAGATATCAAGCAAACCTCAATAATTAGCTAGGATAACTTACTCTCTTCGAAAGTTATAAAGATTCCTTATTGATTTTACCTCACATCTCACAAGATCAATCTACATCAAGTTTATATGTCAATCTTGCGGAACCAGAAAGTCAAAGATGAAGACTTGTAGTTTCCATCAATCTTATTCCTCAATCAATAGTTCTTGAAATGATCGTATAACAGAAGAGACAAAACTTAGAATATACAAGAACTAAGAGGATCAACATAAAGATTCCAGATATCAAGGATCTATCAGGTAAAAGATAGTCTGAACGAGCTTCACGAATCCCTTAGTGAAGACTTCAAAGTCATAACCTATTTTTGTTTTTCGAGGAAACCTTGGTCTTTAGAGGACGACTATAGCGGAAACTAGAACACATCGTGTCAGGATTGATCTTCTTAGTTGTAGAGAGTCCTTTATATATAATGATGAAAGGTGCTAGGTTGCTTAAAGTTCAAGCAATAATTTCTTATGATCAAAAAAAGTTCCCGAACTAGTTTCCATGTTTATAAATTACTTTGATCCCAAGAAAACTTTAGCTTCTCAATATAGATTGATTCTAAAGAATGAAAACCATGTAAGCACGTGAAAAGTTTGCCTTGTAGTACAAAAAAAGAATGTGTTCCCGTGTATTTGTCGATTAAAGAACCGTACATAAAAGTTAGCTTATGAATAACCAATTAAGGTCCGTGAACCATCAATTAGAGTTCAGTAACACCCAAAAATAGAACATTTCATGAACTAAGAAAAGTGGTTCACGAACTTAATATGTTTTGGAGCTCATACCCAAAAGTGCGTAGTTTCCAAACTGAAAAATAATATATACTAAAGTAATACGATGTTCTCGGAATATAGAATGGTAGAAATAATGAGTAAATAGGATAGTTAGTCTTCACATACATTTGTTGATGAAATTCTCACAGATGTCTTCATTGTTCTTCATTCTTTAATCTTCGAGAGTACTCGGTGATTTTTGATACTCAACTATCATGTTCTAATCCTAGTCGGAGACTGACTTTAGTAGACTATACATCAACAAATAGTTTAAGTCATGTAACATTAACAACAAGCTTAACCGAGCGATGTCTAACATTAGTTTCAAAATAAATCTATTATATTCAACTTAGAAGTAATTTTAAATTAGTTGCAATTAACTACTATATAAATGATCATTTAGGCAAATTCAACTTCATCAAGTTCATCATCTTTATTAAAGCCAACGTGGTTTTTTTACTTTTTCCATGGCTTTCTGTAACTTGTTAAAATCCCTTTCCCATAAATTATATTATTGATCATTCGTTTTTCAAATCTACGCTGAAAGAATCTTATGTCTCCCCCGATTATAACAATGTTTTTCTTACGAAACTCGAGTTTTTGTAAGTTGTTTTCCCACAAAAGTACGTTGAATTGCTCTTTGTTTTTCGGTTGCATGTTAAAAAGAATTTTTTGCTGCTTCTTGGGCTTCTTATTTCTTCCTTTTTGCTTCTTTTTACTTATATACTCTTTTAAATTTTGCAGTTTTACTAGCATTCAGATTTGAATTTGAATTTGAATTTGGAGAGGGATTACAAATAAGTATTTCTAGTATGCCCTTGTACTAATCCTCTCCACACTTTCTTCCACAAATATTTTATTACAGATCAAGTCAATTTAAAGTTACAATTTTCGAAAGTTGTTTTTTTCTTCTTCTTCTTCTAATTGTTTTTACCGCATCAAAATCAATTTAGTCGTTCCTTCCGGCTCGAATGGCTTGGATGATCACAACAACGTATATGACCACTTTTTTATTGGGTAAATGGAAATGGCCTGGCAATACTGTAGTATCACGTCTTTTGAAGTTAAGTGTCTCTTCACAAAATTTCGCATGACTTTTCTCCCAAAAGTCGAGTCCTTGTTGCTGAGCACCACTGATAGAATCTTGTGTGAAATGTTTCTGCGAAATCATTCATCTTCTTTGATAAAAAAATTTTGAACCACGAACTTCATTGTTACTTTGAGAAGGTTGGTCAGCAAAAGTCATCTTTTAGAAGATTAGAAGATATTTTATGGAATATCTTTTAGAAGATTAGTGTGAGACCAGAATATCAAACTTTAATGTTACTTAGAGAAGGTTGGCCAACACAATTTTTACTTGGGATGAGAAGATATTTTATGTAATTAAAGGTAATTGGGCCAACCGAGCTAGCGAAGCGAGGGAGGACCTTTATATGGCCCCTTTTTTGGAATCCTAAGTCATCAATTCACACAAAAAGATTTGATTTGGTGTCCCAAATAGATTTCAATCAACAATGAAATGTCAAAAGAGCCCCTCCATGTTTTCATTTCTCACTAAAACAACCGTAAATACATCACAAAATGAAGGGTAATCGTGTAAATTTATATGATTGAAAAAAGGACACGGAGTTTGGAAATCTTTTAATTGTTGAGGGGCAGTTTAGTAAAACCAAAGGTAAAGTGACCTAGAGGTTGCAGGATCGAATCCCGACCACCTTTTTTTTTCCTTTGTTTTTTTTTCTTTTTCTTTCTCCTTCGTTATTTTTTCTTCTTCGTCCCCAAACTCCAATTGTAACCAAACTCCATCAGAGAAACTCCAGGAAACGCCACCTCCACCTCGCCGCACCGCTACCACCATCAGCATCGCCGCAACCAGATCTATTTCCTCTTTCAAGTTAATTCCCTCTTAAGATTGAAATTGGGAAATTTCAGTGACCTAATTTGAGGTTCTATTGATGAAGATGGTGGTTCAATTGATGATAAATTAGTTGGGTTTTCATCTTCTTCATTAGGGTTTCAATTGAGATGCTTTAATATTTAAAGAATTGAGTCGAGAAGGGGGTACTGTATGTTTGTTGTTTTAGACTCGTGGAAGAAGAGATTGGCATCTAGGGTTTGAAGCTGATGTTGATGGAAGATTGAATTGGGGAATCAATATGGAAATCATTTCAGTTAGGGTTTCATTCTTGAAACCAAGAAATCGAATGAGAACTCAATTCACAGGTTAAGAAGAAGATGATGATGGTTAGGGTTAGTTGCTGGTGCTGTGTAAAAGATGAATTTCGTGTTGGTGTTTAAGCTGATGTTGGATCTGAGAATTTTTGGAATTGAATCCAGGGTTAGTAATTAACAGTTGTTGCTGTTGAATTGAGCAGATCGGAGAAATGGGTGGTGGTTACTGTAAATTGATAAGGTGATGGTTGAATTGAAGCTGAAATGGAGATCAAATGGGTCGATGGTTAGATCGAGAGAAGACGAGTCTGAGGTTGGTGGTGTTGATTCACAACAAGGGTTTGGAGCAGAATTGATCTTGATGAAATGAAATTGGAGTTACAGCCAATGAACTGAAGGTGGTTGCAGGTTACAGAGACTAGATGAATGTATTAGGTACAGTGAATTGGTGGATGGACTGGAGTGTGGGTGTTTTGTAGTTGGAGATGAAACTGAGCCTGCCATGGTATTGGTTGTGAACAAGAAAGAAAGAATGACTTTATTTGTATCAGCCAATTGAGATGGGTCTGGTAGAATAGCAGGAAGTGGTGGTGTTGTTGCTTTGAACTAAAATGCAAAGAATGCCTTGAGTACGCCGTGCAGTTAGTAGTTGCGGGTTGAATCTGAGCAAGAATAAGGCTGTAGTTGAATGGTTTTGAGTTTGAGAACTGATGAAGTTGTTATTGGAAGTTTGGTTCGAATTAATGGGTGTTAGAAGTTGAGATTGCAATAGGAAGAACAAGCTGCAGTTGAAGTTGGTTGCTTGATGAATTAACACAAGGAAGACAAGAAGATGATGCTGCTATAGGTTAATGGCTACATAATCATTACAGCTGCAGATGGATGGACTTGGTGGTATGAGCTGATAGAATCAATTGCTGCTTCCAGGGAATGAAATGTTCAATTGGTGTGAGCTACAGATGGTGGAAATGGGTAAGCAGATTGGAAGGGTTGCACCTGGAATGTTGGTGTGAATAATGCAGTTGAGACAATGAGCTTTGGTTTGAATCTGTGAATGCTAGGATTGATGAGATGTTGTAGGGAAAAGAGATGAATCGGTTGTTGTGGTGATGAAATTAATTAGCTCAAAGGGTTTTAGATGAATGTTAGGGCTTATATGAATGATTGTCACTGCAAGTCAGGAAGGAGTTATGAATAGGCTGGAAGTTGGCCTGGAAACACTCAGATTGTAGCCAGAACTCTGCCTGAAACCGAGTCAGGTGAGTCAACTCACTGATCCAGAGATAACGGAGTCGTTAGAAAGACTGTTAAAGATAACAACGACTGGTGAGGACTGTTAGATTGACTCAGGCAGTCAGAGCATATTCAGGTTGCCTGCAAGGCTATTCCGATGAGTTATCGACATCTCCACCAGATTTCCAGCGACCAAATTTGGACAGAATTTAGTTCCGCAATCTTCGGTCGGCCCTCCAACCGTGGTAACGGTTGTACTAGTATAAGGTATAAGGATAATTGATGTTGAAATTTGATATACATAAATGATTCAAATAAAACTTGTTAGCTGCAAAGACTGTGCCGCCTGACAGCAGCCACTCTACCGCTCGGCAAAAACTTACTCAGCGGCTCACTCTCTTCTGCTCTGTAAATTTCTTACCGCAATTCGCAAACTCTCAAATTTGCTAGTTTTTGCCAAGTGATTTTGTCAATCAGGCAAGTCCATAGACTTAAAGTGGACTCAATTTGCAAGTCCACAACTTTCCCCAAGTCATATGTCAAGGCCAAGTCAAGTGATCTTCTATTCTGCTTTCTTTTATTATTCGTTTCATCTGTTTCCTTCTATAACGAAACACTAAAGCTAAAACCCTAGAGCTACATATGTAAGCTCTGCTGCTGTAGAGCTAACTTATCATCAACGCATCAGTTCTAAGGTAGTTAATCCCCAATTCAAAGAATTTTGGTGATCAATCGATAAATTCTCATCTCTTAGTCTTAGTATCCTATCAGAAAAATGGGGAAAAAAGAGCAAGAACACCTTAATCGCGTCTTGGTTACGCATCTAAACACCATGCATGAAACCTTCCAGGTAAAACTCATCATCCCTCTACTCATCAAATTTCATCAACTCAAACTTATTCAATTTTGATATTTTGTCTTCTGTCCGCCTAAAACCCTAGTTTTTTCTTTTCGTGTTTTTTATATGGTGATTCTCTAATCTTGTTATCTGATTGAATTCTTACGTTTTGTAGCTTTTGGAAGATGCACCTCCTTCTTCTCTTGAGAAAGTAGATTGGCAGGATGTTGTAACATTGGGGGGACAAGTATCAAAACAAGCAACAATAGGTACACTGCCTCTTCCTTCTCTTAAATTTTCTTACATACTTAAAATGCCTCTTTTTGAGATTCCTTGCGTGAATTGAAGCATTTGTAGTATGTTTGGTTCAAGGTAATTGAATTCACTATACTCAAAACGGTAGAGAACAATATGTTGTTCATAGTGCACGATAAAACGGCAGAGAACAATATTAAAATTACTTAGTAATCCAATTGCATCCAACATTGATTTATTCTTTTCTAAGGAAGGTGGTAGTATTTGAAATGCTTGATATATCCTTGACCTGTGAGGAGAGAGAGAGAGAGACAGTCAGAGACCCGTTGTGATCTTGTTTCTTTGATTGTCTGGGATACCGAAAAGCCGAACATGGTATTAACACATTGAGCTTAGTGGCATGTACAGCTAGCAGAACCAATTTAGCTGTAGAGAACAGCTTGATATGTGTAGAACGGTTGAGACTTAAGTTTGATAACCTTTTTGATTACCTGATATTTGTAAAACTAATAGGACCTAGGAGCTGTTTCAGGGCTCTTTATTGCTCTGATAAAAGCACCCATGAAGTGTTATTCTTAGTTAATACTTATATGCATGTTTATTTTGAACTCCAAAGCTTTTTCTTGGTAAATTCAAGGCACATATATCTGCTAGAAGATAAGTCTTAATAGTTGGCCACCGAATGAGTGATAATCTTGGAAACATCTTGCGCTCATTTCATTCAATTTTCAGTAAATCGGTATTGCATGTACTTGCTACGTTCTAACTAGGAAAACCATCAACCAGTTGTCTAGATTTGGTTCAGGAAACCATATACCTGACTGTGCTTATCGTCCGGGCAGAAATTATTATTCTATGAAATAATGCATACATGTGTTGACATTTATGGACTTAAAGTTCTTGCACAGCTTAAGATTTTTTTTTGTACCGAGGAATGAAGAAACATTGTTTATGAACAAAAGAGAATTCCAAATAGTACTGAACAATTGTCCAGCAAAACTTTTAACCAAGTAGGGCAAAGTGGTAGATGTACAGATTTAGAAAAAGAGATTTTACCAGACCTCATACTTTATCCATGTCATCCTTTAACCAACCAATGCAAAGCAGTAGAAGTATACTTGAAAAAGGGATTTCACTGGATCTAACATATGTCCACACTCCTTGTCAAACTAGTCTGGTGTGCTTACATGCTTCAGGTTAGGCAAAATCTAGCATTAATAGAATCTTCACATATCCACATTTTCTTACTAGAGAAATACTCCCAGGTCTTAGTTGAAGCATCAAGCATTGTCAGTGGTAAAAAAATTAATTTGAAGCATCAAGCATTGTTAGTGGTAAAAAAATGAATCAGAGAAATTTTAGTTTTGTTAAGATGGTTTTTATACAAGTCATTGATGGCGTTTTTGGTTGTAACAATGCAGCTGGAATGCTTTGGAGTGGAGCACCCAACATGAAAGAGTTGGAAGAGAACATGGGGGTCTACTTTAACTTGCTGCAGGGATTCCTTTTGCTGGCACACAGTAGTAAGATCGGTGCGGGGCCAACTCTTTCATCCTATATCAATGCATCTGCAAAGCACATTGCCGATACAAGTTATTCATTCTTTAAAGAGGCCGTCTCCTCCTTTGGTACCATTTCATCCTTTGTTTACATTAGCCTAATCTATTTGCCCCGGTTCTACTATTTGGATACTATTTGCGCCGGATCTAAATTTATTCCCTCGGACCATATAATTTACTTGCAGGAACTAATAGCAAAGATCAGAAACTATCAATCCCGCAGTTAGCAGGCACTGTCTGGGAAGCGTGTGATTCTCTTAAAAAAACTCCTTCCACAAACTACACAGCCATTGGGCGAGCCATCACACAAGTTGCAGTAACCATGAAGGATGTACTGCGTGAACTAAAAGAGTTGAAACCAGCCTCAGTTGAAGATCCAACAATTGATAATACTCCTGAGGAGACAACTGATCCAAATGAAAGCGATGATGATGCCGATGATGAGGGGGGTGACCTCGGAGAATACCTCTCACCTGAGGAGATGAAAATCGCTGAATCAGCTATTATTGTTGTGTCCGACACTCTTACAGCAATCAAGGAGCTTATCCGTTTTATCACAGGGTTGCTTAGGCAATCAAAAGCCGCTGATAATGATAGCAAATCAGTAGATTCATTGGAGGGATTATTAAGACTCTGTAAAGGAATCGGAATTCAAATTGATGAGCTTGGTGCATGTTTGTACCCTCCACAAGAGATTCCTGCATTGAAGCTGGGAGCAGATAAAATTTTAGATAACGTTCGTGAAATTCAAGCAGAGATTCGTAAATTCGAGGGAAGTTCCTGTGATAGTTTATTTCAAGCATGCCAATGTTTAGCGACTTCACTGACCAAACTGAAGTCGGAATTGGATTTGTCTGAGACAAGAACCAAAATGCAGAATCTGGCTGTGAGTAGTTAGGATATGAAAGGAAACTCATCATTGTTAACATTTTCTTTTTCCATTAAATGTTACTGGTAGTCTGGTTCCATGTCTTTTTGTCTATAAACTTAGTTGATGACAATGATGCGAATTCTGAGATTATTGTTCTTAAATAGGTTGAATTTCGTCATTGATATCGAACCAGTTTCTGTTCTTACATTGCCTATTTTGAAATTTTGGAGTTAAGTCTGGTCATCATCATGTTGAGGACCTTGAGGTGAATAAAATCTGCAACTGAACCGTTGTAACGGCCGATATATAATCGTTTTGTAGATCCCTCTTTAAAAACGTTTGAACGGTAAAAAACAGTCACGGCCTATGTCGGCCATTCCCAAAATCCCAGTGTAAATGTTCTCCCTATATTTTTTCCCGCCATTTCCCCCTCTTCTCTGCTGGCCTCCTCGCGTTTTAACTCATAAACTCGATTCCTCCCATCGCCATTAATCAAACGTCTCTGTCGTTCCTTCACCACCAGCACCGTAAAGACCACCACCACCCCCAACTCCTCAGTCCTCACCACGTCATACACACAGCAACCATAATCAAAACCCTAACCATAGTTCTAAGAAAAAGAAAAACCCTAACCATACAGATTTCAGCGCCCTATTCATCTCCGATTCACCACCGCCACTACACCATCAACACCACCGTAACCAGCTAAATTTTCACCCCTACACGGCCATACTGCAGGTAAATATGTTTTTCCATGCTCTCATTTGAATTTCCCAATTTCTATCTTGAATTGCTTCCGTCATTTTGATAAAGATTAGCAGAGGATTTATTCAGCTGATGTTAGTTAAACTTATATTCTTGAACTCTATCTGTTTGTAAAAATGCTTGAGAGGAAAACGATGTTCAATTTGTAATTTCGTTCTGGGTTTATGAAACTAGGATTCAATAAGTTGCATTAGTTACTCATAAAATAAAATTAAAAAGAACTACAATTGCAACGAAATTTAAAAATCGGGAGCAATGCAGGGTAATAACGTGTGCAACCTAAGTCTTCACTGGCAACAGCAGTCTACATTGCTAATGTGATCTACATTGTCATACTAAAGATATTATTGTTTGATTTCTAGGTATTTAAACTAATTTGAAAATATTTCATTGCGACTAGAGAACAATGAGGAGGTTTGGTATTGACCAGGATGAGGTTTGAGATTCTCCGGAATATATCTGCTTTAGTTTGGGAAAAATTGGTATGGTAAAAGTTATTTGATGGAAAAACTCTCCTAGACCTTCATATGCCTCAGGTCTTAAGGTCATGGTATCTCGCGTTGTTCTTCTGGCATGCTAAACTAGGACTGAAATTACTACTTTAACATCTCAATTGTGCAGGTTATCGTGGAACTCATATAAGAAACTTGACCATCATCATACTGCCCATCTCCAAATTCGAAGCATTTGGCATTAAGTTGGGGTGCGTCAATAGTTTTTGCCAAATTAATGGTAATATCTTGATACCCTTTGTATGTTGCTGTAGTTTTATTCAAACACTCTTACTGATAATGAGTACCATTTTGTGTAATGAAATTACTGATAATCCACAGGATTTTTTTTTTTGAACTGGATAATCCACAGGATGATCGTATACAAACATTTTTTTTCGTTCTTTAGGTCAAATAGAAAATATTTTTGTTCAGAGGGTTTAGACAAATTTGAGTGTAATATTTTAGGTGTATCTCTGTTTAAATCGAACAATAAGATGTCGACTAACGAATTTAACTTTTGATATCAACTTCGACAGTTGCCAAAGCTTTTTCGAAGATAGCTGAGTTAATTAAGTATTTATAGAAGGCATAGAAGTGCTGCAAAGTTGCTTTTGCATAGGAGAAATTACAATTAATATTTGGCTCGATCCGTATAGTAAAACATCTCATAAAGCAAAGGTATTCTCATGCTCTCTATATACTTTTACATAATTAGTTCTCATTAATTTACATCGATGTTTCACTTATAAATTGACTGGATCTAAGACGTAGATGTTATATCGCACAACTGAAGAACCAAGACGCGCGTAGATAACCAGTAATTACTAATGTTATCGACTGTCTAGAGAGTTCTAATGGTTTAACACGCTAAGATAAAGAAATGGAAAGTTGTTTCTGGGAAGTTTATTCTGTTCGTATTTTTAACTAAGATTCTGCTCCTTAGGTTGTGAAGGAGCGCACCTTTCTATCAGCCGCCCTATAGATGTTTGAATGTCGTGAATGTAAAGTTGATACTTATCATGTCACATTGTATCTGTTCGTTGTGTACTAAGATGAGCAAGACGTGCCATTATGTTTTGCGGTTACCATAATCTCAAAACTGTTTCAAATGCAATACTATTTGCAATGATGATTTTAATCTTTTTTGTATGTATTCATTTTACCGTTTGCTGCTTCAAATGTTTTGATTACTGTACGTGTTGTTTGAAAGATGGAAAAATATACCCAGATTACAAAGTGTATAGAGTCTGTAGACCAGTCACATGAATCTCAAGGCAAAGCCCCAGTTATTTTTTTTTCTTCTGATTAATTGTGTGGTGGATCTAGTAACTAATTTCTTACAGATGTCATAAGCTAATTTCTAGATTTTGATTATAGTTCCTTCAATGGGATCAAACCATGCTTTGAGGAAGAGATCCCATGAAAGTCCGACACTTTAATTTGATGCTTCAGTGGAGTGCAATCAGGCCTCTAGCTTCGGTGGAGGGCGAAGTGGTAAGCGCATCGCGCATGCGTCTAGACTAGTAGAAATTAAGAAACCCTAATAACCTACGAAAAAACCCTCAAACACTCGGGAAATTATCGAATCATGGAGACATCGACAGCAGCAGAGAAGGCTTTAATTCTACTCAGAAGTAGGATTTGTAACCCTAATTTCGTTTTCTCTGCTTTATCTGATAAACCAGACAGTAACTACAGGTTTGGTTTTTGATTTTTTCTTTTCTGTTTTCTGAATCAAATCAATGAAGTTTTGGTTGTTTTTGGAAGGGGGAATAACTAATTGATTTTGATCTGATTTCAGTAAATTAAAGTTCCTACTCTCAAGCTCAGTCACTGAATCCTGCAATAACTCTGTCTTGCTTCTCGGTCCTCGGGGTTGTGGAAAAATCCCTGTAAGTGTTTGTTTCTCATTCATTTCGTTAAGATGATTTTCAAAAACTAGATTCCCAATTTTATGCAGCCGTTTTTTGGCGATTTATTTCAGGTGTTAGAGCTTGTTCTACAGGATTTACAATCTGAGCATCCTGAAACGATTTCAGTGGTATTATTGACATATCGAATTTATTTATGGTTTAAATGTGGACAGTCAGTGGGTGAAAAATCATTCCTATTTTCGGATTGTTATTGTGGAAATTATGTTTTATGTGGTGGTCTAAAAGGTATAAGCTAATTTGAGATGTATGTATGTTTTCTTTTTCAGGTTAGATTGAATGGGATATTGCATAGTGACGATAATTATGCACTCAAGGTCATGTACTTATGCTTATAATCCCTATTAATCCGTTCTGAATTAAATCTCTGACTGACTATTTGGTATCTAGTATTATAGCACTTACTGTTCACCCTTTTCTTTTCGTTTACCATTATACAACATATGTGCTGTTTTATCATATGAGTTAGACACGTAAAGACTAAATGTGTACCCTTTATAAGTTCTGTGTTGAATCAACTAATGGGTAGTCTATGACTTCTAATAAGTATTCTTGTATGAAGTTTTGGCATTTCCTAGGCTTATCCAGCCCTAAAAAATGTTAAGAGTCATTGTCCAGTTTCAGGGGGAAACGGTTAGTGGAGTCATTCATTTTAGTTTCTGATACGCTTATTAATCTTACAGGAGATTGCTAGACAACTTTGTTTGGAACATGACTTGGAGTTTTCGAAAATGGTATGGGCAAAAGCTTCATTTTGGCCGTAATGATGCACTTCAGATCTACATATACTGGTCTTTTTAATTTCTTGTTTTAATTATCTTGGATATGTATGTTCCACCAGGCCTCGTCTGATGATAACTCTCAGTTCATGATAGCCATGCTGCAGTAAGTGGATCCTTTTTTTGTTTTAATTCTCTTCATAGATAACCATAGCATATCTGTAACCTATTCCTTTTCAAAATTTTGCTTGTTCATTTTCTGTGCATTACTAATTGAAGCTTTCCTTTATTCATTAGGAAGTGTGGACTGGATCATAGAACACTCATCTTTGTACTTGATGAGTTTGATCTCTTTACTCAGGTAACACTACTAGACTCTCATAGTAACAAATGGCACTCAATGAAAAATCACCATAGTCTTGATTCTAGATTCATGAACTGACATCATACTTAGTAACATAGTGGTTGTCTTTACTCCGACTCTTCGCAGGGAAAGCAAAGACTACTCTACTGCTTGCTAGATGCAATGCAGTCTGTAATGTCACAAGCTGTAGTTGTCGGTTCCAGTTGCCGCTTGGTACGCATAAACCTTCTTCATCTTCTACTTTTATATGTTAATAGTGGAACAGCCCAAAATCACCTGACTGCAGATACGTATCTTGGCTTAAAGTTGAATTGTTTGGGCACTCAGAGGTTTCTGTAGAAAGCCTCTTACTAATACTGGAATTCACTTAATCAATTTGTTCAAGTTATCTCTGAGGAAGTTTGATGCTTGTGGTGCAGGATGCAGATCAACTCCTAGAAAAGAGAGTAAGATCGCGTTTTTCCCACAGGAAACTATTGTTTCTTCCTCCCTCTAAAGAAGACCTACAGATGTGAGGATTTCTGACTCCTCTTGATTAGATATGACATGATTGCTTCTCGCTACTGCTTCTAATGTTATGTTTTGCTATCTTGTTATGTAGATTGTTGGAGCACATATTGTCTTTGCCCACAGATTCAAGTTTTCCTCATGATTATGTAGTTGAGTTTAATGAGAAAGTTCATGTATCCTTCATGTGATTTTTCCATTCTTTTTGGGTTTGTGTTCAAAAGTAATTCGAGCTCATTCAATTCTGGAGAAACTAACATCTTGTATCCAGAGGCATAATTATCCTCAGACAGGATAGAGTTGCTGACTAGATTTATTCTGTTGAATTCCTTAATTGAGGTCTCAAATTTTGCAGTGCATATTAGGAGACCAAAGGTTTAAAGCAATTCTTACGAAACTATCTGATGCTGATTCCAGTGTAAACAACTTGTTGAGGTTTCTGTAAGTACGCGAGGTTATGAATGTTCAACTATTTCATTGCGCGTTGATATCTAATATGTAGTTTTCACTCCTGATATTTATTCTATGCAGATTTCGATCTATTTGCAATATGGATTTAAAAGAATCAAGGTTTCTTTCAATAAAGAACTTCGAAACTGCGAGTAAGAGCATCCATCAGCAACCCAAGCTTGAAAGCCTACAAGGTTCATGAACTTCAGTAGTTTTTTCTGATATGTATTCTGCTTATCCAATTCTCCTTCCTTTGTTTTTTTTCTTCGTATTTTTGCGTATGCGTGGTATCTTTATTATTTTTGGATCTACACTCGAGCAGATTGTTCTACCTTAGAGCACTATATTCTGGTATGCATGAAGAGACTGGAAACTAAAGAGCAGAACTCCTACAACTTCAATTCTGTTATGAAAGGTGAATTCCAGTTGTAAAAGTTGCACTATTTTTCAATGAATATGTCAATCATGGTATTCATCATTGTGATATTAACTTCACCTGATTTATTGCAGAGTACAAAGACATACATGATGCTTTTCCGGTTTATGTTACTTATTATGAACGAGATAGATGCTTAACGGTGTGTGAAGTGCTTTACAAAAATCATGTTAAAATTGATTTTCCATAATATGTAGTAAATCTTCGTCCAATAAACTCTTCGACACATCTCTTGCTTGTATCTTTGCAGGCCTTTGAACACCTTGAACAGCGTGGGTTAATCTCCTTTGAAGATGTCAGGGGACAGAATCCGTCTGTTCAATTTCGCTCAGTTAAGCTACTAGTCTCATCCCATCAGCTCCAGGAGAGCTTGAAAGCAAACAGTTCTAGTATTCCCGTAAGTATTATTCTCCGGCTGATTTTTATGATTGCAATCTCACGAATAATTAGGACATGAAATACATTTAATTATTAATTTTGATAAGTTATGCCAATACTGAGGGTTTTATTTGTTCATGTTTAGGGGAAAATTCGGACACTACTAATGTCGTAAGAGGTAAAACTAGAGAGGGAGGTTATCAACGACGCTGAATGTATTCTCATCGAAAATGCTGGATGTTATCATCCTGCTGCTAGAGAAGCGTTTGTTTGTTTGTTTGTTTGTTTTTTTTTTTTTTTTGTCATTCGCTGGAATGGATAGCTTCAAGCATATGGCGACTGGCGAGGATGTGAAATGCATATGCTGTACCTGGGAGGCTGGGATCAGAGCCCACCGAGTTGCCATTTAGTCATTGCAGATTAAGTAATCAAACAATAAATAAACCTTAATTAATCAGGTAGACCGTTACATCTTTATCGATCAGATTGCTGATTTAAGCCTTTCACTGTTGAGGAATCGTTTTATAAAAAATAAATCGAGCATATGTTTTGGAATTTTTTTGTTTTGTTTCATATTTTCCTAAGGCGTTGCGTTCATGTGTCGTGTATCGATATTTTTGATTTTGCACGTACGTTACTGACTGTATGTTAGTCGTTTGCACGAACAATACTAATACCTAGAGACCGATCCTAATGTTACATATACAAGGAGGTCAAGAAAACTAAATGGTGGTTTATACACCAACAAGTCAGTTTGGCCGAGTGGTCTAAGGCGCCAGACTCAAGTTCTGGTCCTCCAACGAGGGCGTGGGTTCAAATCCCACAGCTGACAAATTTTACATTTTTTTGCCAAAAATAAAGAGAGTGTAAGATAAGTGCGAAGGAGAGTTCTTTAATCGAACAATATCCACTTTCATGTTGTTTTTAAAGATCCTCTTTCATTTAATAGAATGCGCCAATTAAGCAGGTAATGGTTGATAAAGACATTGAAAAGAACACAAATATGATTACAACCACCTAAACTGTTATTACGTTTGCACCATTATAAACAGATTGTTTCAATCTTTAACTAGCTAGCAACTAGATCACTACTCAATAGTTCGAAACCAGATTGTGGTTTCGCATTTTATGAAATCTAATGTACCGAGGCACCGAGCAGATTACAATACACATAGAGGGCAACATTTATATGTACGCCAGGTTTAATATTTCACGGTAACGGTAAGAGTTGCAGGAGTAGAAAGGCGGCGTCTTTAGTATGAAGTACAAGGCAATATTTGCTAACAGCTTTAGCAGGCATGAACAGAAAAAGTTCAGTTATGGAGCATTCGTTGGATGTTTGGTCATTTTACTGTATACAAACCATACTTCTCACATCTTCCTGTTGTTAAGTCTGTATGAAATTTCCATGGTGCTTCTAAACCTTTCTCTCTCCTCTAGCGAAAACTCTCTCTCAAAGACCTTTCTCCGCCTCCTTCCTTGACTGCTCAGATTTGGTCCCATGGGACTGGATCTGAGCAGGTATGTAGCTTAGATTTCTTTTACTGGTCTTGGTTAGTTTCACTTTCCTTTGTTATTAAATTTTAGAACTTAACAGGGTTCTATCAAGGGTTTGTTATCTTTTAGAGGTTTTCCATGGTGGTTCTAAATTTGGTTCGAAGATGTCGTTGCGGTTGTCATCTTCAACGGGTAAAAGCTACATGTACTGATTAATGATTGCTCAAACCATTAGATTCGTTCTCAATTTGTTGGAAGAGGGTATCCCTAGTGGGTAATCTTGTGTTTGTTGATGGCGGCGTCCATCACAGCGAGGTGGCTAGGGCTCCAACTCTTGAAGCTGTTTTGGTGGTGGTTCTAATCTTTATATTCGTCCATTGCTGGTGGTTTTAATGGCGATTTAGAATCCATGGATAAATCTTAGGGTCTCATTTATTTTGCAAATATTTGGTGCTTCATTTTGGTGGAATTTGTGTTGTCTGTGTGAGTCTGTTGATGTTGTTTCAGCTGACTTTGTGGAAGAATCAAGGAGGGTCGTGGTGGTTCACGACAGTATTCTTCAACTGGGCAGCAGAGGTGACGGCGAAGTTACATCACAGATTTTTAGGGTTTGTGGTGGATATTTGAAGTAAATTTGAGTCACCCCTTAACTTAGTTTTTTTCTAATACCAAACTTTCCCTTGGTGATTAAATTAGTTAGTGTAATGATTAATTAGTGTTAGTGTAATGATTGATTAGTGAGGTTAGATTAATTAGCTGAGTGTTTTTACAAGAATAATTTTTGAGAAGAAGGGGTTTTTTTTTTTTTTTTTAAGATGGTTGATTTCAAAATGAGGGTTTTGGGTACTTAGGTATACTTCAAATTTAGTTAATGTTGCTTGAATTGACAAAAACTTTCGAAAAAATGAGAAATTTATAAACTGATTTCAACCATGGAAATGAAGTTCGGCTACGACATCTGAAGAACAGGTAGCCGAACTCATCTGCAAGTGTAGTTCGGCTAATGGTTCTGAAGACACAGGTAGCTGAACTCAGCTTTAATGGAGTTTTTGCTTTCAGAGAAAAGTTCGGCTAAGAAAAAGAAAGTTGCGACGTAACCGAACTAAAAGTTCGGCTGAGAATTTTTTTTCTCGACGTAACCGAACTCAATATATAGGTTTTCAGAAAAAAGTTCGGTTTGTAGAAAAAAATTGCGACAAAACCGAACTAAAAATTCGGCTAGGAAAAAAACGAAAAAAAGTTGCGAAGTAACCGAACTAAAAGTTCGACTGGGAATTTTTTTTTGCGAGGTAACCGAACTTTTTTCTGAAAGAAAAAACTCCATTAAAGCTGAGTTCGGCTAGTTCGACAAACTGTTTCACATAATTCCTAGCCGAACTTCTCTCTGCAACTTTCATTTTCAACTCATTTTGATGATTACTTCTCATTTCTTCAACCAAAAACGAATGACAAGTAATGGGTTTGTGAGAATATCTTCGTTAATGATTTAAATTAAGCTATATACATGGAGGTGGTGGTGGTAGTTGGGGGTGGTGGTGGTAGTTGGGGGCGGTGGTGGTGGGCGGCGGTGGTGGGAGGAGGTGGTGATTATATATATATAGGTGATTATTAGGTTGGTTTTAAATTAAATTAGGTTAAGGATAGGTTAGTCATTTCCACACTTTAGGACACCCCTTATAAGTATAGGGTGGACATTCATATAACAAAGTAGTCCCCCACCTTTTTTGGGTAGTACCCAAAACATCATTCAATTGAAATGGGTTATTACTTATTAGCTTGTAATTATGGGGGGCTTCATGGATTCTTTTTCATGAAATACCATTGGGCTGTATTCGGGACGTAGTCAATTCTGTTTTGTACTATTTACGGGGTTTTGAGTTGGAATTTGTAATTTGCTTGCTTCCTATAAAAAAAAAAAAAGTCTGTATGAAATTTGGTACTAATGTGCTTATTCTGTTAAAGTCTTAGCTAATGTCTGTGTTAATATTTTCATTTGATCTTGGTTGTTTACCGTATATGCAGCCAATTTAAGATTTTCTATTGATGCTGGATTAAGACTTCCAATGATCGAATATAAAGGCACTGAAGATCCTCGATTAAGTAAGCAATTCTTTAAGCTGTCCATATTAAAGAGTTATGCGGCATCATATGTATAAATTCTGACTTTAGCAATTGTTTATGTAGTTGCAAACAGCAAAATGAAGCCGGAAATAAAAATTCCATCAGATAATAACACTGCAGAGTTGAAACTGCTACATACTGAAATATTCCAGCGGAAAATTAGAATGTTGGATAATGAACTGAAGCAGGACACTACAGATGCAGATACTAAAACGCAACAAGAAATTAGAATTCCTGACAGTGAAATGAAGAGCGCAGTCAAAATTGAAGACATGAAGAGCAAGCTAGAAATAACAATTCCTGCCAGTGAATTGAAAAAAGGAATCAAAGTTTTAAATAATAGTGAAATGAAGCGGGAAACGAAGCCACCAGTTTGCGATGTTTCTGACAGGATGACGGATTTTTGTGATATCAATGGAGATGTCAGGATTCATGGGAAATCATCTACTGTCTTATTCACTAGTTCATCTCAAAATGACCCCTACACTGGGAAAGAATCATGGAAAGTTAAACCTTACCCTCGAAAAGCAGATCCAGAAGCTATGCGTAGTGTTAGCCAATATTCGGTAAAATCATTTATCAACAATAATGACAAAGAAGTGCCTCAATGCAATTTTAGTCATAATGTTCCTGCGATAATTTTTTCTACTGCAGGGTACAGTTGGAACCATTTCCACGCCTACACGGATGTACTGATTCCATTATTTCTCACTTCTCATAAATTCAACCAAGAAGTTCAGTTTCTCATAACCAGTTCAAGCCAGTATTGGATTCATAAATATGAAGAGATTTTTAAACACCTATCTAGATCAGGGCCGCACAACGGTCGGTCGGTTCGGTTTTTTGCTCAAACCGTCCACCGAACTGGCCATGGAACAGTTCTCAAAACTAAAACTGTGACTGAGCCGATCAAGCTACGGTTCGGTTTAAAACCGAGCCGAGTCGATCCAGTTCGGTTACGGTTTTCATCGTTTTTTCACCAATTCAAAATCCATAAACAAAAAGAGGAAAAAAAAACTGTTCTTCATCTCATCTATTTCTCAATTACATACATGTATACTAAAAATCAAATTTTAAGATTATATACATATGTAGAGAGTGCGCCTATGTGCACCCTTGCTAACCACGGGTGCACATTCCTCCCTTTTCTATTAGCTAATTTTTTAACCCAAGTTATTTGCATTATTAATTATTTTGAATATTATAAACTGCTAATACATTGGAAATTGTTGAGAACCAAAGAATAAGGCACGCATTCCAAATGTCATTTATACCTCTCTTTTCCCTTCTCTGATTTCTCTCAACAACAAAATGACTCTAAGTACCAGTAGGATGTTGAATCAAATAATTACGGAGAAGTCTTTTTGTGTAGTCTATCATGGACGAAGATGTTAAGAAGTACTTAGCAAACAAATCCAGAACTGGAAAGGGAAAAAGGGGAAAATAATTTGAGAGGGAAGAGGGAGAGAAAGAGTAGCTGCAAGTTGGAATTGAAAACCTTCCAGAAAAAATTATGTATTTTCAAAGCTTTATTACTCATTGTCTTTCGTTGCAGCTAACCCTCTGTTGCTAAGAAAAGCATAATGTTGTAGCTGTTAGTCCTAATTTAATCCATTTAGATTTTTGTTAGGTATGAATGGTAGTGATTGGCTATTAGTACAAGTTAAACCGTATGATCCAACACAATAAAACATAATTCCAAACAAATAATGGAAACCAAAAAATTTCTGCAATTCTTCTTCTTCTTCATACTCAGAATTCTTCCTTTTAATCTGCTCTCGTTGTTGTCGGTGAAAATCAATTTTTTTGTTCAAAGTAGATCCGTAAAAAAATTCATCTAACTTCAAATTGATGACTTCAATTTTGTAAATAACAATTGGTTAGACCATGAAATGAAATTGAAACACCTTGTTCTTTATGAATCTGGATCTTGTGCCGTTGTTAGGTAGTTCTTCACTGCCGTTGTTTTGCAGCAAAAGGGTAAGAAGAAGAAGAAGAACAATACTATAATACAAATCAAATCCTCCTAACTAGAGAAGAGAGT
Source organism: Papaver atlanticum (assembly GCA_023531105.1). NCBI lineage: Eukaryota > Viridiplantae > Streptophyta > Magnoliopsida > Ranunculales > Papaveraceae > Papaver > Papaver atlanticum. The sequence continues at coordinate 964,568 of JAJJMB010016180.1, forward strand.
CACCGAGTCACTGGAGCTTTTGAATGCCAGAGAAGTTCAATAATAACTATCGATGTGTTGATCGATAAAAAAGAAAAGAAAAAAGATAACTAGTGATTAGGTTTTTTTTTCTAGTTTTTTGTGTGACCCAAGCCTGTGTGAATATCCATTTATGATGGTAAAGAAATTATAAAAAAGTATAAACCAGGGTTAGAAAATTAGCTAATAGGAAAGGGAGGAATGTGCACCCCTGGTTAGCAAGGGTGCACATAGACGCACATATAGATCTATTAATTACAAACCCAATCTAAAGATCATATAAAGTTACACTCAAATTTTTCAAAGGTGTATAATCATTTCAATTACACACTGTTATGAATTTATAACGATCAATCAGTTGAAAAGCAAGAGAAACCCTAGATTTTAATTAAACCACAGGAAATGAAGATTACAAATTCTCTTGTGAATCACTATCATATACCAAAAAAATATACAAGAGGAACCCTAGATTTCAATTACAACACATGAAACGAAGCTTTGATAAACCAGGGCGATACTTAAATACCCTAAATATATTTAGAGCAGTAATGGGTTGTTGTTGTCTGTGTAGGTTAATCATATAAGAGTGGGGATTTCTTTCACTAAAACTCCATTAAAATTGTTTGAGTTTTTGGTGTTGGCAGGGTTTTTGGTGTTGGTAGGATGATTGACAAGAGATGCTTGCGGGTTTATCACTTTGTTTTCTTCTCTAATCTTCATCTTCATCTTATTTTTGGAGGCGGTGAATATACTGCGAGAGAGAGGCGATTGAAGTTGTGAAGAAAGGAAATTAGATTTAGGGTTATGAGACAAGTAGTATATATATTATCTGTTGACGGCTAGGATCTACCACATATATAAGATCTATGGTTTACATTTATCGGTTCTTACAGTCGGTTCGGTTCAGTTTTGATCTCAAACTATTAACCGAACCGAGGTTCCTACGGTTATGGGATCTCAAACTGTCACCGACCGTTAGATCAAGGGTTCGGCTCGGGTCGGTTTATATTTTCACGGTTTCGGTACGGTTTCACGGTTCGGTGCGGTTCTTGTGCATCCCCAATCTAGATACACAATAATCGATATCGATAACGAAGACAATGTCCATTGCTACAAAAGAGTAATCGTCGGTCTAAAACTACATAAGGAGTTTGATATTGATCCTACGAAATCTCCTAAAGGCTATTCAATGACGGATTTCACTAAATTATTAAGAAATGCCTATGCAATAAATACGAAATCTTCCGTAATAAAGATTAAGCGGAATCGCAAAAGCAAGAATCAACAACTGCAGCCAAGGCTTCTTCTTGTTTCACCTAAGAGAAGTCGAAAATTTACAAATGAAGATGAAATAGTAAATATGGCTAGAAGCTTGGGGTATGAAGTAATTGTTGCCGAACCCCGAACATGTATGAATTATTCGAGATTCGCTGAAGTCGTGAGTACATGTGATGTAATGCTGGGAGTTCATGGAGCTGGTTTGACTAATATTGTTTTTCTTCCTGTAAATGCAATACTCATTCAGATTATACCATTGGGAGGAATGGAATGGGCATGCAGGACTGATTTCGGAGAACTGGCAAAAGATATGAAGTTGAGGTACTTGGAGTATAAGATAAGTGAAAAAAGAGAGTTCTTTGATTGAGCAATACCCACTTGATCATGCTGTTTTTAGAGATCCTCGTTCAATTACGAAACAAGGTTGGAATGCACTTAAGGATATATACTTAGACAAACAAGATGTACATATTGATGTTTATAGATTTAGACCTACTTTGTTACATGCACTTCAGCTTCTCCGTAAATATAATATAATTCTGATATTGAGATATTAATGCTGCACTCCATTGGTGTTAATTCTTGACTGCTGTTATATCTGGTTTTGGAATAGAAAATTGCTTCTGTTATGAGTTAGAAAATAGTGTTTGGCTTTTGATGACTCGTTTGGATTTGACTGGAATGAGTTTGACTCAATATCAGACTCTCGGCTGAATCAGACTCATCTGACTCGCCTCGATAAAAATTTATTTGTATCATTTGCTTGAACTTTGAAGTCCACATATCAGGTGTACTTCACATTGTTAAGAAAAATAAAATGTCAACTGAGTCAGACCCAACAGAAAATCCTTAAGTTGTCTAAAGATGATGGCATTCTTCTAGAAAATCCAACAGAATATAGATCTTTGGTGGGGGCACTTCATTATCTTACCTGGACAAGGCCTAAAATTTCAATTGCAATTAACTTGGTGTGTCAGCATATGCAACATCCAAGAACTACACATTTGGTGGCTGCCAAGAGAATCTTAAGATATGTTAGGGCACTCTTGGCTATGGTGTTCATTTTACTAAAGAAAGTTCTTTTCTTTTGGATTCTCTGATGCTGACGGGGCTAGCTGTGTTGATGACAGGAGATCAACAGGAGGTTACTGTGTTTTTCTAGGTCCTAACATCATTTCCTGGTCCTCCAAGAAGCAAACAACAGTGGCACGCTCTAGCACTGAAGCAGAATACCGAACTCTATCTCATAGTGCTGCTGAAATAGTATGGATTTGCTTTGTTCTCAAAGATGTTCATTTGTTGTTACCAGGTGTGCCTAAACTAGCTTGTGATAATCTAAGCTCTCTCTCCTTAGCATCAAATCCAGTACTGCACTCTAGAATGAAGCATGTCCATTTGGATTATCATTTCATTAGGGAACTGGTGCAATCTAAGGCTCTAGATGTGTTCTATGTTAGTATTATTGATCAGATTGCAGATATATTTACAAAGGGTCTTCAGGCTCCACGATTTACTATACTCAGATCCAAGCTCAATGTCAGTTCACTGCCCCTGATCTTGAGGGGGATAATGACACACATGTAGTGGTGCAGGATAAGGAATGTTGCAGTGCAGGTTAAGTTATTTTGAACTGTATTTTCCCTCTCACGTGTGCTAGTTGTCTCACGTGTATATGTCAGTCAGGTGTACGTTAGTCTGTAATAAATACACACACATAATGTGCTGTGTCTATAATGTTGATTTTATCTTCTCTATAAGAAACAAAGATTGTTTCCTGTGATTGATAAAATGTTGTTAAGGTAACCATAAACGTAAAGAGTCTGGAATAATATCACCTATAAGCCTTATCATCATCACAAAATTAGTTTAAGGTGAAGTTTTAGAGTTGTAGCTTGACGAAAGGTACATAGTGTTTGTACCACACTAAAATTTCGTTCCTGGTTGTGATTGTGAGTGGCATTAATTCTGCTTTCTCTTACCGCCGTATGCTAATTAAACTCCTTAATCCAATGTGACGAACTTTCGCTCTGATAGTTTAGTTTCCGGTTACACTCTTTCTTGGCATAACTACTATCGCCGCCAGTGCTAATATTATTTGTATTGTATACCCATATATCAGTGCTAAAAGATATATAGTTTATATGAACCAAGTACAAATTATTATTCCCTCCAAACAACTTGAATGGAGAAATAATAGGAAATAATAGTTTGATTATCAAATTCTTTAAAACCTGGCAATGGAATGTAATCGAACGTCTCACCTTCCAAATCAAAAACTATTATCTCACATTCTCATGGCAACCAGTACAGTATATACTGGTTGTCACAACAGTATATACTTGCACATATGCCTTATGTTCCTCCCCATAACGATAATATGTTGTCACAACCTTATACTACCTCCGTCCCACTATTAAGTGACCTAGTTTATAACTAAACTTAGTTATAAACTAGGTCACTTAATAGTGGGATGGAGGGAGTATTCATTAGTTGAATAACAATAGCCAAACCCACTTGATAAACAACCTGATTGATAAAGCCTTGTATTTGATATATCCCGGGGAAATTCAGAGTAATTAATTGGAAGAACCACAGATTTTTCGGTTAACGGGTTGCATATTAGAATAGGAATCTTGGTTGCGCCAGATTTATCATATTTTCCAAAACAAACCAAAACATTACAAGAACCAACCAACATAGTAGGTACATTGGGAGGGTAGTAGTATTTGATCTTTGCATGATCATGATCATATGCATAGAAAAGTTATGTTATAACGGGATTGACTTTTCTAGCTCGGCTCCCACAAACTTCTTGACATGATTTGAAAAGTAAACCTGGTTTTTCAGTTTTACAACGGAGGATAGTTCTCCAAGTTGTGCGCGTTTGGCATGTAAAGCTGCTTCAATTGGTAATCGAAGAAGTATGTTTTCTAACATATCGCTATGAAGATTCTCCATGTTGTTGTTGTTGCTGATTGATTAAGTTGAATTTATTGAATTTTCCTGCTTCTTAATTTTCTAGACTTCTGTGTTTCTCTATGGAGAACGACAAGATATAAAATATTATGGAAATTGAATTAATACCCCTCTTTTTCATGGGATTCACAAATACCCTTATCCATCAATAATTATAACCCTCAACTTGTAGAAGGAAATCCATTTAATATTCAATGCCAAATTTAACCCTCCCTATATATGAGTTATTTCCATTTACTAGATCTGGAAAATTTCGATATCTCTTCTCTCTGTTCCTCTTTTAACCACCAGATTGGAAAACCATCTTTACTAATTATTCATTTATATTAACCTTTCAAATCTGAAGATCTGAAAATAATTTTGGTTTGGTTGACGGAAAATGGAGTTTATCGACAGATCGGGAGATTCCGGTGAGAATATTTTGGAATTCGGTATAATTGAAACTTAATAACTGATCTATCAGATGTAAATTCATGTTTTAAGTATTGATTTTCCCCCCAATTCGGATTCAGTAGGCTATGTATCAATTATCGAGTTTTTGCTAATTTTGTAGCTTTTAGGTGTAAAAGGAATTCGAGGCATATGTTTTTGTATAAATGTTATTGAGATTCTGATCGTGGTGAGATGTTGAGGGAAATAAGGAAAAAAGTTCGAAAAAATTGAAAGTATGTTTGATTTTTTGTTGTTGTTTAGATAAGTATGTGTTTATGAATTTCGTGTTTGTGGTTTTTAAAAGTTTAATTTTTAGTTTGGTTTATGGGTGGTAATGGTGGTATTGGACAGGTGGTAATATTGGAATTGGTGATTGGGTGGTTATGTTGAGTGTTGGTGTTGGACTAGTGCTAGTGGTGGTGCTGTTGGAGTTGGTTGTTTGTTGTTGGTATTTGTGATGGAGAGAGATGTTGTAGATAGTAGTGGTTTTGTATTGGTGTTAGTCTAGTGGGGGTGGTGTTGCTGGTTATCTTAGTTTAAGACTTGATTTTGTTTTTAGTACACCGAGTTAAAAAAATCTCATGTTGTAATAAATGAATTGAAATTTTCATTTTGACTTTGATTTTAAGTGACATAATTAGTCAGTCAAGTAGACTGTATCCGGTTAGATCAACACAGAGTGATTCATTATAAAGCGAATAAAAATACCATCTAAATTCATAAACATATATATATATATATATAGTTGTGTCTATCTCTGTCGCTTTGTCTACATGCTCCTTTCGTTATTAATTTCTTTATTTTCTTATGAATCCAATCCAATTTCAGGATTAAATTTCTTAACTTTTGTATACATTATCCTTGAAATACATAATAACCTTATCCTTATCTTAGTTTAATATGTGTGTTCATGACTTTATTTTGTAATAGAGTGTTCGATGTATGTCGTTGTTACTTTAGACTTATAGTTCAGTATGGATTAGCTTTTTATTACTGACGCTTGTTGTACTTATTTTATTTGGCAAAACATGTTAACATATTTTAGAAATAAAGAGCTTAAAGATGTGCTGACTGAGTTATGTGTTGCAAAGCAAGGGGAAAAAAGTAGTGGAAATTATATAAATGTCCCTCCTTTTCATGTGCTTCACAAATACCCTTATCCATCGATAAATATACCATTTCCCTTTTAGAAAGAAATCCAATCAGTCTTTTATATCTATTCTACCCTCGCTGTATAACGGATTAAATCTAATATTGTCTCTCGACCACATAAAAATCAATCTTCTTCTCGCTACTCCTTTCACGAACGACAGCCACCACCACCATCTCCATCGTCACCACCACTATTTCAGTACCACCTCCACTTCCGCCACCACTTCAATAGCAGATTATTGTTCATCTCCTTCTTCATTTTGTTTTATGTTTTCAGTATTAGATCAGATTCAGAGAGATCGAGAGTTTGGATTTTTAGGGTTGTCTTCTGATGGTTTTCGATTATTTTAATAAAGATTGTGTTGATTAGTGATTCTGGTATTGAACAATCGCCATGAAGATTAAATAGGTAAATAGTCGATTGTGTTTAAACAAGTTTATATATCTTACGATTTTAATTTGGATTTTGATTCAATCGATTTTAACAAATCAGTTTCCAATTTCCGATAGTTTCTTTATGATTTGTGTTTCAAATGTTTACTGGTAATGATTTAGTTAATTTATGTTCATCTTGTTTGATTTGATTTTGAAAATGCTTTTGTTATATATATATTAATAATGGTAAATTACTTGTTCCATTTAATACTGGTGGTGGTGGAGGAGGTGGTGGGTATAACAAAGGTGATAGTGGTGGAGATCGTGGTGGTGTAGGAAGAGGTGTTTTGTTAAAGTGGAGAAGATAGTTGTTCCTAATAGATTTTGCATTTTATAAAGAAAACGATAACAGTTTAATGGGTACCTTAGTAGCTTGAATCATGGACAATATATGATTATTGAGTTTCGCATTTTATTGATGTACAATGGTTCTAATTAGAGCCTAAGAGCAGAATTAGGTTCTACTTGTCCTTGGTTACGAGTAGTCATCAGTTTTAATAGTTTTGAACTTAATGTGTCGCTACGGTTTAATGGGATCCATGGAAAGCACTATAGGTTTTAGAGATGATACCGTTACAGACTGTAATTAAACTTGAATCCGCAAGGTGTGTTTGTAGTACTACCTTGTCTTTGGATAATTTTTGTCTCTGTGTATATGTTCTGGTTGTGAATATAGTTGTTTAGCTATGGTTACAGGTGGAATTTTGCTCTTTATTCACTACTATGTAAACATGCAAAAGTGAATATACTATTCCAAGCCAACACCATTAAGATGAGCATGCAGTTAACAAGGTACAATCGTCATGTATTCCATGAAGCTATTAAGAGATGGTTTTTGACGGTGATGAGCTGTTAACAAGGTATGATTCCGGTTCTTATTTTATCTTTTTAATCTTGTTAGAAATGACATGCGTGTGAGATTGGTATGATGCCCAGTTGTTAGTCATAGTTGTTATACACCACTATATCATTTAGTATCTCGGTTAGTTGTATTTTTCACTTTCTTAACTTCTCTAGTGTCAGCAGGTAGGTTTGAAGCTTTATTAATTAGCAATCTTGACCCTTCAATATTTCAATTAATTGTCCTTGCAGTAGCGCTATATGTTGAATTTATTTGTGTGATTTATGTAAAATGGTTGTTGGAAGGGTTGAGGTGTATTAGACGAACTTGTGGTGTAATTGTAGCACACCTGACTCTACGTCAGAAGATGCGTGTTCGATTCACGTCTGGTTCACTAATTTTAGTTAGTCAATTTTTGGGATCAACTTATGTTTTTGATACAAGATTTTGGTATTAACTTTGGTTGTTGACACGAGATTTTGAGTTCTAGTAGAGGCGTGCTTGGTGAAGATAGTGTATCGTCCGGTAACGGGAGTGCTCTTACTGAAAAGCGTATGATTAATTGTTCTTTTTCCTTGTGTTATGGTGGGATGAAAATTAATGGCAATATGATGGTTCTTGGTACAATTAATCCTCTCTTTGAGACGGTATTTTCTCATTCAGATGCTAATGGTAGGTACTATTTTATACTAATTTCTACGATAAGAGATAATAACTTGTTTATTTCCTACAAATACATTTGATACATCTCACACATTAGTCTTGGGATGGAAACAGTCTGTATTACAACATTAAACTAAGAAACTGCATGTTGGCCGAGATCAGCTAAAGGCGAACCCAAGTGTCTTTGACAGGAAGCATGACACTGTCCCCGTTAGTGGTAATACATTTGCTTACCTTCCTGCACCAGTATTTGTCCCAATTAAAGATTGTGTAAGATAGTTTGAAGATTTGGGGAACCAGTTTTTTTTTTTTTTTTTTTTTTTTTTTTTTTTTTTAATAATCTAGAAAAACAATATTGTGGTTGTTTTTTCAAGTTCTGTTGAATCAGGCTTTAACATGTAGAGAACTGTCTCACCAAGTGTTGTGGACTCATCAGAGAATTCCACCAGTTTTTTTGTGTTCAGTTTTAATTTCCTTATAATGACCTTTTCATGCTGATTGTGTAGTTTACTTATGTATACATTTTATGCAGGGAAAATGAAGGGTTCCTGTAAGTTTCAGAGACTGCAGCACGTCACTAATTTGTCGTCAAGAAAACCCCTGTCAGTAGTACTGGTAAGTTTTAGTCCATCGTTTAAGTTTTAGTCGATCATTTAAATTAGACAAGCCAAGCCATGTTCATATGGAGTTCAATATTAGAGATTTATGTTCGTTGTTATATTGTGTTGTGTTTGGTCTTATATCTTCTTTTATTTTAAATTTCAAATTCTAAATTGATTTAGGTGGTTGTGTCTGTCTATTGGTGTTGGAATGATGGTAGTTGGTGCTGCTGTTGGAGTTGGTGGTTTGTTGTTGGTATAGGTGGGAAGGTGGTGCACCATGTAGATGGTTTTAAAGACCTCTCAAGATGAACCTGTGGTGCAATGGTAGCACAACTGACTCTACATCAGAAAATGTATGTTCGATTCACGTCAGGTTCACTAATTTTTGGGATCAACTTTGGTTGTTGACACCAAATATTGGGATCAACTTCGATTGTTGATACCAGATTTTGGGATCAACTTTAGTTGTTGACGCCATTTTATTTTATTTTATCTATTTTTCCTATTTTCTGATTTTTGTTTTGGGGATCAATTTCGGTTGTTGACACCAGATTTTGGGATCAAATTCGATTGTTAACGCCATATTTATTTTCTGATTTTTGTTTTGGGGATCAACTACGATTGTTGACATCAGAGTTTGGGATCAACTGCGGTTGTTGACCCCATAGTACCTTCTTTTTTTTTAATGATTTTTTGATTTTTTTTTGGGGGATCAACTTAAGTTGTTGATACTAGATTTTGGGATCAACTTTGTTTGTTGACGTTATGTAATTTTTTTCTTTCTTATTTTCTGATTTTTGCTTTGGGGATCAATTTCGGTTGTTGACACCACTGGCAGCGGTGGTGGACTGGTGGTGGTGGTGGCGGGCGTGGTGGACTTGTGGTGGTGGCGGGTGAGTGGAGGCGGGCGGTGGTGGACTGGTGGTGGTGGCGGCGGGCGGTGGTGGACTAGTGGTGGTGATGGGCAGTGGTGGACTAGTGGTGGTGGTGGCGGGCGGTGGTGGACTGGTGGTGGTGGTGGTGGGGGGGGGGGTGACGGGCGGTGGTGGATTGGTGACATGCGGCGTTGGTGGGAAATTGGTGGTGGCGGCGGTGTTCCGGTGGTGGAGTGGTAGTTGAGTACTAGTGGTGGTGGCGGTTGGTAGGTGGTGGTGGAATGGTAGTTGAATGTTGGTTGTGGTGGTGGATATTTGGTGGTGCTAGTGGTGGTGGTGGCGGCGATGAAGTGGTTGATAATTTTTTTTGTTGTATTTTGAAATAAAGAAATATATTATATGAGTGAGGGTATTAAGGTAATCTATTTTTAAATGGATAAGGTTTTCAAATCATAAGGGTATATTTATTGTTATATAAGGGTATATTTGTTGGATATCAAAACTAGGGGTATATAATTAATGTACCCAAAAAAGTATGATTTTAAAGAATTGCTTACCTTGTCGTCGTTTGATATAGTGTAGATATTTTGACTTATCATGTCTAGTAGTTTTGATTTCTCAATACCTGTTAAATTAACATGTTAACATATTTTAGAAATAAAAAGCTTAAAGATGTGCTGACCAAGTTAGGTATTGGAAAACCGGATCTTGCGGCTAATATTTTCCCACTTTTTTCTCTTTTCAGATACTTTTTTCTCTCCAAACTTTTTTCAACGAAAAGCCTTTTAACCTGATTTTTCTTTGCTCAGATTGGCTCCTTTGAGGATGATCTGAGCAGATCGAGCATCATCAACCGCTCTAATTCTCCTAGATCTACTCGTCTGAAGTTTTAATTTCTTATTTGGTCCTGTTTTTGTTGTTTTTTTAATGGTTTTTCTCCATGGATTTTTGGAGATCCTTATTATATAATTGTGAGATGGGTTTTTTTTTTGCATGGAAGAATCCTTATTATATCATCAGATTCATCACCTCTCCACGGTTTAATCTCTCAAAAATACAAAGGAACATCAATAATTTTAGTTTTTTACTTTAGATCTACTTTTGCCTCTGATGTAGATGTTGTTCTAATTTTATGTTTGCTTGTTTTAGTCTGCATGATTTATAATGTTAGGAAGCTGTTTTAGATTTAAGTTTTTCAATGTTTGGGAGTTTTGTTATTTTCAACTTGTTGAAGTGTCTGTTCAAGTGGAAGACCGTGATTCACTCTGGAGAAAAATCTCCCACAACTTCAACAAGAACAAAAATAACTCAAGCTAAGGCATCAATGGCAGAAACACTTGCTCAAGATCATCTTCTACTTCATCAGTTACAACCAATGTTACCAAGACTCCTAAGACGATTCAGTCCGATTTATTCGGATCCAGACCGCTAAAAAAACCGATTCAGTTGACCTGTGTTACTTCAGAAATTGTTGTTGTTACCGTTACTTAGATTTAGATAGGTATTGTCACTATGAAACATATCATGCTACTTAATTGTACATGAGTGATGAGGTGTCAAACTCACAAAAGATATATTCCTTACTTTTCTTACACTAATGAATAGCACAATGATAAGTAGGTTCGTTTCTAAGGGAGAGTTGAGCTAAAGTTGTCGATTTAATTTCTGTAAATATGAATAATGCAAAAACTACAAAAATAAATAAAAATGAATGTGAACAACGAGGATGATAATGATTAGGGGGTCTTTCTCCACTAGTGAACATGAATCTTCTTCAAAATACGTTTATTAACAATCCTAGACAAGTTATAAGTTCAACAAGTCCATTAAACTCCTAAGTCACTTCGTAGAATAAGTTCTCTACTCGTGTCTAGTCAATCAAGCCACTTTGAATAAGCTCTCTAGTGTAACTTAACTAACCGGTATTCTCTATGAGTCTGATTGATCCTAATCACATGCTCGTAAGTTCGACATGTTAAGTTAGGGTTGTCAAATACACATCAAAATCCACAACATCCCATTGCACGTTGATGTTTTGCTACTTGTGATTATATTACCATAACAATTATGGATTACGGTTCTAAAATCTAGCTTTAGTATTGCAAACAAGATATCTAATTGGCCACTCAAACACCCTGCAAACAATTCATGGTCCTAAACGCGGTAATAGGAAAACAATAAAACAATATTGTAAAGAAAGATTAACTCATAAATTCAAGTCACGTAGTTTCGAAATAATCCCTAACCAAACAAGTATTTAGCTAGTGGAGTTCATGACAAAAGAAAAATATAGGATAAGTGAAAGCAAAGTTCTAACTACAAGCAAACCCAAGCAGCTGGGGAGAGATGATGTGAAGTGGACTGGTGGCCTGGTAGCGATGGAATGGTGGTGGAGTGTTGGTACTTGATGATTGATGCTTGCTGTTGCTGTAGCTCATAAACTGCAGGTGGAATAGATGTAACAACAGCTGATGGAGGTGGCGATGTTGTGCTGCTGTAGGTATGCTGATGATGGTAAGCGGAACTGAACTGCATATGCGAAAGTTTGTGAACTATGAATGGAGTTGCGACTGGCGGTGGTTGTATGCAGGTGAAGTGCAGGTGTATGGAATGGATGATACTGTGGTTTTTGCAGATGGATGCAGGTGATGGTGATATATGCAGGTGGTATGTAGATAATGATATGCACTGGTGGAGGGTGTAGGTGGTATATGAGATGATGCTAGTGGTGACGGGTATGCAGATGGTGGTGGAAGATGCTGTTGGTGGTATGCTGATGGTATGAGAAGGTGGTGATGGAATGGTTTGGAGAGGAGCAAAAACTCCTCTCTTTTGGCTGTGAACGGCAGTGGTAAGGGGGGTATTAGGATGATCAGATGTAACTTTCTTCTCTTTCGAGCTCTCGATTCCCTGCACAATCGTATCTGATAAGAACTCACTTTCCTAAATCATCTCGGCTTCTCAAAATCCCCTCCATTCAGCCACTAAATCGTATGGTAGAAACTTCATTCAATGTCGGCTAGACTGCATCTTTACTGACTTTCCGGACTAAAACTCTGTCCACATGATTGAACTGGACTGTAGTAGACCCATGGCTAGAAGCTGCATAACCTTGTCACAAAGGTCAAGAAACTCTGGCAGACTAACCCACCTTTCCTCCCTATTTTCTCTATTAAAAAACAAAGCCAAAACCACAATAACTTCGAGCACAAACTCTGTGTCTTGGAACTGAATTTTCGGATTAAAAGTGAAACTAAGATTCACCTGCACCTTCCTTCTCGCATTTGAACCCTGTAGTGACCCTCATCACAGACTCACGAACATCTAGTTAACTGGAGGCAAAGGACTCCGTTCAGTGAGAAACATTAGCTGCAAGGAAACTGGTCATCCACTCAGGCCTTTTATCGAACATCTTGTGTGCCAGAAACTGGTAATTTAGAGATGTACTCCTTCTTGATTTGTATGATCATTCCATCTCCTTCCCTGTATCAATTTGACATTCAGCACAATAACCTATATTTCCTATTCATTACAGAACTCAAAATCATACATTAATCTCATCGTTCATCACTTTAATCAATGGCATCAAGCTGACATCTTCTTTTGTCACGGCTAGAAAACTCACCAAACTCCTTAATCTCTCGCTGTCAAATTCATTCTAGCACAAACCCATGTCTCAGGTTCGAAATCCGTGTCAAAACCTCCTCCGTTTATAAACCATTCATGTTAAGACAACTGCCAGTCTTTCTAGAGACTCTCAACAACGTCAGTCAGTGGAGGAATGTAACATCTCTAGTCTATTGGTTTGTAGATCGGTCTTTAAGTTAGCTTTAAACTCGTTCTTTGTTTGTTAAGCAAGTATTCAAAATCTGCTGTTGAACTCTCAATATAAATAAGAACCGTATCTCCACAAGTTTACTGTGGAAGATATTCTACCCTAAAACCTAGTTCTAAGTTGGTATCAGATACCAAGATCCAACCCACGCTTCAAATACAAAACCAAAACAAAACATCAAACAAAAAATGGCAACAAATACCAATAGCCTCAGAAATATCCAGATTCATCATCTAGTTACATTAAAACTTACAGAAACAAACTACTCATTGTAGAAGACACAGTTTAAGCCAATCCTAAAGGGATATGGCCTTACAGGTTTTATTGATGGAACCCAAGAAAAACCAGAAAGAACTCTTCTTGAATCAGAAGATATAAACCCATTGTTCACAGATTATGAGGTACAAGACTCACTTCTTGTAGGGTGGCTAAATTCAACATTGACACCTGAGGTTCTCGGCCATGTCAAAGGTCTAAAAACTGCAAAACAAGTTTGGGATAAACTGGAAAGCCACTTTGCACTAAAAACAAGGGCTCATCAAATGAATCTTAAGAAACAACTACACTCCATGAACAAAGGTAACAAATCCCTCAAAGCTTTTTTGAATGAAGCTAAAAATATGTTTGATCAACTTGCAGCATCAGGGTACATTGTTTCAGCTGATGAGATGAAGCAATCCATCAGCAATGGATTGAATCAGGCTTATGATCCAATCGTCACAGCCTTGAGCACCATTGAGGAAATGGACATGGACACTTTCTATGCACATCTCCTAACTTTTGATATGCGACGCGACCAACAACTTGCCTTGTTACAACAACCTATTGCCAATGTTGCTGTTTCAAACTCATCTTCAAGCAAAAGTGGTCCAAGGAATTTCAATCAGCAAAACCGTGGATCTCCTCAAATGCCAAACAATCCGTACTAGAGACGCAATCAGCCTGCTCAGAAGAACTATCCCAACAATGAACAACCTTGTCAGATCTGCAAGAAGAAAAACCATCAAGCTTATAGGTGTTGTTTTCGATATGAAAAACCCAACAATAATCAGCAAAAGCCACCAGCAGCCTATATTTCTCTTCCTGGAGATGCACCTGACAATCACTGGGTGATAGATACTGGTGCTACACACCACTTGACTGCTGATTTGGGGAACCTAACTATTCCTCGTGAGTATGATGGCACTGAGCAAGTGCATGTTGGTAATGGAAATGCTCTGAACATTGCTAATGTTGGTAATGTAACTTTTACCCATAACTCAAGACTTTTCAGTTTGAATCATATCTTTCATGTACCTCAGATAAAAACAAATTTGCTATCTGTTTCACAATTTTGTAAAGATAATGATGTGTTCTTTGAGTTTCACACATCCCATTTTTTTTGTGAAGGACAAGCACATGGGAACAACGCTGTTGCGAGGGATGAATAGGAATGGGCTTTACATCTTTGAGGGCATTGATAAACTAGACATACCTGTAAAGCCTCAAACATATGTTACATCTTCCTTCCCAATTTGGCATCAACGCATGTTATTTAATTAATAGGCTTCCAAAATCAAACGTTTTTTCTGGTCAGATGCATTTAGTACAGCATGTTATTTAATTAATAGGCTTCCAAAATCAAACACAGAACTCAAAACTCCGCTAGAACTTCTCTTCCACAAAGAGCCAGTTACTCTTTTTTAAAAGTTTTTGGGTTTTTAGCATATCCCTGCCTAAGACCATACAACTCCAATAAACTTGAACCAAGGTCATTATCATGTGTTTTTATCGGATACAGTAATTCTCATAAGGGTTATCTATGTTTACATAGAAAGAATAATAGGATTTATATTTCTCGCCATGCGAGATTTGAAGAAAAGAAATTCCCATTCAAGCCAAAGAAGCAGCAAGTACCGGTGCCAAGTTCAGGTATTGTACCTTCGGATACTGGTGTACTCTTGTCACCTCCATTTAGACACATAATCTTACCATGTACACAGGAAACTTTTGCTCCCTAATCTCCAGTACAATCGCAGTCTGTTGCTCAGTCAGATAATATTGCGTCTATCTTTTCTGAGGCTACACCAACTAACTCGTTTCAATAAAAAGCGTCATCACATGACAATTCGGAAGCTTCTGCTACATCAGGTGCTGTTCTACAAGATCAGTCAGTTGCGCAGTCTTCTCAAAATGAGCTTCATACTCATCCTATGGTGACAAGGGCCAAGTCTGGAATCATCAAACAAGTACAGAAGCTGTGTTTAACTGCTACAAAACACCCTCTGCAAGATTCATATTTCATGGAGCCTACCTATTACTCAGAAGCATGCAATAACCCGAAGTGGAAAAATGCCATGGATGTTCAAATCAATGCACTTATACACAATGGAACATATTCACTGGTTAAGTACGAGAAGGGAATGAATGTTGTCGGCTCCAAATGGGTTTTCCGTGTGAAACCAAATCCTGATGGCAGCATAGAGCGCTACAAAGCTCGTGTTGTGGCTAAAGGGTTCAACCATAAGGAAGGGGTTGACTACAGAGAAACGTTTAGTCCAGTGATAAAGCCATGTACAATTAGGATTGTTCTGTCGATAGCTGTAATGAACAATTGGTCTTTGAAGCAGTTGGACGTGGAAAATGCTTTCCTGCATGGCCTACTGGAAAAGGATGCCTACATATTGTTGATCAGAAGGTCTTGATATGGAACCAGAAGAAGCTCATCTCGGATTACATCAAGGATATGCAACTTGCTCGTATTGTTGATCGAAAGGTGAATGTTCTAACTCATGAACATGGAATCTCCACAGTCAAGAGAATTAAGGATATCAAAGATACCTTTTATGATGGAGTCATGGAAAGGTATGAAGTTATCAAAGAAGCCTGATTCTTATGTGTTAGAGCACTGCTCGGTCGAACTTGCAAGCGTTGCTATCTCAAGCTTGTTGTCAAGTTCAGTTTTCAAAACTATAAGTCTTGATTTCTAGTCTACTTATAGCTAAGTCTCAGATTAGGATAAAAAGTGTAGTTGAGCATTAGACTTCACGGCGTTCATCGATTGAAGACGAAGAACTACTAAGGGTAGGTTGTGGAACTTCATCAACAAAAGGTATGTGGAGACTTGAACTCATCTATCACTCAAAATTCTATCTACTCTATCTCCTATTTGAGACAAAAGTCGTATAGCGATATAGACTTCTATTATACACATTTGATATTTCGAGCTGAGTTTAACTCACTTATATATTTCTCGAAATATGTGTTGGTAAGCTTTTGCTTTAACCAAGTTCATCTTATATTCTTGACGAAAGTCAAAAGATGATCATGTGAAAATCACCTGGTAACATCTTACATGATTTATGTGAGATAGTCATTTGATGTAGACTCAGAATGTTTTGTATTAATCATTCAATCACTTGAAAATTGCTTTGAAGCTAATAGTTTGTGTGAGACATCTATTCCCGTCTTCCAAGAATGTTTCAATGGTTGAAATGAGAGTTTAGAACAAATGGATTTAAGCATAGTATGTGTACTTGCATATATGTAATCCATGTCCGGGAACCATGGTATGCACACCTGTATGCGTACTGGTTTATTTGAGAAGTCCGGGAACCTGGTATGCAAAATGGTACGCGTACTGGCGTAAGGTTCAGGTTCGGGAATTTCTACTGAGTTTGGATGGTAAGCGTACCAGTTTGCATACTAGCGAAACCCAAACTTGGTCCGGCTACTTAGGTAAGCATACCCGTACGCATATCTAAGTAGATGATGTTCTAAAATCGGGTTGTTCATGAACTAATACATTTATATAATAAGGAATGCAATCTTTTGCAAACCGTGGCTATAATGTTCATGACTTGATTCGAGTGAATCAAAATCGATTTTGCTTCAATTGAGTCTTGTATACTACTATGGGAATATAAACAATTGAACAAATCTAGAACTAGTTTCATTTGAGTCATTTGAACTAGTTATGGTTAAGATGAATAAGGTTGATATGAAAGTGTTCATATGGCTAACTTCGGTTAACTATTGTTTAGCCAACAAGGTGTACGCGTTTAGGTACGGTTAATCATATCTAAATGAAGGTACATTTCATTTGTGTGTAACAAGCTAAGTTCGATCTAATGGTTGAAAGATATTATCTTGAGTCTAATCAGGTTTTCATCTAACGGTGAATATTGAATGCTTTGTTACCAAGGTAACATTGATTGCAAACCCTGATTTGAAGACTATATAAAGGAGAACTCTAGCAACTGGGAAACCTAATCCCCACACCTCTTGTGTGATACTAGTTGCGATTGGAGTCGATTCTCCTTTTACCTTAGGTTTTTCACGAAACCCTGTAGGTTAACGACTTAAAGACTTCATTGGGATTGTGAAGCCGGTCCCAACTATTTTCTCTGTAGTTGCCTTATCTGATCTTGCTATTTTTATCGTGATTGAGTACCATCTTCTCTAAGATTGACTCGAGATTTAATCTCCGAAAGGCAAGATAAAAAAATAGTCACAAACATCTTCGTCTCATCGTTTGTGATTCCACAATATCTTGTTTCGCTACCATACGATTAAGATTATTGTGACGTGATTGATATTTGTAGGATGTTCTTCGGGAATATAAGTCCGGTATATCAATTGGTTCCTGTTCACCTTGATTTATCAAAAGACGGAAAAAAAAACTCATAGGTTTATCTGTGGGAGAAAGATTTAACTATACAAATAGATTTTTTTGTGTGTGACAGATTTGTTTATCAAGTCTTTGAATTTGGGTCGTAGCAACTCTTAGTTGTGGGTGAGATCATCTAAGGGAATCAAGCGCGTAGAGTCCTGCTAGGATTCAGAGACGTAAGGAGCGCAACTGTACCTTGATCAGTGTGAGATTGATTAGGGCTCAACTACATTCCAGTCCGAAGTTAACTTGGAGTAGGCTAGTGTCTGTAGCGGCTTAATACAGTGTGGTGTTCAAATCTTGACTAGGTTCCGGGGTTTTTCTGTATTTGCGGTTTCCCCGTTAACAAAATTTCTGGTGTCTGGGTTATTTCTTTTCCGCATTATATTTTGATATATAATAGAAATATCACAGGTTGTGCGTAGTTCAATCAATTAGAGAATCCAACCTTTGATTGTTGATTATATTGATTGACACTTGAACATTGGTCTTTGGTACCGTTTAAGTTGTTTCACATAATAATCAGGATCACGGATTTCTATCTATTTGATTTGCTGATTACATTGTTAAACAAAGATACAACTCTTGGATATATTTCCATTGATTGAGTCTGAATGTCTAGTTGATTCTCTTGGAATTATATTGGAGTTTGTCCATACAGATTGCTAAGCGAAATATTGTGTGTGGTTGTTAGACCCCCGTTTTTTCAATTGGTATCAGAGCAGGCAAACATGTTTAAAACCTCATAAGTCTGTGTTTGTAGCTATCTGACTATATGGACAGAAGTGCTATCTCAATAAATGCACCCCCAGATTCAGGGATCTCAGAATTCTCTTCCATGACTGATTTAGTAAAATCTATAGAAGAAATTCTTTCTAAACCTCCACCAGGTTTAAAATCCCTTGAAGTGTTTCCAGGGCTTGAAAAAAGGCTTGAGAGCTTGTCTCTTGATGTTGAGTTATATCTCCAGAAAGAGCAAGAATCTCTTGATAAGCTAAATCAAGTCATGATGAATAATTTTCATGTTGAGGTTGATATTGATCTTCTTATCAGTAAGGGTAATTCCTCTGTCTCCCGTGTCTCATACAAATTGGATATAATACAATAAGTATCTAAACCACATCTATCAGTCAGTTCCATCTCTGAATTTGACCATGTTTATCAGTCAAAACTTGATACACCTCCTCAAGATAATAGTATTGCTCTCTTCTCTGAGAATGTCAGAATGTCTCTTTTGATTAAAAGAGTTTCTCTGTACAGTACTGAACATTATCTGCAGAGACTGTGTGTTATAAGTTGTAAACGAAGAAATCAGGAATACAAATTATCTTATGCTCTTTTTAAGTTCTTTGAAAAACTTGTAAAAACAGTTTTTTGGGTTTCTCTCAATACTGGAAGATGTAAGAGTTGTTGGAAAGAAACTTTCTTTTGGTGTCATGGTGTGAAAGGCTTCTCTTCTCTTGTGTTCATAATGAGTTGCTCGTTAAAAGGTTGCTGAGATTTGCTCCAATTCTCTTATTCATACTTGCTTAGTAAAAATATGATGTTTCAAAAACAAACGAGTCCTTGCCACACACGTACGGTTCAAGTACCCTGGTCTTGTAACCATTACGTGTATGAACCGTGGACCAGAACGTGTTATAACGGTTTATATACCACCATGTGACATATAAAAGGGGAAGACCTCACTTCATTCTTTTCATCTCTTCTTCCCTACAGTTTGAGTACGAAAAGGAAAACCCAAGAGTTTGTAAACTCTTGAACCTTAATCTTTTTCAAGTGTTCTTTGTTCCTTTGTGTTGGTAACAGGAAATCATTCGACAAGGCTGTCTTTCATTCTTCAAACTCTCTTGTTCCGGTACTTCACCATCAACATCTGTTCGTGTACCAAGAGAAGTTCTTGAACGATTTAATCATCGTTTCGGCCCATTAAACTGTTCGGGTATCCGAGTAAGTTCTTCTTATTCCCTTGTGTTTCTCTTATCAACAATGGCATCTAGGAAGAGAACTAGTCATGGTGGGAGCTCAAGTGGTCAAGATGGTGACAATACTTATTATGATTCTAGTATTTGTGCTAAGTTTGTTAAACCTGCTGCTCGTGACCTCTATTTGGAGTATAAGAACAAACAACCTATTTTTGAAAGATACTATAATGCTTCTGATATTGAGGTAAAAAACTTGACTGAATTTTTCAAAAATAAAACATGGGGTTTAATTCTCACACCAATGGGAACTGCTCGCATTGATATGACTGCACAATTTTATGCAAACATTCATGACACAGACCCTGCCAATTGCATGTTCAAGACCATTGTAGGAGATAAAATTTTCTCTATGGATCGTCATGTTATTGCATACCTGTTGAATGTGACTCATATTGGTAGTGTCCGATTTCCTCCTCCTGAGAATGACAGGTTGACTCCAGAAGTGATGTCAAATCGTCTTCTTAATAGAGACGTCTCTCGGAGAGATGGCAAGATTGATGTTCATGGTGCTGAGTTGTTTCTCAAAGTTGCTGGAAAACTGATTATGGCCAACATGATGCCGAGCACTATTGACAAAATGCCATGGACCATGTATCTTGCTGAATTGGTTGATAGACGCATTTATGTGTCTATTTTCATCTCTATTGTGTATAATGTTAGTACCCATTTTTGTACTTATTTTGGTATTTTATCTCTTTGTAGGTGTTTTTGGACAAATAAGCTTTTGTGGCGAAATTGGCTCGAAAAGTTGATGAATGCAACCTAAGGGACGAGTGTTATGCGGACTCCAGCAACGGATAAGGGGCGACCATCGGATAAGGGGTAACCTTTCCCCTTCACATTAAAATTCTGAAAATGGGCGGGAAACCAAAAACTTAAAAACGTGTTTCCTGGCAGATTTGGTGATGGATTTTTAGAGGTGTTTGAGGTCGATTAAACCTCTGATTTTCATAGGGTAGACTCCTTATGGGTCTAGGAATCTAACATGGGTGTTGAATCGATTAAAATGGGCTCAATCGACGGGTTTTGATCTCAACAGCAAAATATGGAAAGTCACATGTGTGACCGATTTTAGGAAATTTTAGAGAGATTAAAGGCAATATTTTCTTCCCAAAGCTTAATATATATCTAAGGAAGAGTTTAGAATCAAAAGGAAAGCCCAGATACGCGTGGAAATTCTAATACAAGAAATTGCCGCAACTTTGCCGTAAAAGAAAGAAAGAGATTTCGGAAGATTTTGGAGAGATTTAATCGCTCTTTTTGATATAAATAGATTGGTGGGGTCATATAGAAGGGGTGTCGAGAGTTTGGGGGGCTGAGAAGGGCTGAGGAGGCGAGAATCAGAGGTTTACAGGCCACTGCTGCTGCTGTTTTCTGCTGGTGCGGAGCTGAAGAACACGAAGAACATAAGACGCACACTGAACAGTCGCGAAGAACACGAAGAACATCGACCCACACTAAACCGTCGCAGAAGCAGTCTTATATTCTTGTTCATTAACAGCACTTCAGTTGTATCGGTGATTCTGTAACGCCATAAAAGCGTTGCAGATTCGCTGTATTATTATTTCTCTTCAATAAAAACACCTTTTGAGCCATGTTTCTATCTTTTGAACATGTTTTTACCATGAGGAGCTAAACCCAAACACTGGGATGACGGAGGAAGACGAATATCATACTTGGGGTAATTTTATTAATTCTTTTTAAGACTTTTGCATTAATTTTAATTGAAATTATGATTTGAATTAATTGGTTGTCATTTAATTTGATGATGTATGCTTAGCTTAGGTGTTTTGATACATCATGCTTAGGATTTACAATCAATGTTTTGAGAATCTACCTTGGCAAAAATAGAGTCCTTGTTTTTCTTGAGCTAAAATTGTCAAAGAATTAATAATTGAACCCTTATGTTTTGAATTCGGTGGAATCCCGAATCCCAGTACCTCTCACCATTGTTTAATATTTTTGTATATATTTTTATTAAATTTAAAAAATCCTTCACAAGTTCGAGCAACGAATCTTTTTACCACTACAACTACAAAACACACCATTGGTCTGTTACATTGTTGAAGGGAGAGATATTGATTTCTGTGGACTTATTGTTAATCAAATGATAAGTGTTAAACAAACTTCGAGGAAAACTCCAGGCTTTCCTTGTCTCATTTCAAGGATTTGTAGTCATTTTGGCATCACTCCCTTTGGATCCGATCTTGGTGGTCCAAAAGTTCTGACCATGTCAAGCGTTGAAAAGATGAAGGAACCTTCAACTAGAGCCTCAACAAGTACTTCTGCAACTGCAAACTCTGAACTTGTCCGTCTTCAGCATGAAGTTGGGTGCATGAGAGAGAAGTTGGAGTGTGCTGAAGAAAAACATCCTGATCTGATTGAAAAATTTAATGAAATTGCTATCGCCTATTATGAGATGATTGATTAATCTCTGTATTTACAATTTTTGATTGCTTGATTTGTCTGTTAAACTTCTTATGTTGAACCTTTTTTGACTGTTATCTTTTAATAGTTGTAATAACTTTAAAGGTACTTTAGCCATGAATGATTTCATCTTTCAATTAAATTGCTAAATGTGTCAAATCCATAAGAAGTAAAGATGAAGATGTCAAAAGTTAAGTCTTTCATATGTCATTATGCAAATATTGATAAAAGATTGAATGAACTTTTGATAACAAAAGTTAAGCCTATTATGTCATTATACAAATATTGATGGAAGATAGGATGAACTTTTGTTTACAAAGATTAAGTCTATTATATGTCTCTATGCAAATAGTAATGAAAGATATAATGAATCTTTGTCTATTCCATAATATTGGTCTTCCCTATTTCATATCCTTGAGTAAATACTGTGCGGCTCCGTAAGTTCTCTTATGTGAGCAATTCCGATTAATTTAATCATGGGTTCTCTTGTGGTTAATTTAATTGAGTATTTTGGATACAAATTCATGTTTCATGTGATTGTTTAATGTCCAAAGAAATCCTTATTTTCTTGTGAAAGTAAGGTCTCTCTTGTTGTTCTTTCGGGAATGACATTTTATGGGGGAGAGTTCTTAATTGAACTTGTGCTTAATTGCCAAATCTTTATGGGGAGTGCGGCTGTGGAATATTGTAGGGGTTATCTTGTATCTTTATAAACTCTTAGATGAATGCATTTAGCTTCGGCTATATGATGGCATCTAAACAAGTTGATATGTTGTTCTCTTTTGGTCATGAAGTATCTCTATGGAAATTTCATTAGGATCCTACTAATTTTCGTACCTTTGCTAATTTTTATTGACAAAAAGGGGGAGAATTAATGTGTAGTTCACACTACAAATACATATGGTTTACGGATCATTATGTAAGGGGAAGTGGTTTTCATGTGAGATGAAGTATTGACTAAGGGGGAGTGATACATATCACCATATTATTGTGGTCAAAGTTTTGATACAATTGAACTTTAATGTTGTGTAATAATACTATGATTCTGTATAACAATGATTGAGAGCAACTGTTTTCTCATTGTTATAGCTACGGATCTTCAACAACTATGATGCTTAGTTGAACACGTTCAGAATCATTGGAGTACTTGGAAGTGACGAAGATTTCGAGCAATGTTAAAGAACCAAGGAAATCAAGCATTTGGATTGAGAGCTACAAAGTTTATCTATTTTGTATTCCATATGTATTGATAGTTTTGTCACAAAAATTGACAGAGGGGGAGATTGTTAGAGCACGACTCGGTCGAACTCGCAAGCGTTGCTATCTCAAGCTTGTTGTCAAGTTTAGTTGTCAAAACTATAAGTCTTGATTTCTAGTCTACTTATAGCTAAGTCTTGGATTAGGATAGAAAGTGTAGTTGAGCATTAGACTTCACGATGTTCATCGATTGAAGACGAAGAACTACTAAGGGGAGCTTGTGGAACTTCATCAACAAAAGGTATGTGGAGACTTGAACTCATCTATCACTCAAAAGTCTATCTACTCTATATCCTATTTGAGATAAAAGTCGTATAGCTAAATAGACTTCTATTATACACATTTGATATTTTGAGATGAGTTTAACTCACTTACATATTTCTCGAAATATGTGTTGGTAAGCTTTCGCTTTAACCAAGTTCATCTTATATTCTTGACGAAAGTCAAAAGTTGATCATGTGAAAATCACCTGGTAACATGTTACATGATTTGTGTGAGACAGTCATTTGATGTAGACTCGGAATGTTTCGTATTGATCATTCAATCACTTGAAAATTGCTTTGAAGCTAATAGTTTGTGTGATAAAGCTATTCCCGTCTTCCAAGAATGTTTCAATGTTTGAAATGAGAATTTAGAACAAATGGATTTAAGCATAGTATGTGTACTTGCATATTTGTAATCCATGTCCGGGAACCATGGTATGCATACCCGTATGCGTATTGGTTGGTTTGATAAGTCCGGGAACCTGGTATGCAAACCGGTACGCGTACTGGCGTAAGGTTCAGGTCCGGGAATTTCTGCTGAGTTTGGATGGTATGCGTACCAGTTCGCATACTGGCGAAACCAAAACTTTGTCCGGCTACTTAGGTACGCATACCTAAGTAGATGATGTTCTAAAATCGGTTTGTTCATGAACTAATACATTTATATAATATAAGGAATGCAATCTTTTGCAAACCGTGGCTATAATGTTCATGACTTGATTCGAGTGAATCAAAATCGATTTTGCTTCAATTGTGTCTTGTATACTTCTATTAGAATATAAACAATTGAACAACTTTAGAACTAGTTTCATTTGAGTCATTTGAACTAGTTATGGTTAAGAATAATAAGGTTGCTATGAAAGTGTTCATATGGCTAACTTTAGTTAACTATTGTTGGGCCAACAAGGTGTACACGTTTAATTAGGTACGGTTACTCATATCTAAATGAAGGTACATTTCATTTGTGTGTAACAAGCTAAGTTCGATCCAACGGTTGAAAGATATTAGCTTGAGCCTAATCAGGTTTTCATCTAACGGTGAATATTGAATGCTTTGTTACCAAGGTAACATTGATTGCAAACCCTGATTTGAAGAATATATAAAAGAGAACTCTAGCAACTGGGAAACCTAATCCCCACACCTCTTGTGTGATACTAGTTGCGACTAGAGTCGATTCTCCTTGAACCTTAGGTTTTTCACGAAACCATGTAGGTTAACGACATAAAGACTTCATTGTGAATATAAAGCCAGACCCAACTATTTTCTCCGTAGTTGCGTGATCTGGTCTTGCTGTTTCTATCGTGATTGAGTACTATGTTTTCTAATATTGGCACGAGATTTAATCTTAGATATGCAAGATAAAAAGTAGTCACAAACATCTTCGTCTCATCGTTTGTGATTCCACAATATCTTGTTTCGCTACCATACGATTAAGATTATTGTGAGGTGATTGATATTTCTAGGCTGTTCTTCGGGAATCTAAGTCCGGTATATCAATTGGTTCCTGCTCACCTTGATTTATCAAAAGACGGAACAAAACTCATAGGTTTATCTATTGGAGACAAATTTATCTATACAAATAGACTTTTCTGTGTGAGACAAATTTGTTTATCAAGTCATCGACTTTGGGTCGCAGCAACTCTTAGTTGTGGGTGAGATCATCTAAGGGAATCAAGTGCGTAGAGTCCTGCTGGGATTCAGAGACGTAAGGAGCACAACTGTACCTTGATCAGTGTGAGATTGATTAGGGCTCAACTACATTCCAGTCCTTAGTTAACTTGGAGTAAGCTAGTGTTTGCAGCGGCTTAATACAGTGTGGTGTTCAAATCTGGACTAGGTCCCGGGGTTTTTCTGCATTCTGTGTTATTTCTTTTTCGCATTATATTTTTTTATATAATAGAAATATCACAGGTTGTGCGTAGTTCAATCAATTAGAGAATCCAACCTTTGGTTGTTGATTATATTGATTGACACTTGAACATTGGTCTTTGGTACCGTTAAAGTTGTTTCACATAATAATCAGGCTCACGGATTTCTATCTGTTTGATTTTCTGATTACATTGTGAAACAGAGATACAACTCTTGGATATATTTCCATTGATTTAGTCTGACTGTCTAGTTGATTCTCTTGGAATTATATTGTAGTTTGTCCATACAGATTGCTAAGCGAAATATTGGGTGTGGTTGCTAGACCCCCGCTTTTTCATTATGTCTAGGAAACTTCTTATGAGAATTTATTCTTATATTTTAAGAAGGATAACTAGGGTTTGGAATAGCAAATATTGTGATTACACATAGCTATTTCAACGATTTTCATCTTGCAATGTTTTTAGATTTATTTATTTAAATTCTTAGTTATTTGGGATATGATTTTTGTTGTATTAATCTTTATTGGTTTTATATATTGCAAAAATATTTTATGGGATATGTGGTGTTGAAAAAGCGGGGGTGTAACAACCACACCAAATATTTCGCTTAGCAACCTGTATGGACAAACTCCAATATAATTATTCCAAGAGAATCAACTAGACAGTCAGACTCAATCAATAGAAATATATCCAAGAGTTGTATCTCTGTTTTATAATGTAATCAGCAAATCAAATAGATATAAATCCGTGAGCCTGATTATTATGTGAATTAACTTGAACGGCACCAAAGACCAATGTTCAAGTGTCAATCAGTATAATCAACAACCAAAGGTTGGATTCACAATTGATTGAACTTACGCACAACCTGTGATATTTCAATTATATAAACAAATATAATGCGGAAAAGAAATAACACAGACACCAGAAGTTTAATGAGGAAACCGCAAATGCAGAAAAACCCCGGGACCTAGTCCAGATTTGAACACCACACTATATTAAGCCGCTATAGACACTAGCCTACTCCAAGTTAACTTCGGACTGGAATGTAGTTGAGCCCTAACCAATCTCACATTGATCAAGGTACAGTTGCGCTCCTTACGTCTCTGAATCCCAGCAGGACTCTAAGCACTTGTTTCCCTTAGCTGATCTCAACCACAACTAAGAGTTGCTACGACCCAAAGTCGAAGACTTGATAAACCAATCTGTCTCAAACAGAAAAGTCTATTGAATAGATAAATCTTTCTCCCATAGATAAACCTACGAGTTTTTTTCCGTCTTTTGATAAATACAGGTGAACATGAACCAATTAATATACCGGACTTATATTCCCGAAGAACAACCTAGAAATATCAATCACCTCACAATAATCTTAATTGTATGGTAGTGAAACAAGATATTGTGGAATCACAAACGATGAGACGAAGATGTTTGTGACTACTTTTTATCCATCCTATCGGAGATTAAATCTCGAGAAAATCTTAGAGAAGATAGTACTCAATCGCGATAGAAAAAAGCAAGATCAGAACACGCAACTACAGAGAAAATAGTTGGGTCTGGCTTCACAATACCAATGAAGTCTTTAAGTCGTTAACCTACAGGGTTTTAGAAAAACATAAGGTTAAAGGAGAATCGACTCTAGTCGCAACTGGTATCACACAGGAGGTGTGAGGATTAGGTTTCCCAGTTACTAGAGTTCTCCTTTATATAGTCTTTAAATCAGGGTTTGCAATCAATGTTACCTTGGTAACAAAGCATTTAATATTCACCGTTAGATGAAAATCTCATTAGACTCAAGCTAATATCTTTCAACCGTTAGGTCGAACTTATCTTGTTACACACAAATGAAAAGTGACTTCATTTAGATATGAGTAACCGTACCTAAACGTGTGCACCTTTGTTGGCTCAACAATAGGTAACCGAAGTTAGCCATATGAACACTTTCATATCAACCATATTCATCTTAACCATAACTAGTTCAAATGACTCAAATGAAACTAGTTCTAGAGTTGTTCAATTGTTTATATTCTCATAGAAGTATACAAGACACAATTAAAGAAAAATCGATTTTGATTCACTCGAATCAAGTCATGAACATTATAGCAACGGTTTGCAAAAGATTTCATTCCTTAATATATAAATGTATTAGTTCATGAACAAACCGATTTTAGAACATAACCCACTCAAGTATGCAAACAGGTACGCATACCTTAGTGGCCGGAATGAGTTCGAATTCGCCAATACGCGACCTGGTACGCATACCACAAACTTAGTAAAATCCTGGAACTTGAACCTCACGCCAGTACGCGTATCGGTATGCGTATTGAGTTCCCGGACCTTGACAAAACCAAACAGTACGCATACGGGTATGCATACCATGGTTCCCGGACTTGGATTACACATATGCAAGTACGCATACTGTGCTTATATCCAATTGTTCTAAACTCTCACTTCAACCATTGAAACATTCTCAGAAGACGGGAATAGCTGTCTCACACAAATATTAGCTTCAAAGCAATTTTCAAGTGATCGAATGATCAATACGAAACATTCCGAGTCTACATCAAATGACTGTCTAACACAAATCATGTAAGATGTTACCAGGCGATTTTCACAAGATCATCTTTTGAATTTCGTCAAGAATATAAGACGAACTTGGTTAAAGCTATAGCTTACCAACACATATTTCGAGAAATATGTAAGCGAGTTAAACTTAGCTTGAAATAACAAATGTGTATAATTGAAGTCTATATAGCTATACGATTTTTGTCTCAAATAGGAGATAGAGTAGATAGACTTTTGAGTGATAGATGAGTTCAAGTCTCCACATACCTTTTGTTGATGAAGTTCCAAAGCTCTCCTTAGTATTTATTCATCTTCAATCGATGAACGCCGTGAAGTCTAATGCTCAACTACACTTTCTATCCTAATTTTAGACTTAGCTATAAGTAGACTACAAATCAAGACTTATAGTTTTGGCAACTAAACTTGACAAAAATATTGAGATACCAATGCTTACGAGTTCGACCGAGTAGTTCTCTAACAATCCCCCTCTTTGTCAATTTTAGTGACAAAACTATCAATACATATGGAATACAAAATAAATAAACTTTGTAGCTCTCAATCCAAATGCTTGATTTCCTTGGTTCTTCAACATTACTCGAAATCTTCGTCACTTAAAAGTACTTCAGTGATTCTGAATGTGTTCATCTCAGCATCATAGTTGTTCAAGATCCGTAGCTATAACAATGAAAAAACAGTAGCTCTCAATAATTGTTATACAGTGTCATAGTATTATTACACAACATCAAAGTTCAATTGTATCACAACTTTGAAAACAATACTATGGTGATATGTATCACTCCCCCTTAGTCAATACTTCATCTCATATGAAAACCACTCCCCCTTACATAATGATCCGTAAACCATATGTATTTGTAGTGTGAACAACACATTAATTCTCCCCCTTTTTGTCAATATAAATTGGCAAAGGTATGGAAACTAGTGGGATCCTAATGAAATTTCCATAGTGTTAGAGCATTGCTCGGTCGAACTCGAAAGCATTGCTATCTCAAGCTTGTTTGTCAAGTTTAGTTTCCAAAGGTATAAGTCTTGATTTCTAGTCTACTTATAGCTAAGTCTCGAACTAGGATAGTAAGTGTAGTTGAGCTCTAGACTCCACGGCGTTCATCGAATGAAGACGAAGAACTACTCAAGGGAACTTGTGGAACTTCATCAACAAAAGGTATGTGGAGACTTGAACTTATCTATCACTCAAAACTCTATCTATTCTATCTCCTATTTTGAGACAAAAGTCGTATTGCTATATAGACTTCAATTATACACATTTGTTATTTCGAGCCGAGTTTATCTCGCTTTTCTATTTCTCTAAATATGTGTTGGTAAGATTTATCTTTAGCCAAGTTCATCTTTACTCGTGACGAAAGTCATGTTTATTATTTCAATAACTTGAAAATCGCTTTGATGAAAATAGTTTGTGGATAACAACTATTATAACATCCTCTAAGAAAGTGAGTTTAGATCAAGTAACCATGTTTGGATATAAACATAGTGTGTTCTCACATTTGTGGAAAAGTCCAAAACTGGGAACCTAAAGTATGCATACCCGTACGCGTACTGGCAGTTGTTGGAAATCCGGGTAAGTATGCATACCCGTACGCATACTGGCGGAAAGTTCATGTCCGTGAATTTTTGCTGGAGTTTCGAAGTTAAAACAAACTCAATCCGGTCACTTAAGTACGCGTACCTATTTGCATACCTAAGAAAGTTACTTTATAAAATCGGTTTTTTCATGAACTAAAACATTTATATAATAAGGAATGAAATCTTTGCAAACCGTGGCTATAATGTTCATGGATTGATTAGAGTGAATCAAATCGATTTTGCTTCGATTGTGTCTTGTATACTTATATGAGATCTAAGCAATTGAACAACTCTCTAACTAGTTCATTTCAGTCACTTAAACTAGTTATGGTGAAGATGAATAAGGTTGATATGAAAGTGCTCATATGGCTAACCATTGGTTAACTATAGTTGAACCAACTAAGTGTACAAGTTTAGATACGGTTACCCAAACCTAAATGAAGGTTCATTTCATTTGTGTATAACAAGCTAAGTTCGATCTAACGGTTGAAAGATATTAGCTTGAATCTAATCAGGTTTTCATCTAATGGTGAATATTGAATGCTTTGTTACCAAGGTAACTTAGATTGCAAACCCTGATTTGAAATCTATATAAAGGAGAACTCTAGCAACTGGGAAACTTAATCCCCACACCTACTGTGTGATTTTAGTTGCATAAGCTAGAGTCGATTCTCCTTTAACCTTAGGTTTTTTACGAAACCCTGCAGGTTAAGGACTTAAAGACTTCATTGGGATTGTGAAGCCAGACCCAACTATTTTCTCTGTAGTTGCATAATCTGATCTTGCTGTTTTCTATCGTGATTGAGTACCATTGTAAGATTGGCTTGAGATTTATATCTATGATAGGAAAGATAGAAAAGTAGTCACAAACACCTTCGTCTCATCGTTTGTGATTCCACAATATCTTGTTTCGTTAATCGATTAAGATTATTGTGAGGTGATTGATAATACTAGGCTGTTCTTCGGGAATATAAGTCCGGGTTATCAATTGGTTCGTGTGCACCTTGATTTATCAAAAGACGGAACAAAAACTCGTAGGTATATCTGTGGGAGACAGATTTATCTATTCAATAGACTTTTCTGTGCGAGACAGATTTGTTTATCAAGTCTTCGACTTTGGGTCGTAGCAACTCTTAGTTGTGGGTGAGATTAGCTAAGGGAATCAAGTGCGTAGTATCCTGCGGGGATCAGAGACGTAAGGAATGCAACTATACCTTGAATCAGTGTGAGATTGATTAGGGTTCAACTACAGTCCAGACCGAAGTTAGTTTTGTAGTAGGCTAGTGTCTGTAGCGGCTTAATACAGTATGGTGTTCAAATCTGGACTAGGTCCCGGGGTTTTTCTGCATTTGTGGTTTCCTCGTTAACAAAACTTCTGGTGTCTGTGTTATTTCTTTTCCGCATTATATTTTGTTATATAATTGAAATATCACAGGTTGTGCGTTGAATCGATCAATTGGTAAATCCAACAGTTGGTTGTTGATTGAAATTGATTGATCCTTGAACATTGGTCTTTGGTACCGTTCAAGTTATTTCTCTTGTATTCAGTCAGGCTCACAAATTCCTATTTGTTGGATTGCGGATTGAATCGAGAAATGAAGATATAACTATTTGATATACTTTTTATTGAGATTAAGTCTAATTGTCTAGTTGATTCTCTTGAAAGTATATTGGAGTTAGTCCATACAGATTGCTAAGCGAAATATTGGGTGAGGTTGTTGTACCCCCGCTTTTTCACATAGAGATACTTCATGACCAAAAGAGAACATATCAACTTTGTTTAGATGCAATCATATAGCCGAAACTAAATGCATTCATCTAGGAGTTAATAAAGATACAAGAAAACTTCTACAATATTCCACAGCCGCACTCCCCACAAAGGTTTGGAAATTAAGCACAAGTTCAAATAAGAACTATCCTCCATGAAATGTCATTCCCGAAAGAACAACAAGAGCGACCTTACTTTCACAAGAAAAGAAGGGTTTCTTTGGACATTAACAAAATACATGAAACATTAATTTGTATCCAAAATACTCAATTAAATTAACCACAAGAGAACCCATGATTAATTTAATCGGAAATGCTCACATAAGAAAACTTACGGAGCTGCACAGTATATACACAAGGATGTGGATCAGGGAAAGACCAATACTGTGGAATATTCAAAGATTCATTCTATTTTTCATCCATATTTGCATAGAGATATGTAATAGACTTAATCTTTGTAGAAAAAGTTCATCATATCTTCCATCAATATTTGCATAATGACATATGAAAGACCTAACTTTTGACATATATGGGACAATCATAGTTCACGGACACAAACACACATATCCTATAACAAGTTGCAATATATAAAACCATAAAGATTAATACTGCAAAAATCATCTTCCAAATTAACTTTAGAATTTAAATAAATAAATCTAAAAGCATTGCAAGATGAAAATCGTTGGAAATAGCTATGTGTACTCACAATAATGGCTATTCCAAACCCTAGTTATCCTTCTTAAAACACAAGAATAAGTTCTCAAAAGAAGTTTCCTTGACAAAAAATGAATTTAAACAAGAACTAACAATCACTTCACTTACTTTGAAGACTCTTTTCATATTCCCTATAGTCATCAAGTTCATCTTCGATTAAATCAATCCTGGATTCAAGATTATCCAACTTGTCTTCAAGTCTTTTGATGGATGATTCTAGTTCACTCTTCAGTGCTCGTACTTGCTCCAAGACAAGATTCATGGTTAATGAGAGTTTATCAAAATGAGAACCAGTAGGATTTCCATCATAAGGAGAATCACGTTTATCTTAACACATCTCATTATCAGACGAACCAAAACGAACTTTCTTAGAGGGAAAGAGAACAGTCCATACATCATCCTCTTTACTGGAAAGACTTGAAGGACATGATAGAGAAGGTAAATGAAATGCTTGCTTAAGGGAAGTAAATCTCTTTAAAAAGAAGAAGAGATGAGATAAATTCCCAAAAAGACATTTGAAAAATACCCTAACAGAAACTTAAAAGAGGTAGGAAAAACGTCCAAGTGTTCAGAAACGGTTCCTGGATTAAAAACCAAAACAAGAGCAATTTAGGGAGATATACGAACAAGTAAACAGAAAATCTTTTCACATCCCTCTTGGAGATTATTGTTCTCGTCAAGAGGAAAATAGACAAGAAAAATCTCAAAACTTACAATAAGTAATTTCCCCCACCAAAAGAAGGATTGGGAGGTTTTACAAGAGAGGAAGATGATTTTGTTAAAACTTGTTTCAGATTCCTCTTTGTGGAGTGAGACTCCGAAGAGGATATTTTTCTCCCCTTTATTTTTCCGAACAAACAGTTCATCAATTTTTGTATACTATGAATGGTTCTGAAAATCTCTTTAGAAAAGGACATAGATTTCTTATGAGATTTCTTTTTCTTCTTCTGAAAAAGTGATTTAGAAGATGTATTTTTAAGAATCTTTGTGCATTCCGTTTCTGGGTAATCCTGATTTTTATTCAAGGTATACTCACGATATACTGTGGAGTTAACCATGTCTTTCTCATCATGCGACAAGTTGGAACATGAAAAAATCACATGAGTAACATGTGTTAGAGCACTGCTCGGTCGAACTCACAAGCGTTGCTATCTCAAGCTTGTTTGTCAATGTTAGTGATCAAAACTCTAAGTCTTGATTTCTAGTCTACTTAAACTAATGTCTCGGACTAGGATAGATTGTGTAGTTGAGCTTTAGACTTCACGGCGTTCATCATTGAAGACGAAGAACTACTAAGGGGGGCTTGTGGAACTTCATCAAAATAAGGTATGTGGAGACTGAAACTCATCTATCACTTGGAAAGTCTATTTCCACTCTATCTCCTATATTGAGATAAAAGTCGTATTATGATAGTTTTCGACTATACAAATTTGAGATTTCGAGCTGAGTTTAACTCGCTTACATATTTCTCAAAATATGTGTTGGTAAGCTTTCGGTTCAACCAAGTTCATCTTATATTCTTGACGAAAGTCAAAAGATGATCATGTGAAAATTGCCAAGTAACATCTTACACGGTTTGTGTGATACAATCATTTGGTGTAAACTTGGAATGTTTCGTTATGATTATTTCAATAACTTGAAAATTGCTTTGATGTTAATAGTGTGTGAAAACGGCTATTGTCATCCTCTAAGAAAGTTTCAATGATTGAAATAGAGTTTAGAACAATTGGATTTGCACATAGTATGCGTACTTGCATATATCTAATCCATGTCCGGGAACCATAGTATGCTTACCCGTATGCGTACTTGTTGGTTTGTGAAAATCTGGGTACCAAAGTACATATACCGTTACGTGTACTTGCGCAAGGTATAGGTCCGGGAATTTCTGCTGAAGTTTGGAAATGTTAAGGTATGCGTACCCATTCGCATACTGGAGAACCAAAACACAGTCCGGTCATTAAGGTATGCGTACCCGTTTGCATACCTAAGTGAATCATGTTCTAAAATCGGTTGGCTCATGAACTAATACATTTATATAATAAGGAATGCAATATTTGCAAACCGTGGCTATAATGTTCATGAATTGATTCGAGTGAATCAAACCGATTTTGCTTCAATTGTGTTCTTGTATACTCTATGAGAATATAGCAATTGAACAACACTTTAACTAGTTTCATTTGAGTCATTTGAACTAGTTGTGGTTAAGATGAATAAGGTTGATATGAAGGTGTTCATACAGCTAACTTTGGTTAACTACTGTTGAGCCAACATAGTGTACACGTTTAGGTACGGTTACTCAAACCTAAATGAGGGTACATTTCATTTGTGTATAACAAGCTAAGTTTGATCTAACGGTTGAAAGATATTAGCTTGAGTTGAATCAAGTTTTCATCTAACGATGAATATTGAATGCTTAGTTACCAAGGTAACTTAGATTGCAAACCCTGATTTGAAAACTATATAAAGGAGAACTCTAGCAACTGGGAAATCTAATCCCCACACCACCTGTGTGTTACTAGTTTTGACTAGAGTCGATTCTCCTTTAACCTTAGGTTTTTCACGGAACCCTGTAGGTTAACGACTTAAAGACTTCATTGAGATTGTGAAGCCAGACCCAACTATTTTCTCTGTAGTTGTGTGTTCTGATTTTGCCATGTTCTATCGTATTGAGTACTATCTTCTCTAAGATAAAAGTAGTCACAAACATCTTCGTCTTATTGTTTGTGATTCCATAATATCTTGTTTCGCTACCATACGATTAAGATTATTGTGAGGTGATTGATAATACTAGGTTGTTCTTCGGGAATATAAGTCTTGGTTATCAATTGGTTCATGTGCACCTTGATTTATCAAAAGACAGAACAAAACTCGTAGGTATTTCTGTGGGAGACAGATTTTTCTATTCCAATAGAATTTTCTGTGTGAGACAGATTTGTTTATCAAGTCTTCGACTTTGGGTCATAGCAACTCTTAGTTGTGGGTGAGATCAACTAAGGGAATCAAGTGCGTAGTATCCTGCTGGGATCAAATACGTAAGGAGCGCAACTGTACCTTGAATAAGTGTGAGATTGATTATGGTTCAACTATAGTCCAGTCCAAAGTTCATTGGTAGTATGCTAGTGTCTGTAGCGGCTTAATACAATGTGGTGTTCAAAACTTGACTAGGTCCCAGGGTTTTTCTTCATTTGCGGTTTCATCATTAACAAAACTTCTGGTATCTGTGTTATTTCTTTTCTGCATTATATTTTGTTATATAATTGAAATATCACAGGTTGTGCGTTGAATCGATCAATTGGGAAATCCAACCTTTGGTTGTTGATTGATCCTTTAACATTTGTCTTTGGTACCGTTCAAGTTATTTCTCTTATATTCAATCGGGCTCGCAAATTCTTATTTGCTGATTGCGGATTGAATTAAGAGATAGAGATATAAAACTCTTTGATATACTTTTCTCTAGATTGAGTTTGACTGTCTAGTTGATTCTCTTGAAAGTATATTGGAGTTTCTCTATTCAGATTGCCAAACAAAACATTGGGTGTGGTTGTTGTACCCCCGCTTTTTCAATTGGTATTAGAGCACGCAAACACGTTTAAGACCTTATAAGTCTGTGTTTGTAGCGATCTGAATATGGAAAGAAATTCTATCTCCATAAACGTACCACCAGTCTTTGATGGCTCAAACTACTCATGGTGGAAAATTGCTATGCGTGCTTTTCTTCAAGCTCGTGATTTTAAAACGTGGGTACGTGTTGTTAATGGCTATGATCCTCCGGTTAATACAAAATGCGATGTATCTGTACCCAAGGATATTGGTAGATATAGTCCAGAAGAAATCCTTGTTGCGAAGCAAAATTCTGACGGCTTAAATGCTATCATACATGCCATTACCCCAGATCTTCAGCATCATGTGACTACTTGCACAAAGTCTAAAGAAGCTTGTGATATCTTAGAAACTATGTTTGAAGGGAATACCTCTGAAAAGGTAGCTAGGCTTCAAAACCTATGTTTCTATTGGGAAAACCATCGTATGGTAGATGAAGAGTCATTTGATGAATTTAATCACAAAGTGTCTAAAATTGTTAATGCATCTTTTGCATTGGGTAAGACTATTCCTGAAAAGGACATTGTGATGAAAATTCTCGGATCACTACCGTCTAGATATGATTCTAAGAAGCATGCCATCGTTGAAGAAAATAACCTTGCAACTCTTTCCAGAAACACTCTTGGTTGGAAGTTAAAGATCTTTGATCATGAGCACACATCCAAATATGGAAAGGATGTTGCTTTCAAAGCACAGAAGAAACTAAGTTAGTTGACAAAAGTAAAAGTGTTAGCATCTCTGAAGATGATCTTTCTGAGGCCGATTCATCAGATGAAGATCTTGACAAGTCAGTCTCCTTGATCATAAGACAGTTTAGAGATCTTCTTTTGAAGAGAAGTAAACAGTTCACCAGAGATAAACCTAGGTCATCAGTTAAACCTCATAATCGTGTTCCTCCTAAAAACAGGGATATTGATGAGACTGATGACGAGGATATGCCATAGTGCTTTAAGTGTACAGTTTTTGGTCATTTTGCAAATGAGTGTCCAAATCGTAAAAAATACATTAGGAACAAAGGTCTAGCTGCAACTCTTGATGAAATGTCTGATAACTATGACTCTAATGAAGACGAAAAGTCAAGTGTTGCACTTCTTTGCGAAAATATTGATTTTGATAATTGTAGCAATACATACATCAATCTTGATATTCTTTTGGAAGAAACCTCAAACGTTCTGGAAGAAAAAATTGATTTAACTGTTTCTGCTGGAAACTCTCTGTCTGATTTTTCAGGTTCCACCATGTGTCTAGCAGCTTGCACATCTATGGCGTCTGAACCATCTTTCATGTTGACATGTTCTTATTGTTCATACAAGGGTCATGAACTATCAAAGTGTTTCAAGTACAAACACAAAATAAGATACGTCAACAAACTTCAACGAAGAGAAAATCGATTAGAAAACAAGCTCAAACTTGTTCAAAAATCACCTGAGGTATGTAAACTAATTTCATCTTCGAAGAAGTTAGTTTCCAAAGAAAAGACTAGACCACTGGAGAAAAAATTATGGTCTAAACATTCTGAGAAACAGGGTTATATGGATTCCTTTCGAAAGGGTTATGGTGGACAGATTATTGTTCACCCCAGCACAACTTGATTGTGTTGGTTGGTGCATCTTGTCTCTTGTGCCTGATAAAAGGAGACAAGATTGTGCACACCTCAGGCTTTAGGAAAAGAGATTTTTTTTAGATTGTTTTGTCTTTCTGTTTTTAGTCTTGCTGTGCTTTGCAAGTTTGGAATTCTTCCAGCTTTCATATCTAAATTGATATTGGAAGGAACTTCCCTGTTTAGTCAATAAAATGGGTTATTCTCGTCAATTCTACCCTCTTTAGGGCTGAGAGTTGTGCGTGCGTGAACTTGTGTGTTTAAAAGGTTCTGTAACCCTACATTCCTTTACCTTCTCTGAAAAACTTTTTTTTATCACAAGATTGTCTGATTTGTGAATTCCTCTCACAATCTCATACGTGTATGGAGAATCCAAGCATTATATCTTCTGATAGAAAAGATGTTAATATGATTGTTAAGCCATCAATCATGAAGGAAAAAGGTAAATCTCCTGTACCTCCAACTTTGAAAAGAAAAATAAGGAATGTGAGGAAGCCAAGAGTTGTTCCTTCAAATTCTCAGAAGTTTTCTGATGTTATTGAAGAGTTGAAGGAAACAAGGAAGGAGATTCAGGAAATAAAGGCTATTGTTTTTAGGACTCTCGAAATTTAGAAGGCCCTGGTTCGACATCAGTCTAAAAGGTTTGTTGGAATTAACTCCTTTCTCCATGAACCTTATGTTCCTATGGATGTTGACGACAAGGAGTTCGGGGACGATAAAGAATTTTTTAGAGGTCTTAATATCTAGGAAACTTCTTATGAAAATTTATTCTTGTGTTTTTAAGAAGGATAACTAGGGTTTGGAATAGCCATTATTGTGAGTACACATAGGTATTTCCAACGTTTTTCATCTTGCAATGTTTTTAGATTTATTTATTTAAATTCTAAAGTTTATTTGGAAGATGACCTTTGCAGTATTAATATTTATGATTTTATATATTGCAAATTGTTATGGGATATGTTGTTTACGTTCGTGAACCATTACTGTCCCATATTTTTTCAAAAGTTAACACTATTATATGTCGGTATGAAAGTATTGATAAAAGATAGTATGAACTTTTGACTACAAAAGTTAAGCCTTTTATGTCATAATGCAAATATTGATGGAACAAAGGATGAACTTTTGTTCTTAAAGATTAAGTCTATTATATGTCATTGTGCAAATAGTAATGAAAAATAGAATGAATCTTTTATTATTCCGCAGTATTGGTCTTTCCCTGATCCACATCTTTGTGTATGTACTATGTTGCTCCGTAAGTTCTCTTATGTTGAGCATGGATAATTGAATTGATCATTTTCCTTGTGGTTAATTCAATTGTGTTTTTTGGATACAAATTTATGTTTCATGTGATTTGTTAATGTCCAAAGAAATCCTTCTTTTCTTGTAAAAGTAAGATTGCTCTTGTTGTTCTTTCGGGAATGATATTTAATGTGGGAGAGTTCTTTTTGAACTTGTGCTTAATTGCCAAATCTTTGTGGAGAGTGCGGCTGTGGAATATTGTAGGAGTTTTCTTGTATCTTTATAAACTCCTTGATGAATGCATTTAGCTTCGGCTATATGATTGCATCTAAACAAGTTGGTATGTTATTCTCTTTTGGTCATGAAGTATCTCTATGGAAATTTCATTAGGATCCCACTAGTTTTCGTACCTTTGCCAATTTTTATTGACAAAAAGGGGGGGAATTAATGTGTAGTTCACACTACAAATACATATGGTTTACGGATCATTATGTAAGGGGGAGTGGTTTTCATATTGAGATGAAGTATTGAATAAGGGGGAATGATACATATCACCATAGTATTGTTGTCAAAGTTGTGATGCAATTGGACTTTGATATTGTATAATGATACTATGACACTGTATAACAATGATTGAGAGAAACTGTTTTCTCATTGTTATTGCTACGGATCTTCAACAACTATGATGCTGAATTGAACATATATGGAATCATGGGAGTACTTGGAAGTGACGAAGATTTCAAGTAAAGTTGAAGAACCAAGGAGATCAATCATTTAGATGAGAAGCTACAAAGTCTTATTTATTTTGTAATCCATATGTATTGATAGTTTTGTCACTAAAATTGACAAAGGGGGTGATTGTTAGAGCACTTCTCGGGCGAACTCGCAAGTGTTGCTATCTCAAGCTTGTTTCTCAATGTTAGTGATCAAAACTATAAGTCTTGAATTCTAGTCTATTTAAAGTAATGTCTCGGACTAGGATAGATTGTGTAGTTGAGCTTTAGACTTCACGGCGTTCATCATTGAAGACGAAGAACTTCTAAGGAGAGCTTGTGGAACTTCATCAAAAAAAAGGTATGTGGAGACTGAAACTCATCTATCACTTGGAAAGTCTATTTCCACTCTATCTCCTATATTAAGATAAAAGTCGTATTATGATAGTTTTCTACTATACAAATTTGAGATTTCGAGCTGAGTTTAACTCGCTTACATATTTCTCAAAATATGTGTTGGTAAGCTTTCGGTTCAACCAAGTTCATCTTATATTCTTGACGAAAGTCAAAAGATGATCATGTGAAAATTGCCAAGTAACATCTTACACGGTTTGTGTGATACAATCATTTGGTGTAGACTTGGAATGTTTCGTTATGATTATTTCAATAACTTGAAAATTGCTTTGATGTTAATAGTGTGTGAAAATGGCTATTGTCATCCTCTAAGAAAGTTTCAATGATTGAAATAGAGTTTAGAACAATTGGATTTGCACATAGTATGCGTACTTGCATATATCTAATCCATGTCCGGAAACCATAGTATGCATACCCGTATGCGTACCTGTTGGTTTCTAAAAGTACGGGTACCTAAGTACACATACCGGTACGCGTACTTGCGTTAGGTATAGGTCCGGGAATTTCTGCTGAAGTTTGGAAATGTTAAGGTGTGCGTACCCATTTGCATACCGGCGAACCCAAATCCAGTCCGGTCACTAAGGTATGCGTACCTATTTACATACCTAAGTGAATCATGTTTTAAAATCGGTTGGCTCATGAACTAATACATTTATATAATAAGGAATGCAATCTTTGCAAACCGTGTCTATATTGTTTATGAATTGATTCGAGTGAATCAAACCGATTTTGCTTTAATTGTGTTCTTGTATACTTCTATGAGAATATAGCAATTGAACAACTCTTTAACTAGTTTTATTTGAGTCATTTAAACTAGTTGTGGTTAAGATGAATAAGGTTGATATGAAGGTGTTCATATAGCTAACTTTTGTTAACTACTGTTGAGCCAACATATTGTACACGTTTAGGTACGGTTACTCAAACCTAAATGAGGGTACATTTCATTTGTGTATAACAAGCTAAGTTCGATCTAGCGGTTGAAAGATATTAGCTTGAGTTGAATCAGGTTTTCATCTAACGATGAATATTGAATCCAAGGTAACATTGATTGCAAACCCTGATTTGAAGAATATATAAAAGAGAACTCTAGCAACTGGGAAACCTAATCCCCACACCTATTGTGTGATACTAGTTGCGACTAGAGTCGATTCTCCTTTAACCTTAGGTTTTTCACGAAACCCTGTAGGTTAACGACATAAAAACTTCATTGGGATTGTGAAGCCAGACCCAACTATTTCTCTGTAGTTGCGTGTTCTGATCTTTCCCTGTTCTATCGTATTGAGTACTATCTTCTCTAAGATTTGCTCGAGATTGATTCTCCGATAGGCAAGATAAAAGTAGTTACAAACATCTTCGTCTCATCGTTTGTGATTCCACAATATCTTGTTTCGATACCATATGATTAAGATTATTGTGAGGTTATTGATAATACTAGGATGTTCTTCGGGAATATAAGTCCGGGTTATCAATTGGTTCCTGTACACCTTGATTTATCAAAAGACAGAAAAAAACTCGTAGGTATTTCTGTGGGAGACAGATTTATCTATTCCAATAGACTTTTCTGTGTAAGACAGATTTGTTTATCAAGTTTTCGACTTTGGGTCGTAGCAAACCTTAGTTATGGGTGAGATCAGCTAAGGGAATCAAGTGGGTAGTATCCGTCTTGGATCAGAGACGTAAGGAGCGCAACTATACCTTGAATCAGTGTGAGATTGATTAGGGTTCAACTACAGTCCTGTCCGAAGTTCATTGGTAGTAGGCTAGTGTCTGTAGCGGCTTAATACAGTGTGGTGTTAAAAACTGGACTAGGTCCCATGGGTTTTTTGCATTTGCGGTTTCCTCGTTAACAAAACTTCTGGTATCTGTGTTATTTCTTTTCTGCATTATATTTTGTTATATAATTGAAATATCACAGGTTGTGCATTGAATCGATCAATTGGGAAATCCAACCTTTGGTTGTTGATTGAAATTGATTGATCCTTGAACATTGGTTTTTGGTACCGTTCAAGTTATTTCTCTTATATTCAATCGAGCTCGCAAATTCTTTTTTGCTGATTGCGGATTGAATTAAGAGATAGAGATATAAAAATCTTTGATATACTTTTATCTAGATTGAGTCTGACTGTCTAGTTGATTCTCTTGAAAGTATATTGGAGTTTCTCTATTCAGATTGCCAAACAAAACATTGGGTGTGGTTGTTGTACCCCCGCTTTTTCAGCATGCTGATTTGATATGCAAGAACTTACCGAAGAATATCGATCTTTCTTTTTAACGTCACTATTGCGAGAGGTCGCATTTTTTTGTCTTAATGTTTTCATTTTACATTCCAGATTTTCAATCCTTTTAATCCATACTTCCTTTTCCAGTTGAAATTTTCTCTTAATCAAGTAGAGATGTTCGGTCAAGAGATCAAATTTTTCTTCTGGAGAAGTTTGATTGTTTATCATGGAATAATCAGAGCTATCGGAAGAACAAGGGTGATTATCAGAAAAATAAGTGAGGGAACTTTCACAGACTTCATCCTCTGGATAGTTGTCAAGAGTTGCCATCCATGCTTTGGTTATCTCACTCTTTTCCTTATCAGGAACACCAGAAATGTGATGATCACATTTGTAGCACATGGAAAAATTTCCATTATCATAGTTTTTGTGAACTTTCTTATCCATTTCATTGATTCAGGAGGATTTCTTGCGATACCTTCTTTTTCTTCTCCTAGGAGTTTTCTTTAACTGTTGTACACACAGTGAAAGAGTAGAATTAAAGAAATTCTCATCCTTTAGATCAATCAATTTTGGACACAGAGAACTTTCATCAGAAGAAGCAACGGAAGTTCTACTCATTCGAAGTTTTTCTCTTTTACTAAGTTCAAGATCAAAAATCTTTAGTTTTCCTACCAGAGAGTTTCTGGATAGAGTATCAAGGTTATTTCCTTCAACGATGGCATGTTTCTTAGAATCGTATCTGGCTGGCAATGATCTGAGTATTTTTATCACAATGTCCTTTTCAGGAATAGTCTTACCCAATGCAAAAGATGTATTAACAATTTTAGACACTTTGTGATTAAACTTATCAAATGAATCTTCATCAGCCATACAAAGGTTTTCCCAATCAGAATTTAGGTTTTGAAGCCTAGCTTCCTTTTCACAGGTATTCCCTTCAAATACCGTTTCTAAAATATCCCACACATCTTTAGACGTAGTGCACTTAGTCACATGGTGCTGAAGATCTGGGGTAATGGAATGTATGATAGCATTTAAACCGTCAAAATTTTGCTTTGCAGCGAGAATCTCATTAGGTTCATATCTACCAATATCCTTAGCAATGGAGACACCGTCTACTGTAACCATTGGAGGATTGTAGCCATTAACAACATAGACCCATGATTGAAAATCACGTGCTTAAAGAAAAGCACGCATGACAATTTTCCACCACAAGTAATTTTAGTCATCGAAGACTGGTGGTACGTTTACTGAGATAGCACATCTGTCCATAGAGTTAGATCGCTACAAACACAGACTTATGAGGTCTTAAATGTGTTTTCCTTCTCTGATACTAATTGAAAAAGCGGGGGTCTAACAACCACACCCAATATTTCGCTTAGCAACCTGTATGGACAAACTCCAATATAATTCCAAGAGAATCAACTAGACAGTCAGACTCCATCAATGGAAATATATCCAAGAGTTGTATCTCTGTTTCACAATGTAATCAGCAAATAAAACAGATAGTAATCCGTGAGCCTGATTATTATGTGAAACAACTTGAACGATACCAAAGACCAATGTTCAAGTGTCAACCAATATAATCAACAACCAAAGGTTGGATTCACAATTGATTGAACTTACGCACAACCTGTGATATTTAAATTATATAAAAAAATATAATGAGGATGTTAGAGCATAGCTAGGTTGAACCCACCAAGTTTTGGTATGTAAAGTTTGGTTGTCATATTTTAGTGAGCCAAAACTCATTTAAAGAGTCGCTTAATTATCTACTAGAGTCAACTTCGTATATGTTAGCTAGAAAGCTACTAGGATATGAGACTTACAGGTATTACGTGAAGACTTGAAGAATGTGAAGAAGTAAAGAGCTACAACGACGACATCATCCTTCCTCTTGAGGTTAGTAATATTTGACTTGAACTGTTTCATTTCTAACGTATCTTTCAAGTCGTGCATATTGAAAACATAACTGCGAAGCTGTGAATGATTATACTCTAGTTAGACATAGTATTAAGGAATTACAATACGAAGTATAACGTCTATCTTTTGAACTTCGTATTTAAGACATCAAGATAATCGTATGCATGCTATTGTGA
Source organism: Papaver atlanticum (assembly GCA_023531105.1). Taxonomy (NCBI): domain Eukaryota; kingdom Viridiplantae; phylum Streptophyta; class Magnoliopsida; order Ranunculales; family Papaveraceae; genus Papaver; species Papaver atlanticum. The sequence goes on from JAJJMB010016180.1 coordinate 1,008,652, forward strand.
TTATGTATGGGTATGGGTGAAGATTTCGTCATAGGAAACAATGTTTTACATTTGTTTAAAGGAAATACAGTTCATAAACTTTTTTTGTGAATCGAAAGGGAAATCACTAGGCTTATTGGTATTGTTATTCATTGCAAATCTTTGGATTACCAATATGTGTGTTTAGTATAAACGCTCCTAACTTGTTTATGTATCTTGGTAAAACTATTCACAATGCCTGACATTTGTATTGGTATGACTTTTATTAGTGAAACCGATATTAAGTAATCACCTGAGATGGTATGATCGATATTTTATAATTTGTATGACAACCTATAGACATTGGGTAACCGATCCTAGTAAGAGGTGCAACTGATCACAAGTATGTGGAATCAATCCTTGTAAGAGGTACAACAAGCCTTAGTAATTAGTAACCGATCCTATGACTTGTGCAACCGATCACAAGTAAATACCATAATAATGTGGTAACCGATCCTAGTACCTAGTCAACCAATTTTTGGAAAGCTGTGTGACCGATCCTTGTACCCACATGGAGGTATAACCAAAGCATTGTGTTTTGGTAGAACCGTGAAACCCATTAATGGTGATTTGATAGGATAATCAATCACATAGTTCTTGGAAGTCAGATGAACCAATTCTAAACTTGTTTGGAAGTGTGGAAAATCGGTTCCAAGATTGTAAATATGAAAAAGGATTTACAAAGTAAAGATGTCGACATACATTGAACATGTGTAGTAATTCTTATCTTTTATTGTTCAAAGATATTCCTTAATAACTAAATGAGAATCCCGGATTGAAATAAATTGAGAATCTTTTAATTAAGGTTTTTAGTTTTATATGCTTTTAATTTTTAGCAATTAAATGCATATAAAAATTGGTAATGTGCATTTACTAATTGGAGATTTTCTACTGAGATTTCGGTCAATATTTGGACAGTGCATTTCCAGGAATTTTGAAAACCGATTTTGGACTTTATTGTATATCTTTGAGAATATTTTGTTTTGGAAATTCCTTGGTGTCCAAACTTCCTTGGTCTATAAATATTGAAGTTTTCATTTCGAGCAAACTAATCCTCAGAGCCAGCAAAACTACCTAGCTGTGTTGTTACTGGTGGAGCCGTCTATTCAGAGAGGAAAGTACCCTAATTAGGCGAAATCTCTTATGACCGCTCGTTTTAAAGAATTCTTTTGGATTGAGAAGCTCTACGAGTACCGTTGGTGGGAAACTAGATAATTGTAGTTTATTATTAGTTTTCGATTGATTTGATTGACTAAAGGTTGTTGAACTTTTTTTTCACCTAGTTTGTTTATGCTTGAGAATCTTCTCTTCTGATATAATATTCACTCAAACTACATCGAAATGTCGTCGGGGATCTTTAGAACTGTTTGTGGATCTAATAACGTCTTGGGATAATCAATCGGTAACAGACTCCGTTCTGTGTGTGATTGATCACAAGAGATTCAAGTTGTTTGTGTGCAGGTGTTTATTGAAGATCTAAGAAGATTTGAAGACAAAGAAGATATCTGGGTTCATAATCTTTGGTGTGCACAAAACTTGATCGGCTGGAGGGATTCAACTATAATCGGTTTATCTTTGTGATAACCTTGATTGATTAGTTGTGTAGATCGGCATCAATATATTGTCTTTGTGACTAAGAGTATTGATTGCAAAATTTAAACCCAACTACTTTGGTAGTTGTAATTTTTAGATAGATCTCGGACCCGACAAAGGAGTTTATTTGTTAAACAGGAAAAGTCTTTTTCAAACTCATATCACGTTGTTTGAAAAGAGTTGTTACCGAACAGATTTGTTGTTCCTTTACTGTTTGGAATACGAAACAAAAGAATTGTTCCAAGTGCGTGACTTATTACAAGTTGGAGGCGCAGTGATATTGAGGGAACTAGGTGAACTATAGGTTTAGTTGCTTGGTCTCAACTATACGAAGTTGGTTTGATTTTGTATAACGGCTTAATTCTGAGAGTATTCAATTCTTGACAAGGTCCCTTGGTTTTTCTTCATTTGCGGTTTCCTCGTTAACAAAATCTTTCTGTGTCTTTTACTTTTCTATTTCCGCAATTATAATTGTTTTTATTATAATTAGAAGCAAAATACACAAACGTTAATTCCTAATTACTTGATAGCAATCCTATAGTGTTTGGTTAAGTCCGAACCTATTATCAAGGAATCATACTTCGTTGTTGTATTGTCTCGATCTTGTATCCATAGTCAATCACACAAGTTATCTTGTTATCGTATTGTCTCGATCTTGTATCCATAGACGATCACACGAAGTGTGAACCGATTCGTTGTATTGTCTCGACTCAGTCCATAGATAATCCCTTTCGGAGAAAGGACTTATAGGTGGATTTTTTGTAGATTGAGGTATATTTGGGTACCCTTGTATTTTCAATTTGTATCGGAGCAGGCAAACACAAAAAGATCTAACAATCTGTGTTTGGTGCGATCCAACCTATAAGATATGAGTCAAAATAAGAAAAACAAGGCTAAACTTAAGAAGAAAGACTCAGTTAACGTATCAAAAGATTTGAGGAAAACTCTCTATGGATTTAATTTCAGCAAATGCTTAGAAGGGGCATCTTCTACAAGTTCTACCTACTCTTCTGAAAATATGTCCTCATATTCTCAAAAAGAAGTCAAGTTAAGTCCTGTATTCACAATCAAGGATTCAGATCCTGAATCACTTCATGAGTATAAAGAAGAAGATGATTATGTGAATATAAAATATTCTCAGCTAGAGAACTAAGTAAATAATTTCTCTCATGTGCAACAGAACTCACTATTGCACTAAAAAGGGAAGTAAAGTTCCTTGAAGACCTATGTCATATGAAAGATGAAAATGATCAACTCAATCGTGATCTAACATTTCTTAACGCTGAGTTTGACTCTCTCAAGACCATGTCTACCTCAAGGATTCATTCCTTAGAATGAAAGCTAAAGAAAAGCATTGATCAAGATAATAAGACTGAGTTCTTTAGAAAAACAGCTATAGATGAGTATAATGCTTTAAAAAACTCATATGACTATAAGCTAAGGACTGTCACAGAACATGTCAAGTGTCTTAAAGATGAAATGCATTCTTTAATATCAGCAAAGCAGTCAGAAACATCTTCCTTGGAAAAATCCAATATTTCTGATCTAATCTTTCCCTCAAAACGAAAGAAAAATGGTATTAAAAAATCTCGAAAGAAAGTTTCATCACCTAGTAGTGCATTGATATTCTCGGAAAATTCCAAGATAAACAGCTCACACCAGAGTGTTCGACATCATCACAGATGATGCTATCGTTGTGGAATCAAGGGACATGTTATTAAAGAATGTCAACTATTGTCTCATTCATTTTCTGGTCAAGAATGTAATTTGAAATCTTGTTCAAGAAACATCCTACATAAGACTGATCTCCTTAGTTTGAAAAATTCAACAAAGTTCATTCATCGCGGAAAGAAAGAAGATCTGGAGACTGGAAACACTTAGAAGTGGATCCCAATGAAGACAATGGAGCTAAACAGACAGAAGAGTGAAAATCTCTCCAGATCATCAACACATAAGGTAATACCTAAATACCTTGATGATAGTCATTCTATGATAAGTTTGGATTTTCCACCAAAAGGAATAAATTTCTTAAGAGAACAGATAAGGGGAGTTTCTCTCTTACTCGTGCAAAGAGTAATCTGTCTGAACCGGATACCTAGTATCTGTTGAGAAACAAACTGGCTCATGATGTGCTCAAACATATGTTTGATGAGTCCAGTGCCTATTGCACATTTGTGTAAAACTTGCAAGATTTACGAAAATAATCACAGGGATTGCACTTCCTTAAAATCTTAATATTGATAAATTTCGATTATTCCATATTAAGAAAGAATATTTGTTTTTTCCATAATCGATGAACAAGTTTTTGGAAACTATTGGTATTTAAAGTTTCGGTAATCGTAGAGATTTCTGTTCATCTATCTGGAACAAAGAATCATGAACAATACCGATTACCATGCAAAGCTTTCTGCATGGGTTTCAGAAAGGTATGCTGAAAAGATGACCGGTGATCCTTTCGGACTTCATATTTTCAAAGGAAACGGAACTACATCCTACATGGATACGAATCATACTCCGTGTATGATCGATTATGAAAAAGAGTTTCACAAGATGGATCGAACCTGTACTGAAGCGAAGTTGGAATTTGTATTAGTAAAATGAAGTCTTGAGAAATCATTACTTGTTCAAGCTCACCTTCTCAAGCAATTAACTTTGCTCACTAAAAGAGTAAACGAAGAGGAACCCAACTTCTAAGAGATTGAAGAATTATTATTCAATCAAGGATCTCTCCAGGGAATTCGGAGAATTACTCATATCAAGCGAAAGAGATCCCATGATCATGAAGGGCAATAATTAAGTCCCAGGGAAAATAGACATCAGTTTTTGATTTCTTTTAATGATTGTGTAAGGTCTATTTTGAATAAAACTATCTATTATTTATGAATAAAATTATTATTTTATAATTCTTCTTGTGATAGTTTTTCGATTACATAGCCTGTGCTTGAATGCTTAATATTATTGCTATGTATGATATGGGATGTTTGATTTCGTTTTTCATAACCTTAATATTCGATCTCATAATGTGTGAACCCTTATGGTTTGGGTGACTTTTTGATTTAGCTTGATTGAGTTCTAGCCCATGTTGGTAGGCTTTATCAAAGGATCATAAGGGGTTCCGATTGAAACTAATATGTGAAAAAGTCACAATATGTTGAATCGTTTTTGGTTTAGCATAAAAGCATATGTGTTTCGGGGTTTCAACTTTTGCATCGCATTAGTTAAAACCGGTTTTCAACCTTTTTCTGGTAAATGTTGGTCTTTGTTGTTATTCTTTTGTCTTGCGAGAGGATGACAACACAACGGGGGAGAGTTCTATGTGAACTTGCGCTTAATGACATATCTTTCTGGGGTGAAGAGAATGCGGAATTTGAGGTAACGAATTTGTTAGTGAATCGTTTTTCTGTTTAAGAAAAGCCTGATTTTATAGCATATATTTATTGCTTTTGCTTAACAAAATTTCGTTACAATTGATGTTTATTCCATTATTTGTGTATGGATGTATGTGTGTGATTCAATTGTTTCCGGTTAAGAAAAACTATTGTTATCTTTCTTTATGGTTTAATATAATTGTTTAGGCTTACGAAATTGCGGTGCAATTGCGGTACTATAATTTCTATGTTTGTTTCAATTGCTTCCGGTTGAGATAAATAATTATGCAAGTTGATTTATTTGGTTTGTATGAATTGTTTATGGCTTAACAAAAAGGTTTTCGGGATCAATTGTTTAGTCCAATTCGATTCCTGATAAGAGAAACTAAGTTAATTCCGATCTTAGTTAGACTTATGAAAGTGGAGGTTTCGGTTATTCAAGTCTAATCAAATGCCTTAACAAGAAATGCTAGTTAACTAACCTAGTACTTGTGTTGTTTAAAAGTGAATGGTCTAAGTTATTGTTCGAATAATTAGAACCTGATGAGAAAAATAGAGTTAATTCTGATCTTTATTTTGGTCTTATCGAACAAGCGATTGTATTTGTACATTCGGTTTAGCAAAAGAACAAAGGTGCTTAGTCAATTTTTGATTTGCTAAACTATTAGGAAAATTGCTTCGGGCAATTGTTTCCTTGGTAACATATCAAAACAAAATTACTTTGTAGTTTCGGTTTTGATATTGGTTATCTAAAATGGTGTGTGGAACCCTCGTGCTAAACTCTTATAGGTTGCAAGTCTTTTAAGATTTGTAAGATCCTTTCGGTTTGTCATTTATTTGCTCGTACCTTTGTCCTTTTGTGTCAAAAAGGGGGAGAAATATATGGAGTAAACAAGTGATTTGGTATCACTAAGGAAAGGACAATGGTGCTTAAACGTTATATCTAACGAAAGAGTAAAGCATAGACTAAGGGGGAGTAACATATCATATTGATACTTGTGGTTATCTTAACTACAAAGGGAATAACAACGACGTGCGGATTGAAAATCTACCTATCTTACCTTTGGGGGGAGTATTAACTTTGTTATTATAATGTCAACAACGGCATTTATGGATTGAATGTATACAGGTTATTGTGCTGTTGAAACTTGGAATCAAGCGTATGTGTAATGAATTCTTGTAAATTTTTTTATCCATATGATGTAAGAGTTTTGTCACTAAAATTGACAAAGGGGGAGATTGTTAGAGCATAGCTCGGTTGAACCCACCAAGCGCTAGTATGTCATATTTTAGTGAGCCAAAACTCATTTAAAGAGTCGCTTGATTATTTACTAGAGTCAACTTCGTATAGGTTAGCTCGAAAGTTACTAGGATATGAGACTTACAAGTATTACGTGAAGACTTGAAGAATGCGAAGAAGTAAAGAGCTAAAACGACGACATCATCCTTCCTCTTGAGGTTAGTAATATTTGACTTGAACTGTTTCATTCCTAACGTATCTTTCAAGTCGTGCATATTGAAAACATAACTGCGAAGCTGTGAATGATTATACTCTAGTTAGACATAGTATTAAGGAGTTACAATACGAAGTATAATGTCTATCTTTTGAACTTCGTATATAAGACATCGACATAATCGTATGAATGCTATTGTGATTATGTATGGGTATGAGTGAAGATTTCGTCCTAGGAAACAATGTTTTACATTTGTTTAAAGGAAGTACAATTCATAAACTTGTTTTGTGAATCGAAAGGTAAATCGCTAGGCTTATTGGCATTGTTATTCATTGCAAATCTTTGGATTACCAATATGTGTGTTTAGTATAACCACTCATAACTTGTTTATGTATCTTGGTAAAACTATTCACAATGCCTGACTTTTGTATTGGTATGACTTTTATTAGTGAAACCGATCTTAAGTAATCACCTGAGATGGTATGATCGATATTTTGTAATTGGTATGACCAACTCTAGACATTGGGTAACCGATCCTAGTAAGAGGTGCAACCGATCACAAGTATATGGAATCGATCCTTGTAAGAGGTACAACAAGTCTTAGTAATTAGTAACCGATCCTATGACTTGTGCAACCGATCACAAGTAAATACCATAATAATGTGGTAACCGATCCTAGTACCTAGTCAACCAATTTTTGGAAAGATGTGTGACCGATCCTAGTACCCACATGGAGGTAGAACCGAAGCCTTATGTTTTGGTAGAACCGTGAAACCCATTAATGGTGATTTGATAGGATAATCAATCACATAGTTCTTGGAAGTCAGATGAACCAATTCTAAATTTGTTTGGAAGTGTGGAAAATTGGTTCCAAGATTGTAAATATGAAAAAGGATTTACAAAGTAAAGATGTCGACATACTTTGAACATGTGCAATTATTCTTATCTTTTATTGTTCAAAGATATTCCTTAATAACTAAAGGAGAATCCCTGATCGAAATAAATTGAGAATCTTTTAATTAAGGTTTTTAGTTTTATATGCTTTTAATTTCAAGCAATTAAATGCATATCTTTAGAAAATAAAAATTGGTAATGTGCAATTACTAATTGGAGATTTTCTACTGAGATTTCGGTCAATATTTGGACAGTGCATTTCCAGGAATTATGAAAACCGATTTTGGACTTTATTGCATATCTTTGAGAATATTCGGTTTTGGAAATTCCTTGGTGTCCAAACTTCCTTGGTCTATAAATATTAAAGTTTGCATTTCGAGCAAACTAATCCTTAGAGCCAGCAAAACTACCTAACTGTGTTGTTACTGGTGGAGCCGTCTATTCGGAGAGGAAAGTACCCTAATTAGGCGAAATCTCTTATGACCGCTCGTTTTAAAGACTTCTTTTGGATTGAGAAGCTCTACGAGTACCTTTGGTGGGAAACTAGATAATTGCAATTTATTATTAGTTTTCGATTGATTTGATTGACTAACGGTTGTTGAACTTTGATTGCACCTTGTTTGTTTATGCTTGAGAATCTTCTCTCCTGATATAAGATTCACTCAAACTAGATCGAAATGTCGACGTGGATCTTTAGAACTGTTTGTAGATCTAAAGACGTCTTGTGATAATCCATCGTTAACAAACTCCGTTTTGTGTGTGATTGATCACAAGAGATTCAAGTTGTTTGTGTGCAGGTGTTTATTGAAGATCTAAGTAGATTTGAAGACAAAGAAGATATTTTGGTTCATAATCTTTGGTGTGCACAAAACTTGATCGACTGGAGGGATTCAACTATAATCGGTTTATCTTTGTGATTACCTTGATTGATTAATTGTGTAGATCGGCATCAATATATTGTCTTTGTGACTAAGAGTATTGATTGCAAAATTTAAACCCAACTACTTTGGTAGTTGTAATTTTTAGATAGATCTCGGACCCGACAAAGGAGTTTATTTGTTAAACAGGAAGAGCCTTTGTCAAACTCATATCACGTCGTTTGAAAAGAGTTTTTACCGAACAGATTTGTTGTTCCTTTACTGTTTGGAATACGAACCAAAGAAGTTGTTCCATGTGCGTGACTTATTACAAGGTTTAGGCGCAGGGATACTGAGGGAACTAGGTGAACTATAGGTTTAGTTGCTTGGTCTCAACTATACGAAGTTGGTTTGATTTTGTATAGTGGCTTAATTCTTAGAGTATTCAATTATGGACAAGGTCCCGTGGCTTTTCTGCATTTGCGGTTTCCTCGTTAACAAAATCTTGTTGTGTCTTTTATTTTTCTATTTCCGCAATTATAATTGTTTTTATTATAATTAGAAGTAAAATACACAAACGTTAATTCCTAATTACTTGATAGCAATCCTATAGTGTTTGGTTAAGTCCGAACCTATTATCAAGTAATTATACTTCGTTGTTGTATTGTCTCGATCTTGTATCCATAGTCAATCACACAAGTTATCTTGTTGTCGTATTGTCTCGATCTCGTATCCATAGACGATCACACGAAGTGTGAACCGATTCGTTGTATTATCTCGACTCAGTCCATAGACAATCAATTTCGGAGAAAGGACTAATAGGTGGAAAAGTTTTAGATTGAAGTATATTTGGTACCCTCGTCTTTTCCATGGAAAAGAAATAACACAAACACCAGAAGTTTTGTTAACGAGGAAATCGCAAATGCAGAAAACCCCCGGGACCTAGTCCAGATTTGAACACCACACTGTATTAAGGTGCTACAGATACTAGCCTACTCCAAGTTAACTTCGGACTGGAATATAGTTGATCCCTAACCGATCTCACACTGATCAAGGTACAGTTGCGCTCCTTACGTCTCTGAATCCCAGCAGGACTCCACGCACTTGATTCCCTTAGCTGATCTCACCCACAACTAAGAGTTGCTACGACCCAAAGTCAAAGACTTGATAAACCAATCTGTCTCACACAGAAAAGTCAAGGTGAACCTACGAGTTTTGTTCCGTCTTTTGATAAATCAAGGTGAACAGGAACCAATTGATATACCATACTTATATTCCCGAAGAACAACCTAGAAATATCAATCACCTCACAATAATCTTAATCGTATGGTAGCGAAACAAGATATTGTGGAATCACAAACGATGAGACGAAGATGTTTGTGACTACTTTTTATCTTGCCTATCGGAGTTTAAATCTCGAGCAAATCTTAGAGAAGATAATACTCAATCACGATAGAAAACAGCAAGATCAGAACACGCAACTACAGAGAAAATAGTTGGGTCTGGCTTCACAATCCCAATGAAGTCTTTAAGTCGTTAACCTACATGATTTTAGAAAAACCTAAGGTTAAAGGAGAATCGACTCTAGTCGCAACTAGTATCACACAGGAGGTGTGGGGATTAGGTTTCCCAGTTGCTAGAGTTCTCCTTTATATAGTCTTCAAATCAGGGTTTGCAATCAATGTTAACTTGGTAACAAAGCATTCAATATTCACCGTTAGATGAAAACCTGATTAGACTCAAGCTAATATCTTTCAACCGTTAGATCGAACTTAGCTTGTTACACACAAATGAAAAGTGACTTCATTTAGATATGAGTAACCGTACCTAAACGTGTGCACCTTATTTGGCTCAACAATAGTTAACCGAAGTTAGCCATATGAACACTTTCATATCAACCATATTCATCTTAACCATAACTAGTTCAAATGACTCAAATGAAACTAGTTCTAGAGTTATTCAATTGTTTATATTCTCATAGAAGTATACAAGACACAATTGAAGCAAAATCGATTTTGATTCACTCGAATCAAGTCATGAACATTATAGCCACGGTTTGCAAAAGATTGCATTCCTTAATATATAAATGTATTAGTTCATGAACAAACCGATTTTAGAACATAACCCACTCAAGTATGCAAACAGGTACGCATATCTTAGTGGCCGGACTGAGTTCGGATTCGCCAGTATGCGAACTGTTATGCATACCACAAACTCAGTAAAGTCCCGGAACTTGAACCTCACGCCAGTACGCGTACTGAGTTCCCGGACCTTGACAAAACCAAACAGTACGCATACGGGTATGCATACCATGGTTCCCGGACTTGGATTACACATATGCAAGTACGTATACTGTGCTTATATCAATTGTTCTAAACTCTTATTTCAACCATTGAAACAATCTCGGAAGACGGGAATAGCTGTCTCACACAAACTATTAGCTTAAAAGCAATTTTCAAGTGATCGAATGATCAATATGAAACATTCCGAGTGTACATCAAATGACTGTCTCACACAAATCATGTAAGATGTTACCAGGCGATTTTCACATGATCATCTTTTGACTTTCGTCAAGAATATAAGATGAACTTTGTTTGGAACATGACTTGGAGTTTTCGAAAATGGTATGGACAAAAGCTTCATTTTGGTCGTAATGATGCACTTCAAATCTACGTATACTGGACTTTTTAATTTCTTGTTTTAATTATCTTGGATATGTATGTTCCACTAGGCCTCGTCTGATGATAACTCTCAGTTCATGATAGCCATGCTGCAGTAAGTGAATCCTTTTTTTCTCTTCATAGATAACCATAGCATATCTTTCACTTTTTCCTTTTCAAAATTTTGCTTGTTCATTTTCTGTGCATTACTAAGTGAAGCTTTCCTTTATTCATCAGAAAGTGTGGACTAGATCATAGAACACTCATCTTTGTGCTTGATGAGTTTGATATCTTTACTCAGGTAACCTAATAGACTCTCATAGTAGCAATGGCACCCAATGAAGAATCAGTGAATCACCATAGTCTTGATTCTAGATTCATGAACTGAAATCATATTTAATAACATAGTGGTTGCCTTTATTACGACTCTTCGCAGGGAAAGCAAAGACTACTCTTTTGCTTGCTAGATGCAATGCAGTCTGTAATGTCACAAGCTGTAGTTGTCGGTTCCAGTTGCCGCTTGGTACGCAGAAACCTTCTTCATCTTATGTCACTAACTTTTATATGTTAATGGAACAACCCGAAATCACCTGACTGCAGATACGTATCTTGGCTTAAATTTATATTGTTTGGGCACTCAGCAGTTTCCATAGAAAGGCTCTTACTAATACTGGAGCTGTCTTAATCAATTTGTTCAAGTTACCTCTGAGGAAGTTTAATGCTTGTGGTGCAGGATGCAGATCAACTCCTAGAAAAGAGAGTAAGATCTCGTTTTTCCCACAGGAAACTATTGTTTCTTCCTCCCTCTAAAGAAGACCTACAGATGTGAGGATTTCTGAACTCCCCTTGATGAAATATGACATTATTGCTTCTAGCTACTGCTTCTAATTTTACGTTTTGCTATCTTGGTATGTAGATTGTTGGAGCACACACTGTCTTTGCCAGCAGATTCAAGTTTTCCTGATGATTATGTAGTTGAGTTTAATGAGAAAATTCGTGTATCCTTTATGTGATTTTTCCATTCTTTTTTTTTGTGATTGTGTTCAAAAGAAACTCGAGTTCATTCAAGTCTGGAGAAACTAACACCCAGTCAGAGTTGTATCCAGGGACGTAATTATCCTCAGACAGGATAGAGTTGCTGACTAGATTTATTCTGTTGAATTCCTTAATTGAGGTGTCAAATTCTACAGTGCATATTATGAGACCAGAGGTTTAAAGCAATTCTTAAGAAACTATCTGATGCTGATTCCAGTGTAAACAACTTGTTGAGCTTTCTGTAAGTATGCGAGGTTATGAATGTTCAACTATTTCATTGCACGTTTATATCTTATATCTAGTTTTTAGTTTTCACTCCTGCATATTTTTTCCATGCAGATTTCGATCTACTTGCAATATGGATTTAAAAGAATCTAGGTTTCTTTCAATAAAAAAACTTTGAAGTAAGCGCATCCGTCAGCAACCCAAGCTTGAAAGCCTACAAGGTTCATGAACTTCAGTGGTTTTTTCTGATACATATTCTGCTTATACAATTCTTTTTCCTTTCCTTTGTTTTTTTTTTCCTTTGTATTTTTGCGCATGCATGGTATCTTTATTCTTTTCGGATCTATACTCGAGCAGATTGTTCTATTTTAGGGCACTATATTATGGTGTGCATGAAGAGACTGGAAACTAAAGAGCAGAACTCCTACAACTTCAATTCTGTTATGAAAGGTGAAATACCAGTTGTAAAAGTTGCACTTCTTTTTCAATGAATATGTTAATCATGGTATTCATAATTGTGATATTGACTTCATCTGATTTATTGCAGAGTACAAAGACATACATGATGCTTTCCCGATTTATGTTACTTATTATGAAAGGGATAGATGCTTAATGGTGTGTGAAGTGTTTTGCAAAAATCAATGTAAACTTGGTTAGTAAAATCTTCTTCCAACAAATTCTTCAACATATCTCTTGGTTGTCTCTTTGCAGGCCTTTGAACACCTTGAACAGCGTGGGTTAATCTCCTTTGAAGATGTCAGGGGGCAGAATCCGTCTGTTTTCAATTTCGCTCAGTTAAGCTACTAGTCTCATCCCATCAGCTTCAGGAGAGTTTGAAAGCAAACAGTTCCAGTATTCCCGTAAGTTTTGTACTCTATCTGATATTTATGATTGCAATCTCACGAATAATTAGGACATGAATGTTAAGGATTTTATTTATCAATATTGCTAATGCTGAGGGTTCTATTTGTTCATGTTTAGGGGAAATTCGGACACTACTAATGTCGTAAGAGGCAAAACTAGAAAGGGAGGTTGTCAACGATGCTGGATGCATTTGCATTAATAATGCTGGATGTTATAACCCTGCTAGAGAAGCATTTACCATTTTTTGTCAGAGTTCTAAGCTCCTCAAATTGCCATTAAACCATTCCTGATTAAGTAATAAACAATATATTAACCTTAATTAATCAAGTAGATCAGTGTGGCTTTTAATTGATCAGGTTGCTGATTTAAGCGTGTCGCAAGCGTATCATCAAAAAATTGGAAAGTTATTCGTTTTGTTTCGCACGTATATCATCAAAAAAATTGGAGTAATATTTAGTGTTCTGAGGGATGGTATGTTAATGGTCCACTATTTACTAAATATACTTGGTGAGCTTAGGTATCAACAAGTCAGTTTGGCCTAGTGGTCTAAGGCGCCAGACTCAAGTTCTTGTCTTCGAGAGAGAGAGTGGGTTCAAATCCCACAGCTGACAAGATTTTTTTTCTTTTTTTCTTTTCTGTATTTTTCTTTTTTTCTTTTTTTATGGGTCAGTTGGCCACCTTTAAAATTAGAAGAAGCAAGTACAAAACGACCCTTCAATTTTATTTGGCCGCATAGTCATCATTCAATAACATGAGTCACATGATGAACCTCTGAGAAATTAAAGTATAACTTCTACTACTAGTGGTAATGCAAGCACCTTGCATGAAAATAACCAGAAGAAAGAATCTTGTTAAAAAAAAGAAAGAATATGATCATTGAGCGGATATTTTATACGATTGGGTATAATTATCGATTTTAATTATCAGCGACGTGAACACCACTAAGAACTCTCGATGGTACACATCCAAATTGTGGTTCCACAATTTCATGAAAGTCAGATGCGCTATGATCATATAAGATCAGATGGAATGATCATATCATAGCAGGTACGCGTCAACATTATGAAGCACAAGGAAATACTTACCAACACCTTTAGCAGGCATGAACAAAAAAAGGTTCAGATATGGAGCATTTGTTGGATGTTTGATCATTCTACTCACTTCCTTCACAGTTTACAAATCATCTTTCTCATATTTTTCTGTTGGTAAGTGTTTACATGAAATTTGGCAGTAATTAACGCGCTTTAAAAAAAATTTTTTTTGTAAGTATGGTCTGTTTGGTATTTTGTTTTCATCTTGGTTGTTTAATCATGCAGTCAATTTAAGATCCTCCATAGATACTGGATTAAGGCTGTTAATTGTTCGAGATAAATGCGCGGAAGCTCCTCTAATGGTTGAAGATATAGGAATGAAGCAGGAACCTGTATGCGATGTTTCTAACCCAATGACAGATTTCTGTGATATCAATGGAGATGTTAGGATTCATGGGAAAACATCTACCGTCCTATTCAATACTTCATCTCAAAATGGTATTTATGCGGGGAATGAACCATGGAAAGTTAAGCCTTACCCTCGGAAGATAGATACAAATGCAATGAAGAATGTTAGCCAATTTTCGATCAAATCATTTATCAACAATACTGACGAAGAAGTGCCTCAATGCAATTTTAGTCATAATGTTCCTGCGATAATTTTTTCTACTGCAGGGTATAGTTGGAACCATTTTCACGCCTACGCAGATATATTCATTCCACTTTTTCTCACTTCTCACATGTTCAACAAGGAAGTTCAGTTTCTTATAGCCAATTCAAACCGGTACTGGATATTCAAATATGAAGAGATTTTTCGACACTTATCTAGATACCCAATAATCGATATCGACAAGGAAGACAATGTCCATTGCCATAAAAGAGTAATCGTCCGTCTAAAAGTACATAGGGATTTTGATATAGATCCTACGAAATCTCCTAAAGGCTACTCAATGACGGATTTCTCCAAATTCATAAGAAGTGCCTACTCATTAAATTCAAAATCCTCCGCAATGAAGATCAGAGACAATCTCACTGTAAGTAGGAATCAACAACAACAACAACCAAGGCTTCTACTTGTTTCGCGTAAGAAAACTCGAAAATTTATAAATGAGGATGAAATAGTTACTATGGCTAAAAGCTTGGGATATGAAGTAATTGTAGCGGAACCTGGAAGTGGTATGGATTGCTCGAGATTTGCGCAAAAGTACATGTGATGTGATGGTAGGAGTTCATGGAGCTGGTTCAACTAATATTGTTTTTCTTCCCATAAATGCAATACTTATTCAGATTGTACCACTGGGAGGACTGGAAATGGTATGCAGGAACTATTTTGGAGAACCAGCTAAAGATATGAAATTGAGATATTTAGAGTATAAGATAAGGGTGAAGGAGAGTTCTTTAATCGAACAATATCCACTTGATCATGTTGTTTTTAAAGATCCTCTTTCAGTTTCAAAACTAGGTTGGAGTCCACAAGGTTGGAGCGCACTCAGGGCTGTATATTTAGACAAACAGGATGTACACATTGATGTTCATAGATTTAGACCTACTTTGTTAAAAGCACTTCAGCTTCTCCGCAATTGAGATATTCATGTTGCATCTTTTTTGTCCATTAATGTTCAGCCCGGTTTAGAATTTTCTTATGACAATGTTTGATAGTCAGTTGACAAATATATGGAGTTTGATCAGTTGTTCATACCTGGCTCCATCACATGGTTTACTCAGGCCACTGTGAAAACATGAGTAATTTCAATGGAAGATACCAGAACTTGAAGATACCAGAGTTGGTCACCCATAAATTTCGTTTGGTCGCGTTACATAAAATAAAAAATAAAATAAAAAATAGAACAAATATGACAAACAGTTCTTCCAAGAAAAAATGAATAACAATTTTCATGAAACATCGCCTGACCCATATTACTTGCATCAATTCATTATCACAAACAATGCGCCAATTTAGCAGTTCAATTGTTGAAAAAGACATCGAAAAGAACAAAAATATGATTAGCAAGTCCATTTCAATCACCTAATTAAACTTGTTAGTGGCGTTTATTACCAAAATAGCTAGTTCTCTTAATTATTTACGACTTAGACACTTTAATTTATGCCCTCCTGGCTATAAACTACCTTTGCTAGCTCCTTTAATCTTTATAGTTCATGAACACTACTAGATCACGGTCAGACTTCTCTAAAGCACCTACTGCGCACGTACACGTCCTTAGTATGAAGTACAAGGCAGTATTTGCTAACAGCTTTAGCAGGCATGAACAGAAAAAGTTCAGTTATGGAGCATTCTTTGGGTGTTCGATCATTATACTTACTTCTTTTGTTGTTTATAAACCATCCTTCTCCTGTCTTCCTGTTCGTAAGTGCAGCGCTTATTCAAAATCTTAAGTAATGCCTGTGTTAGTATTTTCTTTTCATCTTGGTTGTTCATTGTATATGCAGCCAACTTGAGATTTTCTATTGATGCTGGATTAAGACTTCTAAAAATTGAAGATAAAGGCACCGAAGCTCCTCGTTTAAGTAAGTATTTTTTTTCGTAAAGCTTTCCATAATTATGATCAGTTATGTGGTACCAATTAATTCTGACTTTAGCAATTGTTTGTCAAGTTGCAATGAAGCCGGAAATCAGAATCCCGTTTAATACCGAGTGTGCGGAGTTAAAAGTTCCAGATACAAATGTAAGCCAACAGAAAATAAGAATGTTGCCTGACAACGAACCAAAGCAAGACACAAAAGCTGCAGATAACAAAATTCAGCAGGAAATTAGAGTTTTTGACAGGGAAATGAAGAGCGCAAATGAAATTTCCAATGACAAATTGAAGAGGGAAATTAAGCAAGGAATATCAAATCCAGTCAGTGAATTGAAAAAAGAAATCAAAGTTTCAATTAATAGTACTGAAATGAAGCTAGAAGCCAAATTTTCAAATACTGAAATGAAGCCACCTGTGTGTGATGTTTCTGACAGGATGACAGATTTTTGTGATATCAGTGGAGATGTTAGGATCCATGGGAAATCATCTACCGTATTATTCAGTACTTCATCTCAAAATGACCCCTACAGCGGGAAAGAATCATGGAAAGTTAAACCTTACCCTCGAAAAGCAGATCCAGAAGCTATGCGTAGCGTTAGCCAATTTTCGATAAAATCATTTATCAACAATACCGACAAAGAAGCGCCTCAATGCAATTTTAGTCATAATGTTCCTGCGATAATTTTTTCGACTGCAGGGTACAGCTGGAACCATTTCCACGCCTACACGGATGTACTGATTCCATTATTTCTCACTTCTCATAAATTCAACCAAGAAGTTCAGTTTCTCATAACCAGTTCAAGCCAGTATTGGATTCACAAATATGAAGAGATTTTTAAACACCTATCTAGATACCCAATAATCGATATCGACAACGAAGAAAACGTCCATTGTTACAAAAGGGTAATCGTCGGGCTAAAAGTACACAAGGAGTTCAATATAGATCCCATGAAATCTCCTAAAGGCTATTCAATGACAGATTTCACTACATTCTTAAGAAGTGCCTATGCAATAAATACGAAATCATCCGCAATAAGGATCAAGCGGAATCGCAAAAGCAAGAATCAACAACTGCAGCCGAGGCTTCTGCTTGTTTCACGTAAGAGAAGTCGAAAATTTGCAAATGAAGGTGAAATAGTTAATATGGCTAGAAGCTTGGGGTATGAAGTAATTGTCGCCGAACTCCGAACTGGTATGAATTACTCGAGATTTGCTGAAGTCGTGAGTACATGTGACGTGATGGTGGGAGTACATGGAGCTGGTTTAACTAATATTGTTTTTCTTCCTATAAATGCGATACTCATTCAGATTGTACCACTGGGAGGGCTGGAATGGGCATGTAGGACTGATTTTGGAGAACCGGCAAAAGACATGAAGCTGAGGTACTTAGAGTATAAGATTAGTGAAAAGGAGAGTTCTTTGATTGAACGATACCCACTTGATCATGCTGTTTTTAGAAATCCTCGTTCAATTACGAAACAAGGTTGGAATGCACTTAAGGATATATACTTAGACAAACAAGATGTACATATTGATGTTCATAGATTTAGACCAACTTTGTTAAATGCACTTCAGCTTCTCCGTAAATAGAACAATTCCGATATTGAGATATTAATGTTGCATCCTTTTACTCCATTAATGTTAATTTTTGGCTTTTGTTATTTGGAATTGTAAACTGCTTCTGTTTTGAGTTGGAAAATAGTGTTTGGCTTCGTCTGGATTTGACTGGAATGAGTTTGACTCTTTGGATCCCACTCAATATTAGACTCTCGGCTGAATCAGACTCATCTGACTCGCCCCGATAAAAATGTATATGCATCAGTTGTTTGAACTTTGAAGTCCACATATCACTATATCAGGTCTACTTCACAATAACTGAGTCAGACCCGAGTCAGAACAGCCAGATTTGCAAAAGAAATTGATCCTACCAAAACTCCATTAATGTTACTTCTTGGCTTCTGTTATAAGTATCTGGTTTGGGAATAGAAAACTGCTCCTGTTGTGAGTTGGAAAATAGTGTTTGGCCTCGTCTGGATTTGACTGGCATGAGTTTGTTATCTTTGGATCCGACTCAGTATTAGACTCTCGGCTGAATCAGACTCATCTAACTCCCCTCGATTAAAATGTACTTATGTTTCACACTAAATTTGTTTCCACTTTGAACTCCACATATCAGATGTACTTCACATTTTTAAGAAAAATACAATAAAGTCAGCTGAGTCAGACGCGAGTCAGAACAGCCAGATTTGCAAAAGAAATTAGTTTGGCAATGTCTGTCTTGGGGCATGAGCCACATTCACATGCAAACTCAAGTTTAAAAAAATGAACATCCTCAAATTGTTAAAAAAAAAAAAAGAGCACCATCGAATGTTAAGAAAGTCAGAAAAGCCTAGCACGAGTCGACTACTAGCCCTGGTGTTCACAACCTAATCTCGCCAGTATTTTTTACATTTCCTAATAGGAAACACTTGAACCATCAACCATGAAGAATCACTAAATGATCATAGCGCCAAAGAAAATGATACGGAATACTACAACATTCATCCAAATTTTTCCAAAAGAGAGTGACGTTTGTTCTCCAATCACCATCGAAAGTACTCCAGTCAATACAACTTTCCTAACTGCTACTTCTATCTCAATGATTTAATCGCCAATAATTAAAGAATCATCTACTGTATGATCGCTACGTACTACGAGCCACCATAACAAAAGATACAAATTAAAAAAGAAATTTAACATACGTACGTCTTGAATGATTACAAAAGATAGTAGTAATTGACAACAATGGATCTCCTTCTCAATAATGTATACAACTTACTTTGTTGGAACTGTATATGAGTTATAGTATTTGTTAATCAGTGAGGTAGATCGCCAGCCTTGGTGATTGATGAGAAACAGCTCTGAACGATCAGGGGTCAGTTAATTCTTTCTTTCACTGTGTCTGTGTGCTCAGAAACTGTGAACTTGTTTGTTGGAACATCTAATTCTGTCCTTTATTATGGTATATATGGCAGTGGCACACACTTCTATTATCCCTATTAGTTTATTAGGATGGCTTTGAGTTCTATAATAACACTGCTTCCACACATACATATGCTACCAAATTCCCAACAAATTTTGAGCATCTATGGATTAAGACCCTCCTCAATCATTTGAGCAGTTTTAATAATTTACTATCAGGTGATCCATTCCTTTCAGAAACTAATTAACACTTAAAAACTAGTCTATCTCAATACCTCTTGTTAGTAAAAAAATAATAATGCAAATAGTTAATTACAGTAGTGAATTAACAACTTACCAATAAGTAATTTCTCTAATTAATATGATTTCGTGGTATAACTAGCTGATCATTCAAGGTCGGAGTATTCAAAGAAGTTCATATGGAGTACAACAAGATACTTGCCAGAAGTTTTAGTCAACATGAACAGAAAAAGATCGGTTACTGCGCCATCGGTGTATGCTTAGCCATTGCAGTACTAACTTCTTTCACCGTCATCTCTAAGCCTTCCTATCTTACTACTAGTCTGCCGATTCGTAAGTACCCTATGCTTTATTCTATGGTTTCGTACATTACAGCATTCAAACGTCTCTTCATTATTATTACTTTTCTGCAGTGAACTATAATGCTGGATTAAGAATGCTATCGATCGATGAAGATACAAGCAGTAATTCGCTTCAAAGACTAAGTACGTACGTTAATTAACTTATATTGCATTTTATGATTTTTTTTAATGGTAATATGCAGTCTTCTACAGTTATGGAGTGATACATAATCTTGATTTTCAGGTGTGGACGTCGTTACTGTTACTGATAATCGAATGATACAGGAAATCAAGCTTACTCCGGTGTGCGACGTTTTAGACCCACGATTTGATATTTGCGAGATTGATGGCCATATAAGGATCCAAGGGAAATCGTCATCCGTTCTCTACAGCACATTATCTGCAGAAGGTATTTCAAGCACTAGGAATGAATCATGGAGAATCAAACCGTACGCTCGAAAATCAGACAACTCAGCAATGAAGCTAGTTAATGAAATTTTGGTAAAACCGTTGCTCAAAAACGACTTAAGCCACCCAAATTGCACTACTTATCATAATGTTTCTGCGATGATTTTCTCGGCCGGAGGTTATGCTGGCAACCATTTCCACGCTTACACTGATGTGTTGGTACCTCTTTTTCTCACTTCTCATCACTTTAACCAACAAGTTCAATTTCTAGTAACAGATTTTAATCCTTATTGGATTTCAAAGTATAAACCCATTCTAAGTCACCTCTCGAAGTTTCCCATAGTCGACATTGATAAAGAAAATGATGTCCATTGTTACCCAAAGGTCATAGTTGGTCTCAAATTTCATAAGGATTTAACTATTGACCCTCTGAAATCTCCAAAACATCATTACTCAATGACAAATTTCACTCAATTCTTAAGAGAATCCTACTCACTAAAGAGATCATCTCCCGTAAAATTGAGAGGTGGTAAAAAACTTCCTAGGCTTCTAATTGTTTCGCGCAAGAGAACGCGTAAATTTATCAATGAAGGTGCAATAGCAAAGATGGCCACAAGTTTGGGGTATGAAGTAATTGTAGAAGAGCCTGGTGTGACTAAGGATGCAACGCGATTCGCGCAAATGGTAAATTCATGCGATGTGATGATGGGAGTTCATGGGGCAGGATTAACTAACTTAGTTTTACTACCTCCTAATGCGGTATTTATTCAGGTAATACCTTGGGGAGGATTGGAATGGGTTTGTAGAGTTAGTTTTGAAGAACCAGCAAAAGATATGAAGTTGAAGTACTTGGAATACAAGATTACTGAAAATGAGAGTTCTTTAATTCAGCAATATCCACTTGATCATGCTGTTTTTAAGGATCCTGTTTCGATTAAAAAACAAGGTTGGCATGCACTTAGGTTTGTATATTTAGATAACCAAGATGTAAAAATTAATGTGGAGAGATTCAGACCTACTTTGTTAAAAGCACTTGAGCTTCTCCATATGTAGATGGATCGCAGAATGGAGAAATTTATCAATGACTGATTGTATTGAGTTTTTCTTGAAAGTTATATATTTATACAAATATCACTGCAATGGTGAAGTTGTCGTATTTCTATCTACATGTTTGCCATGTAAATGAATGCACCACTCTGTGTGACATGATCTCAAATTACTCCATTTTACAAATAGATTTTTCTTATTTTTACAAATCGTGCTCCTTGATTGATCAAAAATACTGCTTTTAATTACACTTCGTTTACACCAATTGCGCCCGTTACATACTAAAGTTATCTCAAACTTAGATGAATATTCAGGTTAAAGAATGGTTGCCTCCCGATAGAACTTATGTAGATGTGGATGGCTCTTTTCTTGAAATTACGAGGGACATGTCTTGGAGTCGAAGGAAGACATTTTTACGGAGGAATAAAAACAGAACATGGTGCAGAAAGGATGGAGTGTGTACCAATGGATGAAGTAGTGGACCGGATAAGGAGTCTTGTCTGGGCTTTGGAAAAGTTATAATGTAAACAGATTGTTAGTTGCAGTTAGGGGTGAGCAAAACGTTCATACCCGTGGATTTTATCCGGTCCAATTCGTATTTGGGCGGTTGAATACCCGGCCCGTGTCTCAACGGGTTGGACACGGATAGACTTTTGAAATCCGTTAGTTTCACGGATTGGTTGCGGGTGTTACATCACCCGCCCGCTGGACACCCACCCGTAGACATTAATATTAATTTTATTATCTTATATGTTTTCCAAATTCCAGTTCTCCAAACATGTACATGAAGTTGCTTTGACAAGTTAAGATGGGTTAGCAGAGGTACGAGTCTTATGACAAAAGAATAGCAAGAAATTAGTTGAAAGAGAAGTTGTGTTGTTTCCGTGAATTGGGTGGAGTCATTGCCCGAGAATCAGTCTAAACAACGTGTGTAGCTTCTATGATTTGGGGACTCCAAGGATACTGGATTTGGAGCTGTTTTAGAAGTTGCGATCATTGAGGAACTTCGGTAGATATCAGTAAGAGACTAGATAAAGATTGGCTCGATTTGAGCTGATTTAGGGGAAGTTTCTTATGCGAGAAAACAGCCAAGGACGTATGATGTTGTCTTGGTTTTAGAGTCTCCATATATTTAGGAATTGTTTGGTTTTATTTGAGTGTCGAAATTGTCGTAGGGAAGGAGTATATAAGGGCGTGAAGCCTTGAAACAACCCCAGCAAACGATCTCTTCACCACCAGTTCTGCACGGTAGTTGTTTGACATAAGTTTTCTTTGGATTTTAAACACCAGTAACTCTCACACGACCTTTAATTACCTTACCAACCTTCCACCACCCGAGATACCATCTGCACATCATCATTGCTACCTTGTTTCGGCGCACTATAATGTTTATTTTTCCTATTTCATTCAACATCTCTCCTCCTTCTCTTCACAATGCAAACCCGCCAATCCACCCGCACCCAGTCCAATCACCCGTTCACCCGTGGATATCAAACCCGTTGGGTAATGGATTTGACACGGGTGAACTTTTGAGACCCGTCATTTGAATGGATTGGGTGCGGGTGGTACCAAATCCGCATCCACCCATCCGTTGCTCACCCCTAGTTGCAGTGGTGGATCCATAAAAATATATTAAGGGGCCCAATTTTTTTATAAAAATACGGAAAGTTTCAAAGACTAAAAGTCAAACATCTGATGGAATAAATACAAAAAGTAGAAAAAAAATGAAAGGATTTTGTTTAGATGTGAAGATTTTAGGGGGTTTAGAGTCAGGGTTAGTTAACCCTTGGTTCCGGCCCTGTAAGTTGTGAAGTCTATCAATGAAGCTAACAGTAGTGTTTATTGGTCTAGTGAGAGTTCTATTTGGATATTAAACATTGGCTTTTCAGTAATAACTTGTAGTTTTGTCAGGAAGTTGACGGACAAGCTAATGGTGTGGCTCATAATATAACCAAGAAGGAGGAAAAATTCAATTTTGATTCCCAAAATTAAGATCTTTGTTAGTCTTATGATCCCTTTTTTTTCCCGCTAACATACAATTTCCTCACAACTATATTTATAATCCTCATCTAATTGACAAAGATACTAAATTTAGTTGGTTGTTGATTTTTCCCGAACCATGCCTGTGATTAGTTAGCATAAAGGTAAAGAGTCAAATGATATTAATTTCTGGTGACGATATTTTTTCTACTGGATTAAAATTTTCGGTGATCTTTTTTTTCTTTCTCTATAAAAAGAAGGGTTAGACAAAATAAAATCATTTATCTTAAAAAAAAGCTGATCATCCATATATTATTGCAACCTAATATATATAGGGTCACAATCAATTATGTACCGAAGTCATACTGATTAGTCAATCAATATAAATTGATTGTATCGGTAGATAAATCGAACGAATATAACATATAAATCACTATGCATGGGTAACAATAAAATACTAATATATATAGTTCTGTTGTATGAGAAGTTTCTTAAAAGCTCCAGATTTCCTTTGACTTCGCGAGCCATTTTTCTAGTTTGCAAACTGTGCAACTTGAAGATTTTCTTAATGACATCCACTTTGTCTTAGAGTTCGTGAACCGACTTTTCTAGTTCTCGAGCTATGCAATTTGGGATGTTTTCTTCCGACATCCAAATTTGCCTAGAGTTCGTAAACTACTTTTTTCAATTCGCGAACCATACAATCTAATGCAAGTTCTGTTGACTTTGGATGCACTTGAGTTCACGAATCTTGTTTTTCAGTTCGCGAACTATCAAGAATTTGGTAGTTACTGAACTACAATTTGCTTGATGGTTCACGAACATATTGGTTAATCTTGTGATCCATAATGTGCATGGTCCTTGATTGACAAATTTGTGTATGCACATTTTTCTTTATATTGCAAGGCAAATTTCTCGCGTGCTTAATAGTTTCCTTTCGTGGTACCATCCTATTGTGAGAAAGTTAATTCTTTTCCTAATTGAGTAGAAGTTAAACTTAAAATTACGTTTCTTTCGAAAGTATTTGGTTTTCATTCTTATGGCTTCTATCAAAGGAAAACTTTTTATTGCTAGAGTATTCTAACTAAGGAAATAAATCTTACTTGGGACCGAAGTAAAAACTTATTCTAAGTAGTAAAAGATTACTTGGGATCAAAGTAATTGGTAAACATGCAAACTAGTTCACGAAGTTGCATTCAATGCAAGTAATAGTTACTCGAATTTTAAGCAACATAGCCTTATTCATCATTATAAAAAGAGGACTCTCTTTAACTAAGATTCTCTGTACATCTTATTGCAGCAAGAATCATCTTGAAAACGTGGGGGTACCAAAATACACCACCAACTTATTCTTAGGCAACCTGTATGGACAAAACCTAAGTACAATTCCGAGAGTTCAACTTAATGAATCTCAATCGAGGAATAATATTCAGAGTTATATCTCTTTCTCTCACAATCAGAAAGTTGACAGAACCAAATCCGTGAACCTGATTTATGTGTGAGAGTTCTTAGACGATCTCAAAAATCAATATCCAAGAATCAATCAAGTCGTATCCAACAAACAAGGATGAATATATCTACTTTGATTGATTTATGTACAACCTGTGACATTTCAATTATAAAGATAAACAATATAATACTGAAAAAGAAATAACATAGACACCAGAAATTTTGTTAATGAGGAAATTCCAAGTGCAGAAAACCCCAGGGATCTAGTCCAGATTTGAACACCAAACTGTATTAAGTTGCTACAGGCACTAGCCTACTACCAATTAACTTCGGACTAGAATGTAGTTGAGACCGAATTAAACTCTCACAGCAATTCAGTTACAGTCGCGCTCCTTACGCCTCCTGAATCCCAGCAGGACTCTGCGCAAATGATTCCCTTAGCTGACGTCCTTTACAGCCTAAGAGTTGCTTCAACTCAATTGAAGATTTTAAACCAATCTGCCTCCCACAGATAAGCTTATATGTGTGATTTCCTTTTTTTATCAATGGATCAAGGTGAGACTAGAAATCGATAACAATAGACAAAGTTTAGCTAACCTCAAAATTCGAACTTATGCTTCTCGGAGAGCTTCCTAGATTATTATTCTCCTCACTAGTATTAAACCTGTGGAATCACAAAGTATGAGACGAAGAGAACTTTGCGATTTCTATCTATATTGTTCGAGTAAGCAGCTCAACAATCAAACAAGATCAGGATACACGAACTATCAAAATAAAAGATAGTTGGACCTGGCTTCAAGAATCCCTATGAAATCATTTTAGTCGCTAAACCCTAGAAGGGTTTTAAGAAGAGGTCGACTCTAGTTTACAATTAGGACGCACAAAGAGTAGTGTCGGGATTCAAAGATCCAAGTTACTTGAGGTTCCCCTTTTATAGACTTTCAAAGTATATGTTGCTTTAGGTTTAAGCTAGGATATCTTTGGAACCAAGCAAACAATATCCACTGTTAGATGAATCTTTGAAATAGATTAACATAACAAGATATACACTCTGGTTAGGATGAACCATAACCGAACCGTGTACAAAGATAACGTTCATGAATGGTTAGCCGAAACTAGCTAACTGAGCTATAAGCTTGATCATTTTCATATAACACTTAAGACTTTAATCTTGAGTCACAATCATGTGATCAAATATGTCTATAGTGTTTTTAGAGATTGATTAAATGCTAACTAGCTCACAGAAATAATTTTATGTGCATCTGAAAATATTCGACTGTGCAAGTTCGTGTACCAGGTAAATGTACTCTTCCTTGTTCGTGACTACAGTCATGGTACATGTACCAGGTATGTGTACCCTTAACACTAATATAAGTTCTGGAACATACAAAACTTTTTCGGTTTGCGTACCTGGTATGGATACCACTCCGGTTTCAGAACCATGGTTCTTTTCCGGTATGCATACTAGGTATTCGTACCATTCCAGGTCCACGAGTTCACAAACTTTTTGTGGTATGGATACCGGGTATGCGTACCACTAAGTTTTTGTAGACATATAGCTACGTCGGTACGTGTACTGGGTACACGTATTACGGCTCCGGACCTATAACAGTTTCTCTAGTTTGTGAAACTGGTATGCATATTGTCCTGTGTCCAGATTTACAGTAGTTCTATATTTCTCTCTAAATCAATTCGAAACATTCCCAAATAATATCAATGACACATATCACTGTCCCAAGCTATTTTCGAATGATAATATTGAAGCATGATTTAGATTATGAACAATAAATTGTTCTTAACCGAAATTCATCAAGTATAAACAAATGTTCATTAAGCTTAGTTATATTTCGAAAACTAATTACCAAGATAAACTTGACTCGAAATTCTTGATATGCTTCCGATAGTATAATTAGTCATGCGACAACGTCTCATAGATAAAAAGATGAATATAACTTGAGAAATAGGTGGTTCAATCTTCACTTACCTTTTTTTGAAGAAATTCTCCAAAAGGTTCGGTTGATCTTCGCCTTCAAATGGTAGAAAGCAATGATGACTGTCATGATGTCTGTTTCTTAACTACACTTCTATCCTAATCCGAGACTTGACTAATTGTAAACTAGAAATCAAGATATAGTTTTGACAACTAAACTTGACAAAAAGCTTGAAATAGCAACACTTGTGAGTTCGACCGAGAAATGCTCTAACAATCTCCCCCTTTGTCAATTTTAGTGACAAAACTATTAATACATATGAGTTATAAAATAAATCTTTAAAAACTCCTTTGTTAGAGCACTGCTCGGTCGAACTCGCAAGCGTTGCTATCTCAAACTTGTTTGTCAAGTTTAGTTTCCAAAACAATAAGTCTTGATTTCTAGTCTACTTATAGCTAAGTCTCGGACTAGGATAGTAAGTGTAGTTGAGCTCTAGACTCCACGGCGTTCATCATGCAAAGACAAATAATTACTCAAGGAACTTGTGGAACTTCATAGACAAAAAGGTATGTGGAGACTTGAACTTATCTATCACTCAAAAGTCTATCTATTCTATCTCCTATCTTGAGACAAAAGTCATACTGCTATATAGACTTCGATTATACACATTTGCTATTTCGAGCCGAGTTTATCTCGCTTATTTATTTATCGAAATATGTGTTGGTAAGCTTTCGCTTTGGCCAAGTTCATCTTTACTCGTGACGAAAGTCATGTTGAATATTTTAATATCTTGAAAATCTCTTTGATGAAAAATAGTTTGTGAATAACAACTATATAACATCCTCTAAGAAAGTTTCAATGATTGAAATGAGAGTTTAGAACATGTAACCATCTTTGGATATAAACATAGTGTGTTCTCAAATTTGTGTAAAAGTCCAAAACCGGGAACCCAAAGTATGCGTACCCGTACGCGTACTGGCGGTTGTTGGAAATCCGGGCCAGTATGCGTATCCGTACGCATACTGGCGGAAAGTTCACGTCTGTGAATTTCAGCTGGAGTTTGGAAGTGAAAAACAAACTCATCCGGTTACTTAAGTACGTGTACCTGTTCGCATACTCAGGTAGGTTACTTTCTAAAATCGGTTTGTTCATGAACTAAAACATTTATAAAATAAGGAATGCAATCTTTGCAAACCGTGGCTATAATGTCCATGAATTGATTCGAGTGAATCAAAATCGATTTTGCTTCAATTGTGTCTTGTATACTTCTATGAGATCTAAGCAATTGAATAACGCTCTAACTAGTTCATTTGAGTCACTTGAACTAGTTGTGGTGAAGATGAATAAGGTTGATATGAAAGTGCTCATATGGCTAACCATTGGTTAACTATTGTTGAACCAACTAAGTGTACACGTTTAGGTACGGTTACCCAAACCTAAATGAATGTGCATTTCATTTGTGTATAACAAGCTAAGTTCGATCTAACGGTTGAAAGATATTAGCTTGAATCTAATCAGGTTTTCATCTAACGGTGAATATTGAATGCTTTTTTACCAAGGTAACTTAGATTGCAAACCCTGATTTGGAGACTATATAAAGGAGAACTCTAGCAACTGGGAAACCTAATCCCCACACCTCCTATGTGATACTAGTTGCATAAACTAGAGTCGATTCTTCTTTAACCTTAGGTTTCTCTCGAAACCCTGTAGGTTAACGACTTAAAGACTTCATTGGGATTGTGAAGCCAGATCCAAATATTTTCTATGTAGTTGCGTGATCTGATCTTGATGTTTCTATCGTGATTAAGTGCAATCGTAATATTGGATTGAGATTTATATCTCCGATAGGCAAGATAAAAAAGTAGTCACAAACATCTTCGTCTCATCGTTTGTGATTCCATAATATCTTGTTTCGCTAGTCGATTAAGATTATTGTGAGGTGATCGATAATTCTAGGATGTTCTTCGGGAATATAAGTTCGGGTTATCGATTAGTTCCTGTTCACCTTGATTTATCAAAATACGGAACAAAACTCGTAGGTATTTCCGTGGGAGACAGATTTATCTATTCCTGTAGACTTTTCTGTGTGAGACAGATTTGTTTATTAAAGTCTTCGACTTTGGGTCGTAGCAACTCTTTGTTGTGGGTGATATCAGCTAAGGGAATCGAGTGCGTAGTATCCTGCTGTGATCAGAGACGTAAGGAGCGCAACTGTACCTTGAATCAGTGTGAGATTGATTGGGGTTCAACTACAGTCCAGACCGAAGTTAGTTTGTAGTAGGCTAGTGTCTGTAGCGGCTTAATACAGTGTGGTGTTCAAATCTGGACTAGGTCCCGGGGGTTTTCAGTATTTGCGGTTTCCTTGTTAATAAAACTTCTGGTGTCTGTGTTATTTCTTTTCCGCATTATATTTTGTTATATAATTGAAATATCACAGGTTGTGCGTTGAATCGATCAATTGGTAAATCCAACCTTTGGTTGTTGATTGAAATTGATTGATCCTTGAACATTGGTCTTTGATACCGTTCAAGTTATTTCTCTTGTATTCAATCAGGCTCGCAAATTCCTATTTGTTTGGGTGTGGATTGAATCGAGAATTGAGATATAACTCTTTGATATACTTTTCCTAAGGTTGAGTCAGACTGTCTAGTTGATTCTCTTAAAAGTATATTGGAGTTAGTCCATACAGATTGCTAAGCGAAATATTGGGTGTGGTTGTTATACCCCCGCTTTTTCAATTGGTATCAGAGCTGGCAAACACGTTTAAAGACCTCATAAGTCTGTGTTTGTAGCGATTTGACTCTATGGACAAAAATTCCATCTCCATAAACGTACCACCAGTCTTCGATGGCTCAAAATACTTGTGGTTGAAAATCGCTATGCGTGCTTTTTCTCAAGCTCGTGATTTTCAAACATGGGTACGTGTTGTTAATGGATATGATCCTTCGGTTAATACAGAAGGCAATGTATCTATACCTAAGGATATTGGTAGATATAGTCCAAAAGAAATCCTTGCTGCAAAGTACAATTCTAACGGCATAAATGCTATCATACATGCCATTACCCCAGATCTTCAGCATCATGTGACTACGTGCACAAAGTCTAAAGAAGCCTGGGATATCTTAGAAACTGTATTTGAAGGGAATACCTCTGAAAAAGAAGCTAGGCTTCAAACCCTAAATTCTGATTGGGAAAACCTTCGTATGGCAGATGAAGATTCGTTTGATGAGTTTAATCAAAAAGTGTCTGAAATTATTAATGTATCTTTTGCATTGGGTAAGACTATTCCTGAAAAGGACATTGTGATGAAAATTCTCAGATCACTGCCATCTAGATACTATTCTAAGAAGCATGCCATCGTTGAAGGAAATAATCTCGTAACTCTTTCCAGAAATACTCTGGTTGTGAAGTTAAAGATCTTTGATCATGAGCATACATCCAAAGCTGGAAAGGATGTTGCTTTCAAAGCACAAAAGAACACTAAATTACTTGACAAAAGTAAAATTGTTTGCATCTCTGAAGATGATCTTTTTGAGGATGATTCTTCAGATAAAGATCTTGACAAGTCAGTCTCCTTGATCAAAAGACAGTTTAGGGACCTTCTTTTGAAGAGAAGTAAACGATTCTCCAGAGATAAACCCAGGTCATCAGTTAAACCCCATAACCGTGTTCCTCCTAAAAACAGGGATAATGATGAAACTGATGACGAGGATATGCCTCAGTGCTTTAAGTGTAAAGGTTTTTGCCATTTTGCAAATGAGTGTCCAAATCGTAAAAAATACACTGGGAACAAAGGTCTGGCTGCAACTCTTGATGAAATGTCTGACAATTATGATTCTAATGAAGACGAAAAGTCAAGTGTTGCACTTCTATGTGAAAATATTGATTTTGATAATTGTAGCAATACATACATCAATCTTGATATTCTTTCAGAAGAAATCTCAACCAATCTGGAAGAAAAAATTGATCTACCTGTTTCTGTTGGAAACTCCTGTTCTGATTTTTCATGTTCCACTATGTGTCTAGCCGCATACACATCTCGGGCGTCTGAATCTTCTTCCAGTTTGACATGTCCTTATTGTTCTCTCAGAGGTCATGAGTTATCAAAGTGTTTCAAGTTCAAACGCAAAATGAGATATGTCAACAAACTTCAACGAAAAGCGAATCGATTAGCAAACAAGCTAAAACTTGTGCAAGAATCATCAGAGGTATGTAAACGCATCTCTTCTTCAAAGAAGTTAGTTTCCAAAGAAAAGACTAGATCATTATAAAGAGATTTATGGTCTAAACGCTATGAGAAACAGGGCTCTATGAATTCCATTCAAAAAGGTTATGGTGGACAGATCAATGTTCACCCCAGCACAACTTAAATTTTGTTGGTTTATGCGTCTTGTCTCATGTGCCTGATCAAAAGAGACAAGATTTAGCACACCTCGGGCTTTAGGAAAAGAAAATTCTTCTAGTTTTTTTTTCTTCATGTTTTTGCTCTGTGAGCATTGAAAAGTATGGAATTCATGCCGCTTTTCATATCTAATTGATATTGGAAAAGTCTTCCCTGTTTAATCAATAAAAAAAGGGTTAAAATAGACAATTCTGCCTTTTTTAAGGTAAGAGTTGTGCGTACGTGAATCCTTTAAGTGTATAAAGGTTTCGTAACTCTACATTCCTTTTTCCTTCTCTAAGAAACTCTTTTGTCATAAGTTTTGCTTGTAGAGCTTGTTCTGAGAAATTCCTCTCACAAACCCATTTTACTATGGAGACTCCAAGCATCATAACTTCTGATGGGAAAGATGTTAATATGATTGTTAATCCATCAATCATGAAGGAAAAAGGCATTCCTCATGTTTACCCAAACCTGAAAAGAAAAAGGAGGAATGTGAGAAAACCAAGAGTTGTCCCTTCAAATCTTCAGAAATTTTCTGGTGTTCTTGAAGAATTGAAGGAATTAAGAAAGGAAGTGCAGCAAATAAGGGCTTTTGTGTTTAAGACTCTTGAAATTTAGAAGGCCCTGGTTCGGCATCAGTCAAGAAGGTTTGTCGATATCAACTCCTTTCTTCATGAACCTTATGTCCCAATGGCTGTTGACGACTTCATGAACCTTATGTCCCAATGGCTGTTGATGACTTCATGAACCTTATGTCCCAATGGCTGTTGACGACAAGGAGTTCGGGGATGATAAAGAATTTTTCAAAGGTCTTAATGTCTAGGAAACTTCTTATGAGAATTCATTCTTGTGGTTTTAATAAGGATAACTAGGGTTTGGAATAGCCATTATTGTGAGTACACATAGCTATTTCCAACGATTTTCATCTTGCAATGTTTTTAGATTTATTTGTTTAAATGCTAAAGTTGATTTGGAAATGATTTTGCAGTATTAATCTTTATGGTTTTATATATTGCATCTTGTTATGGGATATATGTGTTTGCATCTGTGAACTGTGATTATCCCATACATGGTCAAAAGTTAAGTCTTTCATATGTCAGTATGCAAGTATTGATAAAAGATTGAATGAACTTTTGACAAACAAAAGTTAAGCCTATTATGTCATTATGCAAATATTGATGGAAGATATGATGAACATTTGTTTAAAAGATTATGTTTATTATACGTCATTGTGCAAATAGTGATGAAGAATAGAATGAATCTTTGTTTATTCCGCAGTATTGATCTTCCCTGATCCATATTTTTTATGTTAAATACTGTGCGGCTCCGTAAGTTCTCTTATGTGAGCATTTCCGATTAAATTAATCATGGGTTCTCTTGTGGTTAATTTAATTGAGATTTTTGGATACAAATTCATGTTTCATGTGATTTGTTAATGTCCAAAGAAATCCTTCTTTTCTTGTGAAAGTAAGGTCGCTCTTGTTGTTCTTTCGGGAATGACATTTTATAGGGGATAGTTCTTAATTGAACTTGTGCTTAATTGCCAAATCTTTGTGGGGAGTGCGGCTGTGGAATATTATAGGGGTTATCTTATATCTTTATAAACTCCTTGATGAATGCATTTAGTTTCGGCTAAATGATTGCATCTAAAAAGTTGATATGTGCTTTTATTTTGGTCATGAAGTGTGATAGGTGTAATATTTGCACTAGTTAGGTACTCAAATGCTTTGCTTTCTTGATAGTTTTTATATCATTATGCTTTGATTTTGTTTGTTTTTGAATTTATTAGGTGTTTGAGGCTATCTAAACCAAAAGGAAGTTGAACTCATTCAAACCCGAGATTTTTTTGCATCACCTTGAAGAGGACGAAAAGACGAAGGCAACGGCGAAAGAATGGAGCTATTCCGACATCGCATGAGAAAGTTATTAGCAAAGTAAGAAGTCAAGCTTGTCAGTTTCACAGAACCGACAGTTAAAGAAGGATGATGCGGAAAACTGAACTGTCAGTCTTCTGGGACTGACAGTTATATGAGATTTGCTAAAAGCACCAACATTTTGTTACGGGGCGCCACCATCTTCATTACCTTCTTCATGCAAACAACAGGGAGCTTTCTTATTCTCCAATTTTCACGATGATTGTTTTTAGCTTGCTGTTATCACCAAAGAAGCTTAGGGGATCGAGCAGAGATCGTGGACAGCATATAATGGTAGGAAGAGATGGAGTTTGGTGTTTCCATCGAGAATAGAGATGGAATTTGATGTCACGGTGATGGCATGCATGGAACTGATGATCGAAAGAATGGAGTTGTTTTCTGCTTCCATGGATTGATTGAACGAGAAACTGACGACGGAGAAGAAATCAGCTTAGATCGAGAAGAAAACGAAGAATGGGGTCGTTGCTGTATCAATGGTTTGCTGCCATTAATGGAGCTCGAGAGGAAGCAGCGAGAATATGCAGTGGCGCTGTGGTTCGATGCTGGCAATGATTGAGATGGAAGTTGTGGTAGTGACTCAGGCGAGTTTGGTTCGAGCTGGTGATAGCAGGGACATAGAGTTCAAGTTTCCGGTGATGAAGAATGGCAGAGATGGATGGCAGTGGTGATTGCGAGATGGAAACCGAACAGAGAAAAATGGCTTGCTGCCATTGTTCGATAGTGAAGGACTGGTGGTAGCTGTTGAGCCAAGGAGTCACAGAAGGTGTTGCTGTGATGAGCTCGAGATAACAGAGGAGAACTAGAGTTTTCTTTGGTGAATGAAGACGGCAGAGAATGGAGAATATAGTTTGTTGCTGTGAATCTCAAGGGAAAAACAGTGGATTTCGAGTCTATCTGTTGGAAAGAAAGAGTTCGAGAAAGTCAGGGAAGTGGAATACTCACGAAGGGCCTGGTATATGTGAGTTATTGGCTGGAAAAGAGAAATTCAGATGTTTAGAGTTTTCACGGAGAGTCTGGAGAACGAGAAAGTACCGACGGGATTTTGGAAATCCAGAAGAATATATTTTTCACGGAGGGG
Organism: Papaver atlanticum; assembly: GCA_023531105.1. Lineage (NCBI taxonomy): Eukaryota > Viridiplantae > Streptophyta > Magnoliopsida > Ranunculales > Papaveraceae > Papaver > Papaver atlanticum. Next base: position 1,042,941 of record JAJJMB010016180.1, read on the forward strand.
TTTCTATCAGCGGGAGTTTGTATCGAAACTATGAAATCCAGGGGAAAAATAAACGCATCTCCGAGGAAGAATTGACTAGGATTTCATTATCGGTTCCTTGGAATTGACAGGCAAAACCAGATTCGTGGGCTGGGCTTTTGGATGAATTGACGCAGTCCATTGGCTGGGAGATTTTTTTCACGCGGCTATAACAAGAGAAATGATCTTTTATATCATCTTTTATCATACTTTTGGAAACAAAAGAAGAAGAGCTAGGTTTTGGCGATTTTGGATTTGATCATCACGATTGAACCTAGGGTTTGCTTTCTTTTTCTTCTTATTATTTTTCATGGGTTTTATGAAATCCATGAGTAGCTAAACACTCCATATTGGTTAGAGATGTAGTCCTAAGTTGGAAAACATGTTATTCAATTGAAGTATTCATTCTTATTCATTCATAATTTGTTAGTGTCTCTTATGTTCTACCGTTTATAACTCCATGTATGATTGATTGCGAGTTTGTTTAAGTTGCAAATTAAATGAGCATGCATTCATATCTATTGCTAAATTAGGGTTTGAGATCCGGACTTGTCGAATAATCCTTGTTAAAAGTAGCATAATATAGTTGTTAACGATGGGATGTTGCCATACAATTATATGTAGAAGTGTAACCTAGGTTAAATCCGTGGAGCTCATGCGCCGGATTTCTTAGAATAACCTCAACTCATAAATATTAGTGCTTTCATTGGGTTAAACTTGAGTGGCTCTTACGCCAAGTTATTTAGTGGAAAGGATTCAAAGAGTGGCTCTTGCGCCTTTGTTGATAATAGGAGTTTTTCCGGAGTAAGCCTGCGATAGGACGCTGTAGGGTTATTGATATCGATAGAAAATGAATGTTGAGATTGATTCAGTTGATAACATGTTGGAAGATGGAAGATGAAAACTCTAACCAGTACTTTTTATTTCTGATATTCGTATTATTCTATTTGCTTTATTCTTATTTAGTTATAATCACAAACAAAACCCCCCAGTTTTTATAAGTAATCAAAACAATTTGACAACCCATATCTCCCTGTGGAACGAATCTGTTCTTATAACTATACTATTATTTATAATTGTGAAGTGAAAGAAATTAATTTATTTTTGCGTCGGCTGACAACCGGCCAAAGTGTCTCTATGGAAATTTCATTAGGATCCCACTAATTTTCGTACCTTTGCCAATTTTATTGACAAAAAGGGGGAGAATTAATGTGTAGTTCACACTAAAAATACATATGGTTTTCGGATCATTATGTAAGGGGGAGTGGTTTCCATGTGAGATGGAGTATTGACTAAGGGGGATTGATACATATCACCATAGTATTGTTGTCGAAGTTGTGATACAATTGAACTTTGATGATGTGTAATAATACTATGACACTGTATAACAATGATTGAGAGCTTTTTTTTTCTCATTGTTATGGCTACGGATCTTCAACAACGATGATGTTGAATTGAATACCTTTGGAATCTTGGAAGTGACAAAGATTTCGAGTAATGTTGAAGAACAAAGGAGATCAAGCATTTGGATGAGAAGCTACAAAGTTTATTTATTTTGTATTCCATATGTATTGATAGTTTTGTCACTAAAATTGACAAAGGGGGAGATTGTTAGAGCACTGCTCGGTCGAACTCGCAAGCGTTGCTATCTCAAGCTTGTTTGTCAAGTTTAGTTGCCAAAACAATAAGTCTTGATTTCTAGTCTACTTATAGCTAAGTCTCGAACTAGGATAGTAAGTGTAGTTGAGCTATATACTCCACGACGTTCATCATGCAAAGACGAAGATTACTCAAGGAACTTGTGGTACTTCATCGACAAAAAGGTATGTGGAGACTTGAACTTATCTATCACTCAAAAGTCTATCTATTCTATCTCCTATCTTGAGACAAAAGTCGTATTGCTATATAGACTTCGATTATACACATTTGCTATTTCGAGCCGAGTTTATCTCGCTTATTTATTTCTCGAAATATGTGTTGGTAAGCTTTCGCTTTGGCCAAGTTCATCTTTACTCGTGACGAAAGTCATGTTGAATATGTCAATAACTTGAAAATCGCTTTGATGAAAAATAGTTTGTGAATAACAACTATATAACATCCTCTAAGAAAGTTTCAATGAGAGTTTAGAACATGTAACCATCTTTGGATATAAATATAGTGTGTTCTCACATTTGTGTAAAAGTCCAAAACCGGGAACCCAAAGTATGCGTACCCATACGCGTACTGGCGGTTGTTGGAAATCCGGTTAAGTATGCATACCCGTATGCATACTGGCGGAAAGTTCACGTCCGTGAATTTCTGCTGGAGTTTGGAAGTGAAAAACAAACTCATCCGGTTACTTAAGTACGCGTACCTGTTCGCATACTTAGGTAGGTTACTTTCTAAAATCGGTTTGTTCATGAACTAAAACATTTATAAAATAAGGAATGCAATCTTTGCAAACCGTGGATATAATGTTCATGAATTGATTCGAGTGAATCAAAATCGATTTTGCTTCAATTGTGTCTTGTATACTTCTATGAGATCTAAGCAATTGAACAACTCTCTAACAAGTTCATTTGAGTCACTTGAACTAGTTATGGTGAAGATGAATAAGGTTGATCTGAAAGTGCTCATATGGATAACCATTGGTTAACTATTGTTGAACCAACTAAGTGTACACGTTTAGGTACGGTTACCCAAACCTAAATGAACGTGCATTTCATTTTTGTATAACAAGCTAAGTTCGATCTAACGGTTTAAAGATATTAGCTTGAATCTAATCAGGTTTTCATCTAACGGTAAATATTTAATGCTTTGTTACCAAGGTAACTTAGATTGCAAACCCTGATTTGGAGACTATATAAAGGAGAACTTTAGCAACTGGGAAACCTAATCCCCACACCTTTTGTGTGATACTATTTGAATAAACTATAGTCGATTCTCCTTTAACCTTAGGTTTCTCTTGAGACCCTATAGGTTAACGACTTAAAGACTTCATTGGGATTGTGAAGCCAGACCCAACTATTTTCTCTGTAGTTGCGTGATCTGATCTTGCTGTTTCTTTCGTGATTGAGTTCAATCGTAAGATTGGATTAAGATTTATATCTCCGATAGGAAAGATAAAAAAAGTAGTCATAAACATCTTCGTCTCATCGTTTGTGATTCCACAGTATCTTGTTTCGCTAGTCGATTAAGATTATTGTGAGGTGATCGATAATCAAGGATGTTCTTTGGGAATATAAGTCCGGGTTATCGATTGGTTCATGTTCACCTTGATTTATCAAAATACGGAACAAAACTCATAGGTATTTCTGTGGGAGACAGATTTATCAATTCCTGTAGACTTTTCTGTGTGAGACAGATTTGTTTATTAAAGTCTTCGACTTTGGGTCGTAGCAACTCTTAGTTATGGGTGAGATTAGCTAAGGGAATCAAGTGCGTAGTATCCTGCTGGGATTAGAGACGTAAGGAGCGCAACTGTACCTTGAATCAATGTGAGATTGATTTGGGTTCAACTACAGTCCAGACCGAAGTTGGTTTGTAGTAGGCTTGTGTCTGTAGCGGCTTAATACAGTGTGGTGTTCAAATCTGGACTAGGTCCCGGGGTTTTTCTACAATTGCGGTTTCCTCGTTAACAAAACTTACGGTGTATGTGTTATTTCTTTTCCGCATTATATTTTATTATATAATTGAAATATCACAGGTTGTGCATTGAATCGATCAATTGGTAAATCCAACCTTTGGTTGTTGATTGAAATTGATTGATCCTTGAACATTGGTGTTTGGTATCGTTCAAGTTATTTCTCTTGTATTCAATCAGGCTCGCAAATTCCTATTTGTTTGAGTGTCGATTGAATCAAGAAATTGAGATATAACTCTTTGATATACTTTTCTTAAGATTGAGTCTGACTGTCTAGTTAATTCTCTTAAAAGTATATTGGAGTTATTCCATACAGATTGCTAAGCGAAATATTGGGTGTGGTTTATACCCCCGCTTTTTCATCCTTGAGTCCATCATGCTTGATTTCATTGGTTTCTTCAACTCCTTGAATTCTTCGTTACTTCAAGTTGCAATGATTTTTAACGTTTTTAACTCAGCATCGTTGTTGTTGAAGATCCATAGCGATAACAACTTTTGAAAACAGAAATTCGTAATCGTTGTTATAGGAAAACATATTATTATTATCTTCTCCAAAGTTCAATTGTATCACAACTTTGAAGTAATACTACAGTGATATGTTTCTCCCCCTTAATCAATACTTACATATTTTGCATAATAAGTTAAACCTATAGATATTGATTCACTCGCCCCTTACATAATGATCCGTAAACCTTATGTATGTAGTGGGAAACTATTAATTAATTCTCCCCATTTTTTTCAATAAAAATTGGCAAAGGTATAAAAAATATGGGATCGTAATGAATTCAACTAAAAGATACTTCAAGACTTAAAAGGATTACATACCAACTTTTGTTTAGATGATATCACATATTAAAAGTACTTAGCGCTCATCTAGGAGATTTAAGATACAAGCATCCCCTGTAAATTCCACAACCACACACCCCACAAAGATATAGCAATTAAGCACAAGTTCATTTAAGAACTCTCCCCCATTTGATGCTGAAAAAGAAGGGGTATAACAACCACACCCAATAATTTGTTCTGCAATCTGTATGGACTAAACTCCAATATAATTCCGAGAGCACAAACTTTAAAGCAAGACTCAACCAAAAAATATATCAAAGAGCTTTATCTCTTTTTCTCAATACAATCAGCAAATCGAATAGATAGAAATCCGTGAGCCTGATTGATATGAGAAATAACTTGGACGGTACCAAAGACCAATGCCCAAGTGTCAATCAAGTTCTATCCAACAATCAAGGTCGGATTTATCAACTGATTGAACTACGCACAACCTGTGATATTTCAATTATATAAATAAATATAATTTGGAAAAGAAATAACACAGACACCAGAAATTTTGTTAACGAGGAAACCGAAAATGCAGAAAAACCCCGGAACCTAGTCCAGATTTGAACACCACAATGTATTAAGCCTCTACAGACACTAGCCTACTACAAGTTAACTTCGGACTGGAATGTAGTTGATCCCTAACCAAGTCTCACACCGATTAAGGTACAGTCGCGTTCCTTACGCCTCTAGAACCATGCCGGATTCTGCGTACTTGATTCCCTTAACTGATCTCACCCACAACTAAGAGTTGTTACGACCCAAAGTCGAAGACTTATAAACAAATCTGTCTCCCACATATATGTCTATTCTTTATTCTGTTTTTGTTCCGTATTTTGATACAAAGGTCAAGGTGAACAGGAACCAACTAATAATCCGGTCATACACTCCCGAAGAGCATCCTAGAAATATTAGTCACCTCACAATAACCTAACTGATTAACAGAAGAAGTTATTGCGGAATCACAAGAGTCTGAGACGAAGAACTATTGTGATTACTTTTATATCTTACCTATCGGAGATAAATCTCGAGTAAATCTTAGAGAAGATAAAACTCAATACGATAGAACAAGTAAGATCAGAATACGCAACTCTATAGAAAATAGTTGGATCTGGCTTCACGAATCCTAAATGAAGTCTTCAAGTCGTTAACCTAATAATGGTTTTGGAAAACCTAGGTTAAAGGATAATCGACTCTAGTTTGCAACTAGGACACAAGAAAGTGCCGGGATTAGATTTTACAGTTGCTAGAGTTCTCCCTTATATAGTCTTTCAAATCAGGGTCTTACCGTTAGAAATTACAAAGCATTCAATATTTACCGTTAGATGAACTCCTGATTTAGGATTCAATCTAAGTCTGCTTAGAAATTAAGCAATAGATCTCCACCGTTAGATGGTCTTAGCTTGTTACACACAAATAAAATAAATACTTATATTTAGATATGGGTAACCGTACCTAAATGTGTATATTGGGTTGACTCAATAACAGTTAACCGAAGTTAGCCATATGAACACTTTTGCCTTAGCCGTATTCATCTAACACTTCTAGATAAAATATGATGATCAATCAATCATGATAGATAATCAAATGAATCTAATTATGTTTGTTTAATTGTTCATTATCTCATCGAAATATATATGAACAAATTTAAACAGAATCGGATTGATTTGTAATCGTACACAGCACTTATACAAGAATCAATTCATGAACATTAAGCCATGGTTTACAAAGTTAATTTGCATTCCTTAAATCATAAATATTTTAGTTTATGAGTATGAGAATCATACATAACGGATTTTAGAACTTAACTATTGTTGTTGATGGGGAAAAACGATTTGCTGGTTTTCTAGGAAGTGGAGAGACAACCGTGCGGACGGAGGCTCCTCAACCGAGCAAACTGCCTAACCTCAAACAGATGCACTACATGGGAGTGCTTTGATTTTGAGGGATCAATCTTTAGGACTCCGGCTTAAACTAAGAAATGGTCGTTCCAGAGTCAATTCGGCCACAAAGAGGGAAGAGGGTTGATATGTAGGAGGGAAGCTAAGAAGTGTGTGAGATCAATGGTGATCAAGGATTGTGAATGTGTTATAAGTTTCTGCAAATGAACTGCTGGGTTCGAATAAGTTTTGAATTCTGCTATGTTGAGAGTGATTGTTCAGATAAGAATTGTTGTTTAATTCCCGTATATCTGTTCTTGTTAATCATGAATTCAGAGAACTTATTTATATTGCTAGAACGTGGACACATTGATCTCCAGTAAGTGTGATGGTTGTTTGAGTGAAAGAGTGGGAAAGTGGAAGATCGTGGTTTAACCAGTTCCATGTCGTGCGGAGACTGGGTTGATCGTCCACCCACTACTTTGCTAACTTCCTCAACCTCTTGCACGACTTACTCACATTTCTCATCATGGATGAAAACACGTGTCTTTGGCCGCCAGACCAAAACCCTAATTAATATCCCCCATGTGACGTGATTGATGTCTCACGAATATGGAGTCTGCAAGGTAGACGTGTATTTGATCAGTCAGTCGTTGACTTGATTAGACGATAAGTCTAAGTATTGTTCAGTCGAGCATGATTTCCGAATGCTCTAGGATTCATGGATTGAACATGTCTGCTGGGACGTATAGTTCTCGAATGAATGATGTTGATAATTGAATCAACATGATAGTCTGAGCAAATATTGCTTGTATGATGAATTGTTGAATATTGATAGTTGAATCAATATTCGAGCATTTGAGAAAATATTGCTCATTCGATGAATTACTGAATATTGATAGTTGAATCAATATTCGAGCATCTGAGCAAATATTGCTCATTCGATGGATTACTGAATATTGATAGTTTAATCAATATTCGAGCATTTGAGCAAATATTGCTCATTCGATGGATTATTGAATATTGATAGTTGAATCAATATTCGAGCATTTGAGCAAATATTGCTCATTCGATGAATTACTGAATATTGATAGTTGAATCAATATTCCAGCATCTGAGCAAATATTGCTCATTTGATGAATTATTGGTAACATGACGAAATAAAATATTAATTAAAATATTGGTAACTGGACCGAATATTAATCAAGATGTTGATTGCTGGATCAACATAAAATTATTAGTGTTTGAAGATTCTCAGAATCATGATTTGCAGAGCATTCAGTTCGAAACCCTAATTTTGATCGATTACTGATCAATTGATGATTTACTGAAAATAAGTCACTGAGTGAAGGAGGGACCGGCTACATGGGATGATGGATGACCATGTAGCGCCCAGGTGCTCGAGTGAGCATGTACCAAAGTCCTTAGTTGACCAGTTTGTGAAAGGATGATCAAATGTTGGTTTAATCATTTATTAAAATAGTGCTCGTATGAGCGTTAGGTATTAAACCTAATTATGGAGAGATGAGGACCATCCAAGGGGTCATGGGACTGACCCTTGGTGGTCGTGGGACCATCTGGTGGTCGATTGAGCAAATTCCAAGTTGGTTGGAGAGAGTTTGGACCCACTATGAACTGCTAAGAGCTAATTAGGTCAAAGTCATGAAAGAGTGTGGGACCGGCTCCTTGCAATCCTAAGGGATGACCTTGGTCGGTCAAGGTAGCATGCCCGTGTCACCATGCTGCCCGTGTCTTTGTCCTGAGAGTTTTGTTATTTTCTGGTGCGCGTTTGAGCAATATTTTTGATTTTTAGAAGAGTTTGATCTTGACTGAAACTCTCGATTTCGCTCAAATGAGCAAGTAGAACTTTTCTCTTGCGACCAATATTTTGAGAATATAAAAATAATGATATTTTAATTTTTGACGTGAGAAGCCTAGTCGGTCATGTGACCATTTGACTTTTTCATGGTTTGAGCAATATTTGAGAAAATATTGAAAAACTAGGGTTTTCGCTCAAACGATGGAGTTTCGTGAGATGAAGGAAATAATATTATGAGAAAATAAGCAATTGCAAGGTGTGGGACTGGCCACGGCTAGGGCATGGCCGGACGGCTAGGTAGCCCAGTCCCGTGACACATTTCTCTATTTTTGTTTACTATTTTTTCATCGTTTGATGAAAAGTATGGAGAAACTAAGAGTTTTGCTCAAAGGAGGGAGTTTGCTCAAATGAAGGAGTCTTCATGAGATGAGGGAAATAATAAATTAAAATAAAATAACGGAAGAGGGGGACCGGCCGTCCGGTGGGCCCGGTCCCACGCCTCTTATTTATTTTATTTAATATTATTTTCCTTCCTAATTGCATAGGTTCCTCGTTCGTCCATATTTTTGAACGCTCGTTCGTACGTTCGAGTGCTCGTTTGTGCATTATTTGCTGAGTAAACTCACACCATTTTTTGGGCTTACTCGGTGATGGCCCAGATGCCCGATTGTTGAATATTTATTACCAATCCAAGAAATTCAGCTTAGAATCAGTCATGAAACAGAGCAATAAAATTAATTAAGTATCTATTACTAATCCATAGAATTCAGCTGAAAATTCAGGGAACAGAGTAATGAGATAAAATGGTTATCTATTACTAATCCATGGAATCCAGCTGAGGATCAGCCATGGAATGGAGTAATGAGATAAAATAGATTATTTTCTAGGAATTCAGTTGATGAATGACACGCTATAATTAATCTACTTGCATAATCGAGATATGAGATAATTTAAGCATCATATTCGTTCTAAGGGGTGTATAGTCAAGGAACAACGAGCAGCGTGACGTCCTGAAGGCGTTAAGCTCTCTAACAAACATTATGTCTAGGAACCTCCCAACCATTAAGAGATTATATACACGGTTTCTCTACGTAGTCAGGGAACGAGCAGCATGACGTCCCGAAGGCGTAAAGATCTCTAACAAACATTATGTCTAGGAACCGCCCAATCATTTTGATTCTATGTAGAGGTGATGATGAAATGTGTGAAGCATCGAACGCTCAGCGGAGAGGCCTTTCGAGAAACATATTCATCATAGCTCTGAGAGGAACGTTCGCTCAGTCAGAGATCGTGAAATGGTTCACGGATCATAAAATATGAATTGTCACATTCATTCCTGAAGCCGGGCCAGAAACATGCAGTATCATGATTTTACGATTTTAGCCCTTACTGAAAATCCACCATCAACATTAAGTCCCCTGCTTAGTGAGGGATAGTCATGTTCCGCAGTAAGCACTGGATGGTGATTTTCCAGTAGACGAGATAAGTAGTTGAACTTAGTCGTGCAAAGGCATTTTCAGAATCCAAGATTTGCTCCAATGATGTCATGTACGAGCAAATGCCCAGATAAGGACCCTGTCAGTATGATAGAGTGTCATCTCGTGAGCACGGAGAGATGAGGCACTGCTGATTTGGACGGTCAGATGTCCAGTTTTGGTGGTTTAGCGTTTACGAGCCCGGGCCCAAAAAGGGGAAAGAGTTTTATTAGGTTTTGGAAATAAAATTGTTATAAAAGGGAAGAAACCCTAAAACTCTTTTTTTTTTCTTCTTGACCGACCGACCACCCCCTCCCCTGTTGATCTCTTTTCACGTCCGAGCAAGGAAGGAGGAGAGAAAAAAATCGCCGGAATTAGTCGTCGTCGATCACCGCCCGACAACTTTTCGGCCGGCACCGATCAGGTACGTAAATTTATTTATTTTTTTGAAATTCTGTATGTTAGTCATGAGTTGTTCAAAACCCATATGTGTATATGCATGCGTAAATTTTTATGAAAATTTGTTTTTAGTAAACGGACATCCGTCCGTCGGTTTAAAAAACAAACAATAATCCCTAATATGAAAGAGACATATATATTTTTGAATAGACATGATCAAATTTGCAGTGGAGAAAACTTTGTTTATGAGTTTTCATGAAAACCAAAATCTTATTTTGATGTATGAATTTTCATAAAATTTAAAAGACCCTCGTTTCATGGACGAATGCCCCCACGAGCGAGAAAGACTTATATATATATATATACACACACGTGACCTATTCAAGTTTTTTTTTTGTTGAAATTTACGTGAGTTGATATTTTGTAAAAATCAAAAAAATTGATTTTTGAGCGATTGCTGAAAGCAAACAATTAAATAAAATTCTCGTGAATTTTGTGATTTAATAGCGTATGCTAGAAAATTAATGAATGTTCACTCGGTGGGAATGCTCACACGGTGAAAATTATGTGAATTGTTCACAGTTTTATGAAAATCAAGTTATGATTTTGAATAATGAATTTTTTGTTCGTCTTTGCAGGTTCAAAGAAGCGAACAGATTCTCGAAATTTTCGTGTTATAGTCACTACAGCTAGTGAAATTGTAAACAGGTAAGAGTTGGAGAGTTACCATTTTTGTAGACGCTGATGTGAGCATCCTTATTATTTGTTGTGTTGTAATTCCAGAGCTTTGATGAAATTTGCATCTACGAATGTTATACTGAAGTAGAAATGTTGTATGGATGTTACAGCGACTTTGCAAAGATGACTGATTCCCATGATGGCACTTCCAAAGATGACACTTCCAGAGATGATAATTCCACAGATGCGACTTCAGGAAATGATACCTCTCTAGATGGAACTTCCGTTGACAAGAAGAAAAAGTACTTGGAACAAAGAATATTCCAAACACTGATGACGAGTTCTTTGTGGTTCAGTATAATCCTAAAAAGCGTCTCACAGGTTCTTCATTTCGTCTTCTTATAGATCCCATGGATATTGCTCAGAAAAAATTGGTGTCTCCTCGAGCGATCACTCGATTTTTTCTACAAGGATGGAATTATGCCGCTTCACAGATAGACTTTAAGCTTTCCCGAAAACCTTTAATAGACTTCTCCGGATGGGCAAGACATATGTTGGGGTATAATCATGTGAGGACAATGTTGGATTGTGCACAGGTGACACGAGCTATTCAAGCAGCTGGAGATTTGTCGATTTACCATGATGTGAGAGGTAGAGTAGCTTTGCTCGCTCGCTGGTGTGTTCCTACTAATACTTTCATATTCAGGTGGGGAGAATTTACCATCACTTTAGAGGATGTGGTTGCTTTATTGCATCTTCCAGTCACGGGTAATTTCCCTGCAGCACTTTCGGCAGATGAGATTGCAATATCTGATGTCTTGACGTCTATGATGCATGTTATTAACAAATTATCTAGTAAATCTTGTTATACTCAATGGTTGAAGCACTGGTGGCCGAGAGATAGAACTCCTGAAAGACCTGTGGATGGTATATTAAACATTGTTGCTTTCTTGTGCCTGTGGTTATCCAGATATGTATTTGAAGATAATGGAAACTTGTTGAAGCCATTCGTGATTCCATTTTCCATTAAGATGGCTCAAGGTGAGAAAATTATCGTCGGTAGTTTGTTCTTGGGTTCACTATTCTCCAATTTAGATTCCCTGGTCGTGGATTCCAGTGTTTCCAATGGTTTTATGAAAGTTGAAACATATGTTAATACAATGTTTCTCCAAGCCTTATTGTGGGAGCGCTTCAATAATTATGCATCAATCCCTCGTAGCATCTTGTAAGGACCAAATGTTGATACTCGTTATGTTCTCTCTGAGAAGGATAATGCCAGGATTATGCGCTGGTCTACAAAGAAGCCTCGACACAAGACACGCCTTACCAGTATCTTGGACAATGAGTCTGAGTTTAATTTTCTTCCTTGGGTGTCGATTCCTTCTTTTGTATCACAGTTGATCACTTTTAATGATGCTGAAGAAAGTCTTTGAAATCCAGTACAGACCTGAGTGATGGTGAGAGATCCTACATACTGAGTTGTACTCCTGGTTACTTAGTATCAGTAATACATGGACAATTTATGGTGGAGGAATATAACATCGATAGAGCAGCTCGATAGATGGGTCTTGATCAGTGTGTGCCGGATATTCGGAAAGAAAAGCCATCGGTCGGCCAACTTAAAGCTTCTTTAGATTGTACACATTTGAATGGGCGTGAATATCTGTACCCTTGCTCTGACCGGGTCGCCTATGCAACTCCAGGTTATATAACTTTATGGAATCAACAACTTGATCGTTTACATGATTTTATAATGGCTGCTCAAACTCCGGTACAAGAACCTCCTTCTGTTGAGATGGTTTCTGATCGACCGAGATTGAAGTATCCTTCCAGTGGTGATAAACGAAAAGCATTTCCAGGATGTTCACAAGTAAGTATTCTTCTCATGACTTTTATAGAGACATAATAATTGCCTCTTAATTATTTCGTTAATTTTACCACAAGGTGGTCGTGCAGTGAGACCTCGAACTAATGTAGACTTCACGAAGATTAAAGAAAGTCCTCGAGTCGGAGAACCCAGAAGTAAGAATTACAGGATGTTACCGAATAGTGCGCAGTCCCCAGCTATTTGTTTGGCGAGTTGTCAATGCTCCCTCCATCACGGATTTTCCTTATCCGCGTAATTAGGATCACAAAACCAATATTTGTTAATTTATTTCAGAATTTTGCTACATCGAGCATTGATGGTCTCCAACTTGCTCCTGGACAAGCAATTCATGAACCTAGCAGCAGTGAAGAAGTCGATGTAAAAACTTCTTTGCATAATCAATCATGATATTTCTTGAATGAAATTATAATTTGTTGTTGATATATCCAGGAGGAGATTATTGCGGATAAAGAAGGCGCTGGTGATGCTCATTCGTCTTCAAAAGGTGGTGATGAAGATAATTCTCCAGAGTCGGAACCGAATGAAGGTAATAATGCCCATAATGGTGATTCCGGCAACATTAATTCTTCGAACGGCTTAGAGACCCCTCAAGTAAGTGTCCCTCCTGTATTTTCTTCATAGAAGTATGAAATTGATGATTTTTGGATGAATGAATGAGAACCCATACGAATGGATGAAAAATGTTAGCGAAATACGTCGTTAGAAAATTCAGAATTCAGTCTTTTAGCAAAAACGTTGTAGAATCTTCGTCCGATGTCGGATTTTCGCGATTTACCCCTGTTTTTTCATCCTCGGAAAATTTCCAAGCTTTAGTGTGGAAGATTTTTGAGTTTTGAGCATGTTTAGGTACCGAAACTGACGAAACAATAAACTTCCAGGAGGTTTTCAGAAAAATTTCAGCTGTCATGTAGTCCAAATGTTTTACCACATCTTTTTGCTCGTTTATCCAATTGATGTGAATTTTGGATATGTTGTATAGGACATCTATACGAAGATAATGACATATGACTAAACCTTATATTCCTTACAAATTGCTCCCAGTTCGTCGTCTTATACAGGGCAGTGTAAAATCTCCTCAGATGAGCTTGTTGCAAAACGTGTTTTTATGACTTTTACGATATTTGACCATGTATTGAATGTATAATGAAGAACTTTAATGATGCTAGATCACTTACATTCTAAATTTGATGATTGCTTTTTATTTCCATGCTTGGAGTGTCCTAATCCCGTGTAATCCTCATATTAGGTGTCAAATGTTGAAGTTGAGAATAATGGAGCCAATGATGATTCTAACCATATGGAAAATCAAGATGATGATACCTATATACCTTAAGGTCATGAAGAGATTGCTACTGAAGTTGTCTAAGAGACGGAAACCCAAATTGTCATTGTTCTACAAATAGAAGAAACTGCTCCGATGGCCGAAACTCGTATGATCGTCCATAAATATTCGAATGTAGGGATTGCTTTTGATCCTCCATTCGGTGAGTTTCTCCCACGCCATGAATTAGTTGGTAGATTTAGCGTTGCTACTAGATATGCCGGTTTATACGAGAATATATGGAAGATGTATGGTCATATCGTCGTTACCAAAGACCCAAAACGTGTTTAATTCCTAACCAGGAAAGTAAGAGATATCTTTCGTGTTATAGATGATATAAGAACCAAAGCTAGAGGTACTGTCACTCCAGATGTACTCTTTGATTGGGAGTACAATTTGGACCATTCTGAGAAACTGGGTTTCAATGTGGGATGGCTTCATAAGAGAATTGAAGCCATTAAAGAAGCAATCGAGAAGAATGTACCTATGAAAAGTGATGCTGTGATGAAGAAGGAGGCTAAGATCGCCCGGTTGATTGAAGAATTGGAGTTGGAGAAAGCATCCTTACGAGTCCTGAAGATTGCAAAGGAGCAAAAATCTTTCTTTGCTGATTTCCTTTAGTTTCCTTTCCATAATCTCTTGAACTCTGAACCTCTGAGAGATGTGAGGTTTTATTTGGGTTTTGATTTTGATTGATTTTGGATAAGTAGATGTTTGAGGGTTTTCTTTTGGATTTGATAGAGATAAACTGAACTTTGATTGTTTACTGAATTCAACTACTGAATGCAAGTATTGCAAACATTTTGGAGGAATTGAAATACAGTGAAAGAAAATCGTAAATGCCAAATTCAGATGTCTTGGGTGTCCGTGCCTTGAACCCAAGTACCTCAAACGTCTAATATCTCAGGCATCAAACGTTTTGAGCCAAGTCTCGTGTATTACATCCATGTTCGCTTTGCCATCCATGTTGATCAATTTGTAGTATCCACCAACCACGGACTTAGCAATCATGAAAGGTCCTTCCCAGTTAGAGTTCTTTGCAGAATGAATATTGCGCTTAGTTGCTTTGAGAACTAGATCTTCTTCATGAAACTTTTTAGGCTTGATTGCTCTTGCTCTGAAAATCTTCCGCTGGTTCGGTATTCCTTTGATAGTGGGATTCCATGCTCGCGCGGTGGAAGTTTTCAAATTTTGTGGCACATGTGGACACTCGTGCAAAGTAGGAGGATATCCCGAGTACTCTTTGTTGCATTTGTTCATCATTTATGCAAAAAGTTTTTCGGTGAGATGCTCAATTCGGAGAGGTTCCAAATTCAACCATTTAGTAAAATATTGTTGAGGTTAGGTTATCCATTCATAGCATCTTGCAACAGCTAGGTTGTTGGTGGAGTGAAGTCCCCGGACTACGGTAGCATGTTTGAAAGTTGATAATATGGACGGAGGGGGAATAAGACTTGCCTGAGTGCGGAACCTTTTGACGAATGCATGCGCGTTTTCTTCAGTCTTTTGTGTTAGCTCCATCAAGGCTTTGACTTTCTCCAGATGCTCGAACGATGGAGTATCCTCTATTTCTTCCGAATTAGAGTTTTCTTCAACAAAGAAATGTGCAATTGAAGGTGTTGTAGTTACCTTTTCAGCATGAATCCACGTCCGTCCGAGGATCATATCATATCCTGGATCCTCCCTGATTATGTGAAACTTGGTTTCTTCCTAGGTTGAACCAATTTTCATTTTGAGAATAATATAGCCATGCGCATCCCTGAGTATTCTTTCGTGATCTCTGACTGAGATAGGAGCATGAGTGGCCTCTTGTCGAGTGATGCCTGCAACTCTGAGAGTTTTCAAAGGAAAAATATTGACATCCATGCCAATATCGACCAACGCTCTCTTGAATTCATTTCCTTTGAGATTGACTGCGGTAAGAAGTTCCCAGTCATACATCTCTTTGTCAGTGACCGGAGGCTATGGGAGCATTTCTGAAATGGACAAGCGTTTCCCGGACACCATATGATTCAAATCCGCGAACATGTGCTTCCTTTGAGCCTTGGACAAATAAATCAATTCGCAGATGTGCTCGATCAACGATTGAACTACTTCTTTGACTGGTTGTTCAGATAGTGTAAAGGTCCTGATTGGGAGAGGATTCTTGTGCACTCCTTCAGTCACCAGTTCTCCTGAATTGTCCTTCTCTTTGAATATGCCTTTCAAAATTCTGCAATCACTTGTTGGATGACTGAAAAACCTATGAAAGCGGCAGTAGTGCGGATTCTCAATTTCCTCCTCAGTTTGCTCTCTCCTAAAAGGAGGTAGTTTGATCGCACCATCTTGGATCCAGACTTCCAATAGCTCGATCACCTCTTCAATGGGGAAAGGAAAGTCTGGTTCTTCTTGGTCATTCTGCTGACGCTGAGTAGGTGCTCGCGCATTTTGAGTTTGGTTGTCCTTCCTTGATGCTTTTGTAGGATGAGATGCTGGAGGAACATTCTTATGCTGCTACGCTTCGGCTTTCCTCTTGCTTCCTTCAGCAACATTCATGGAAGGTTGGAGATTGTACTGCTTGTTGATCAAGCGCCTGGTACTGCCTCGAATTTCTGTCGGTTCCTCGACTTTTGCAGCCTTTGTTCTTTCCAGTAAGGCCGGAGCAGCAGTTGCTGATCAGTTGGCCGCTTCATGAAGTTCTGAGAAAATATGGAACCAGAGATTTTCTAACTGGGCTCTGTAGACCGGGATCATTCCGTTGATGCACAAGTCCACCAGCTGTTGTTCAGTGACATTCGGATCAAGACAATCCAGAGCTTGGATTCTGAACCTTTTCACATAGTCGTTCTGATGCTCATTGTTCTTCTGAGACATTCTTCCTAAGTCAGAAAGAGTAATCTTCTCTGAGACGAAGAAGTATTTCCGGTAGAAAGTATTAACCATTTCTCCCCAATTAGTGATGCTCCCAGGTGCAATGTTATTGTACCATGTGTATGCTTGGCCTGTCAGAGATTTCGAGAATTCCTTCAGACAGACGACATGGTTGTGTTCGTGTTCGCCTAGTACTTCCAGGAATCGAGACACATGTTCTTGAGTGTTCCCCGTTCCATTGTACAGTGTGAATGTCGGAGAAGTGTATCCCTTCGGGAGA
Source organism: Papaver atlanticum (assembly GCA_023531105.1). Classification (NCBI taxonomy): domain Eukaryota; kingdom Viridiplantae; phylum Streptophyta; class Magnoliopsida; order Ranunculales; family Papaveraceae; genus Papaver; species Papaver atlanticum. The sequence continues at coordinate 1,060,002 of JAJJMB010016180.1, forward strand.
GGAATTCTTTGCGTAGCAGCAGGATATGGAGGTTGATGACGGTTAACGGATGATGCTTTGTTTTTTCCTCAAGCCTCCATAAAACATTCCAGGTCTTCACGAGTGATGAAACCTATAGATTCTTTTGCTGGTGGGTCATATGTAACTTGGCAGACTTCATCATCATCTACCACATGGATTGGAGAGATTTCGGGATCAGCAGCCGGAGATGTGTCTTTGGCTTTTCCTTTCTCCTGAGTTTTCTCTGACATCTTGTCTGTGAGAGTTTTGAGATAATTGCATAAATCCTTCTGAGTGGTAGCCATGTCAATATGATTTGTGGAGAGAGTCTCTTGCACCTTCATGAGATCAGCTATGGTAGGCGGATTTTCTCTGATTTCTCCGGGAAACCGGGCGAAGAGAGGATTGTTTCCGATGTTGGTTTGAGGAGGTGTGTTATTACCAACACTGTTGGTTGAAGATGGAGTAGTTTCTGGAGTACCACCACTATTGCTAGTGCTAGCATTGTTTGGGTTAGGATTTGTAACTGAACCTGACCTAAGATCAACCATTTTGTGAAAGTTTGAGATTGCAACCGAGAGATTAATCTCCCACTGTGGTCGCCAATCTTTTGATGGGGAAAAACAATTTGTTGGTTTTCTAGGAAGTGGAGATACGACTGTGCGGATGGAGGCTCCTCAACCGAGCAAACTGCCTAACCTCAAACAGATGCATTGCACAGGAGAGCTTTGAGTTCAAGAGATCAATCTTTAGGACTCCGGCCTAACCTAAGAAATGGCCGTTCCAGAGTCAATTCGGCCACAAAGAGGGAAGAGGGTTGATATGTAGGAGGGAAGCTGAGAAGTGTGTGAGATTAATGGTGATCAAGGATTGTGAATGTGTTACAGGTTTCTGCAAATGAACTGCTGGGTTCGAATAAGTTTTGAATTCTTCTATGTTGAGAGTGATTGTTCAGATGAGAATTGTTGTCTAATTCCCGTATATCTGTTCTTGTTAATCATGAATTCAGAGAACTTATTTATATTGCTAGAACGTGGACACATTGATCTCCAGTAAGTGTGATGGTTATTTGAGTGAAAGAGTGGGAAAGTGGAAGATCGTGGTTTAACCAGTTCCATGTCGTGCGGAGACTGGGTTGATCGTCCACTGATGTGATTTCAACTTTGTTGTAGTAAAAGGTTCGTAAGACTTGTGAAAGCAATTGATTTTAGACTTATTTAAACTAAAAATAGAGAAAATTTAATTCCAAATTTGATTTAAAGATTGAAAATAACCAAGACACTAGATTCAACTATTACACATGAATGAATGATGGTAAAAATTCCAAAACTCTAATTATTTTTAAAATCTCTTTTTCTTAATTCACAAATGATCAAGCATATTCTCAAACATTAATTGTATCCCTTAAGCATAGATTATCTAACCAAAGTATAACCTATCTAATTGAATCACAACTAGTTAGGAAAAATTATGCAACAATTAAAATTCTACAAAGTAGTGATTGAGTGAATTATAAAATACAAATTAGAGAAAAATGGAATAGTTACCAATTATTCATGCATAAATAGCTTCCTCCGTGCCTTGGTTACGCGAGAATTAGCTCATCATCATGGAAACACGCTCAAAATTCATCTTTATTGCTCAAAAATGGTGTTCACAATAATGAAATGGGAGAAAAACAATAAAACCGGGTTTGTAACAGTTTTATTTGTTACAAACCGAGCTGTTACAGAGAACGATAAAAATGAAGTGTTGTTGTCACTGTAACAATACGACCCACAAGCAATTGTCGTTGTCACTGTTGGGAAACGACGGTTCTGCGTGCGTCTTATGTTCTTCGTGTTCTTCACAGCAGCAGAAAATGGAGTTTTTCTGCCACTTGATTTCTCGACTCTCTGGTTCTTCTTATCCTCTCCCTGAACTCTCCCCTCCCTTCCTATACATCTCAGAAGCTATTTATAACCCAGAAGCACCTCCAAATCTTTCCAATTACTCCTCAAAATCTTCACAGTAAAGGAAAATTATTCTCGGGAATAATTTCCGATTTCTTTCTCTGCATTCGCTAAATTGCTTTTGTCATACTCTCTGCATGCGTCTCTGAGCTGTTATTCCTTCCAATATAAAACAAAAACTCTAGCAGAGAAGATATCCTCCCTCTTTGATCCACAAACTTTCCAATTCCAGCTCACAATGAACCCGAGATAACAATCTTTCCCAGTTTGATGAGATTCTGTGATTTAATCGAAATGAATGCACTTACCACCCCTGTTGTGATTTAACAGGCTGGTACATATCCGAAGCAAGATGAAAATCCGACTAAATCTTCCTCAAAATATCAAAACACAATGTACGCAGGAACTGGAAATTTTAACCCAGAATTCCCGCCAAAATTTTCTCTATTCATGAAGAAGAAGGATGTCCCCCTAACCAAACCGGGAGTGCGAATAACAGGTGCCCAACTGAGGTGCCCCTTATCCAAACTGAGAGTCCGAATAACAAATGTACCTTGGGTGCCTTTAGACAACTTTTTTTGGGGGTGTTTTCAACACTTTTTCGGGGTTCCTCCGGTGTATTTCTGGGGTGCTTCCGGTGCATTTCTGGGGTGCCTTTAGTACTCTATCCTGGGGTGTAAAACACCACTTTTCGAGCCAATTTTGCCGCAAGAGCTTATCCCTAGAAAAGACTTAAAACAACTTTATTAGAAATAAAATGAGTCCTAGATAATGTAGTTATGGGTGAAAATGCGTCACACTTACGTGCTTATCAAATTCCCCCACACTTACATTTTGCTAGTCCTCGAGCAAAACCTCAAGACCCGCTCAACAGCTGGTCATTTGCGTAACACCAAGAGGGACCCGCTCAACAGCTGGTCATGTGAATCAAAAGAATAAACCCGCTCAACAGCTGGTCATTTATGTAACATCAAGAGAGACCCGCTCAACAGCTGGTCATTTGTGTAACATCAAGAGAGACCCGCTCAATAGCTGGTCATCTGAATCAAAATAATAGACCCGCTCAACAGCTGGTCATATCAAAAAAAAAATATTTATTTATTTTGTTGACCCGCTCAACAGCTGGTCATAATATGATAAAGGAACTCCTACAAAAATAACCAAAAAGTTAATCACTCCCCCACACTTAAATCTAACATTGTCCTCAATGTTTCTAATGAAAGAGCAGTACCGAAGATAGTACCTGGGTGAAGAGAGAAATCAAAAACTAATATACAACATACAATGACCTCGATGGTCAATCAAGGGTAAGCAGGGTCCTCCAGAGGGACCTCCTCAACATCACATGTAGGAAAGGGCTCTAAAAAGGGTTTCAATCTCTGACCGTTAACCTTCGAATAACTACTACCATCCGGTGTCTCGATCTCAACAGCTCCATGACGAAAAACAGTACGGACCACAAAATGACCGGTCCACCGAGAGCGCAAATTCCCGGGAAATAGATGCAAACGAGTGTCATACAGAAGAACTTTTTGACCTGGAGAAAATGACTTTCGTAAAATATTCTTATCATGCACAAGTTTCATTTTGTTCTTATACTCCTTAGCACTATCGTATGCATCTCTACGAATCTCGTCCAACTCATTGAGCTGGAGCTTTCTGTGAGCTCCTGCCTTGTCAAGTGAAAAGTTTAGCTGCTTAATAGCCAAATAGGCTTTATGCTCTAACTCAACGGGCAGGTGACATGCCTTGCCAAATACTAAATGATAAGGTGACATTTCAATGGGTGTCTTAAACGCAGTACGGTAAGCCCATAAGGCATCAGTAAGCCTTAATGACCAGTCTTTCCTATTGGGATTAACTGTTTTCTCTAAAATACGCTTAATTTCCCTATTGGAGACCTCTACCTGACCACTAGTCTGTGGGTGATATGGGGTAGCAACTTTGTGGGTAATACCATATTGTTTCATTAAAAGAGCAAATGGTTTATTGCAAAAGTGTGAACCTCCATCACTAATTATAGCTCGCGGCATACCAAAACGTGTAAGTATATTCTCTTTCAAAAACTGGACTACGACCTTATGGTCATTGGTTTTACACGCAACCTCCTCAATCCACTTAGAGACATAGTCTACAGCGACAAGGATGTATAGGTTACCAAAAGAATTAGGAAACGGACCCATAAAGTCAATACCCCACACATCAAAGACCTCAACAACTAAGATAGGGTTCAAGGGCATCATGTTCCTACGGGAAATGGTTCCTAATTTCTGGCAATGTTCACAAGTAACACAGTAACTGTGAGAATCTTTAAACAACGAAGGCCAATAGAATCCACACTGCAATATCTTAGCAGCAGTCTTCTTAGCACTAAAGTGACCCCCACAAGCATGATTATGACAAAAGGAAATAATACTTGACTGATCAATCTCATGTATACATCTCCTAATAATCTGATATGGACAACACTTACACAAATAAGGATCATCCCAAAAGAGGTGTTTAACCTCAGCTAAAAATCTAGAACGATCTTGTTTACCCCAATGTTGGGGCATTTGACCAGTAACAAGATAGTTCACTATATTCGAATACCAAGGTAATTGGGTAACAAAGAACAATTGTTCATCAGGAAAACTATCTCTAACAGACGGGGAATCATCAGGGGTATCCACAACAAGCCTAGACAAGTGGTCTGCTACTACATTTTCTGCACCTTTTTTGTCTCTAATGTCTAAGGAAAATTCCTGCAACAATAGGATCCATCTAATCAATCTAGGTTTTGTATCCTTCTTGGAAAGAAGATACTTCAAAGCAGCATGATCAGTGAAGATTATAACCTTAGAACCTAAGAGATAGGATCTAAACTTGTCTAAGGCGAACACAATGGCTAACAGTTCCTTCTCCGTAGTAGTATAGTTCAACTGGGCGTCATTCAGAGTTTTGCTAGCATAGTAAATCACATGGAGTAATTTGTTTTCTCGCTGACCTAGCACAACACCAATAGCAAAATCTGAAGCATCACACATGATCTTAAAGGGTAGGTTCCAGTTGGGTGCCTGGACTATGGGGGCGGTAGTGAGTAAAGTCTTAATCTTCTCAAAAGCCTCTAAACAAGCATCATCAAAGACAAACTTAACATCTTTTGCAAGCAAATTACAAAGAGGTCTAGAAATTAAGCTAAAATCCTTAATGAATCGACGATAAAAACCTGCATGCCCTAAGAATGACCTAATATCTCTTACGGTTTTTGGGACCTGTAAAGTTTTAATAAGGTCAACTTTGGCTTTATCTACCTCTATACCCTTAGATGATACGATATGCCCTAAAACAATTCCTGAACGAACCATGAAATTACATTTCTCCCAATTAAGCACTAAATTCTTCTCCTTACACCTAGTCAAAACTAATGACAAATGATGCAAGCACTCATTAAAAGATGAACAAAATACTGAAAAATCATCCATAAAGACCTCTAAGAACCGTTCTACCATGTCAGAAAATATGCTCATCATACAACACTGAAAAGTTGCAGGGGCATTACAAATCCCGAAAGGCATGCGTCTATACGCAAAGGTACCAAAGGGACAGGTAAAAGTAGTTTTTTCTTGGTCTTCAGGGGCAATAACGATCTGATTATATCTGTAGTAGCCATCTAAGAAGCAGTAGTGACTATGTCCATCTAATCTCTCTAGCATTTGGTTGATAAAAGGAAGGGGAAAGTGGTCCTTCCTAGTGACCTTGTTCAATTTCCTATAGTCAATACAAACACGCCAACCCGTGGTCACTCGGGTTGGGATTAACTCATTGTTCTCATTCTGGACTACAGTAATACCGGATTTCTTGGGGACAACTTTAACAGGGCTGGCCCACTTGATGTCTGAAATAGGGTAGATAATGCCTGCATCTAACAACTTAAGAACCTTGGTTCGAACTACCTCTTTCATATTAGGGTTTAGTCGACGTTGCATCTCCCTAGAAGGTTTGGTATATTCCTCTAAATAAATCTGATGCATACAAACAGTAGGACTTATACCCTTAATGTCCGCAATGGTCCATCCTAAAGCTTCCTTGTTGTTTTGAAGGATGGTTACTAACCTACTTTCCTGATCACTATCCAAGTTGGATGCTACAATCACAGGTAAAGTTTCAGCTGGGCCTAAAACCACATACTTCAAGGTATCTGGTAATGGTTTAAGGTCCAACTTAGGAGGCTCTCCTAACGAATGAACTAGAGTAGACTCAGAAACTGGTAGTGGTTCGAACTTGGATTTCCAAACATTGCTAGTGTCAAACAAAGGGGTTGAATCTAACAAAGCATTCACCTCATTAATCACATTATCATCATCAAAATCAATCCCAAAATGGGCTAGGAATTTCTCTAGTGGATCTTCTAACAAAGTGTTTGGTAATGACTCCTCGACTAATGTTCCTATCATGTTGACCTCTTCTATGCTCGAGTCATCTAGTTCAGAGGGTAGCTTACTAATATGAAAAATGTTCAGCTCAATGGTCATGTTACCAAAAGATAAATTCATAATACCGTTTCGACAGTTGATGATCGCATTGGATGTAGCTAAAAACGGGCGACCTAGAATTACCGGTATCTGGTTCTCTGGGTCAGGGACAGGTTGGGTATCTAGGTTAACAAAATCCACTGGATAAATAAACTTGTCGACCTCAATAAGAACATCCTCGATCACACCATGAGGAATTTTTACAGACCTATCAGCTAACTGAAGTGTTATCTAGGTAGGTTTCATCTCACCAAGTCCTAGCTTAAGGTACACATGGTATGGGAGTAAGTTCACACTGGCTCCTAAGTCAAGCAGCGCTTTCTCAACATGGTATTTCCCTATTGTACAGGCAATGGTAGGGGAACCTTGGTCTTTATACTTAGGAGTAGTAGTATTCTGAATAATAGAACTCACGTGACTAGCTAGGAAGGCTTTCTTATGGACACCGAGCTTACGCTTTCGCGTACACAAGTCCTTAAGGAACTTGGCATAAGGAGGAATCTGCCTAATTGCATCTAATAATGGAAGGTTGATAGTTACCTGCTCAAAAACCTCCAAAATGTCATTAAAAGTGGACTCCTTCTTAGTTGGTACCAGCAATTGTGGGAATGGGGCTCTGGGAACAAAGTTTGGCTTATCAGGGGCTTTATTAGTCTCCTTAGAGGTTCCATCAATCTCTTCAGCATCTGATTCAGAAGGGTGAACTACAACATGTTCACTATCAGGCATGTCAACCTTATTGTCTATTTCTCTACCACTCCTAAGGGTTTTGATTGCATTCACATGATCAGATGATCTTCCTCCTATTTCATGAACTCCTCTAGGATTAGGTTGAGTTTGACTAGGAAAACTCCCATTATCTCTCTCACTTAGAATCTTAGCCATTTGACTAACTTGAAGTTCTAGCTTAGCAAGAGACTTGGCATTATGTTGAAAATTCTGCTTGGTTTCCTCTTGAAAACTAGCCTGGTTATTTAGTAATACTTCTTGGGTCTTTACGAACATGTCCTGGCTCCTTTTTAATAAACTAAGAGATTCCTCTAAGCTAATTATTCTATTCTCAGAAGGGTTCTGGAACTAGGCTTGACCCGAAGGGTTCTTATTATAACCAAAACCTGGGGGAGGCTGAGAATTACTAGACTGGCCTTGACTCTGTCCTTTAGACCAAGAGAAATTAGGATGGTTTCTCCAACCAGGGTTGTAGGTCTCTGAGTAGGGGTCAAACTTCTGATGGTTTTCAAATCTAGCATTGTTATAGACAGCATGGGCTTGCTCTTCAGTATCCTGACCTTCCCAAAACGATTTATTGGGTTCTATTCCACAACTAGAGACTTGAGAGGTTCTAATCCTATTATCAGGTTCAGCAAAAGACCTATGTTTAGATTGATTCAATTCCAAAGCTTCTAACCTTCTAGACAAAGCAGTAAACTTAGCATCAGACCCAAAGCCTGTATCAACCACATTGGTGCTACTTCTATTGATTAAGTGTCTTTTAGAGGGTTCAACACAAGACTCCCACTGTTGGCATTTTTCAACGTCATCTTCTAAGAAGGAAAACGCATCAGTAGCATTTTTACTAGTGAACTCACCAGCGCACAAAGACTCGACCGTGGCTTTGGTCGAATAGTCTAAACCATCATAAAGAATCCCTACTAGTTTCATTTTGTCAAACCCATGGTGAGGACATTGGGATAAGAGATCATTGAATCTCTCTAAAAACCTATAGAGAGATTCTCCTTCTTGTTGAACACTAGTACTAATTTTCTGCCTAACAGCTGCAGTTTTATGCTTAGGGTAGAATTTAAAATAGAAGGCATCAATAAGTTCCTTCCATGTTTTTATGGATTCAGATGGAAGGTTGTTCAGCCAGGTCTTGGCTTTATCTCTCAATGAAAAAGGGAACATCCTAAGTTTCAAGACTTCATCACTAAGGTCTTTAATATTAATTGTTCCACAAATTTCTTCAAAGTCCCTAATGTGAAAGTAAGGGTTTTCATCATCTTTTCCTAAGAATATAGGGATCATCTGAAGAATACCAGGTTTCAACTCATAACTAGCCGTAGAGGCTGGCAACTTAATGCACGATGGTCGGTTGGTCCTAGTTGGGTACATGTACTCCTTCAAAGTTGTCATTGTTAGCACAGTAAAAATCCTAGGGGTGAATTCCTCACTAAGACTTAAATTCTCAAAATTGAAGTTTCCAAAAACAGGACTCTCCAAAGAAGAGTCTTCGAGCTCCCCGTCTTCAAAAGAAAAACCTCTAGGCTCGTCACTAATCAAACGGCCAAAAGTGTCTCTTTTCCAAGCACGCTCACTAATGGACTTGAGCAATTTTGGCATACACTAAAAAAATAAAAAAAAAATAAAAAAAAAAAATCCTAAGGAAGGGAGGTTCTAAGCAAACACACAGCAGGCTGACTCCACCAAAGCAAACCTAAAGATTTCAAGCAAACAACAAGCATGATGGCTCCACTTAGATTGTTTCTAGACCAGCTTTTAAACCTTCGAAAAGGAATTCGTTACAATCTAAGCAAACCTCTCTAGATCGATCTGAATAAAGTGAGTCGAAGAGAAGTAGGGGAAGCTCAGAGGAGCTTTGATACCCCCACCTCTTTGGCAACGCTTCCCTGGGTTACAAGGCGGCTCTAATCGACTTACAGTAATCTTCCTGAACTTAAAAGTATGCTTAAAAGAGTAACCAATATTTTTCGAACGACTTTCCTATTAAGCGCGTTACCCTATAGGTCTCGTTCTAGTCAATATTTTAAGCTTGGGTTCGCGTAGGTTATGTTTTCCTAAGGCGGGCAAGAAGAGAACGGTGATGAAATCCGAACCCTTATCTTGTATGGCCAGTCCTTGCCCTTTACTAGGAAATTAAAGTCCGTATTCAGTCCTCAACATATATTCACCTTAAGGCAGACAGTAAACCCGCTGACAGGGGATTCGCGGGTGTTTCGAAAAACTTACCTCCCGTACCAGACGGGCGAAGAATCGCTGAAGTCGACTCGGGCCACGACTCCTATGTCATGTACGAACCCGAGGGGCCGAGACGATATAGTAATCGTCGTCCTTCCCTGCAAACAGTATATATTTAAAACTACCCTTCCGTAGGGTTTAAAAATAAAATAATAATGTCCAAAGTTCACAGTTCAAAGTCCAAAAATAAAGTGCAAAAGAAAGAAAAAAAATTACAAAAATAAAAGATATCCTAATACAATTTCTAAAAAATAAAATCTAAGAAATAAAAACTAAAAAAATAAAAATAAAATCTAAAAACCTAATAAAATAAAATAAAATAAAAAATTCTTTGTCTTTCTTTTCCTTTTCTTTTAGCTTTTATCTTTGGCTCCTAATCTCTTAGTCACCAAAGTCTTTGGCTTAAATTCTTTTTGGTCCAAACTCCAAACCTGTAGCACAAAGAAATATACCCAAAGAAACGTAAAATAGAACAAAGAGAAAATAATAAAAATCTAAAAAAAAAATCTAAAAACTCTAACTTAAAAACAAGTCCGCGTCGACGGCGCCAAAAATTGATGTGATTTCAACTTTGTTGTAGTAAAAGGTTCGTAAGACTTGTGAAAGCAATTGATTTTAGACTTATTTAAACTAAAAATAGAGAAAATTTAGTTCCAAATTTGATTTCAAGATTGATAATAACCAAGACACTAGATTCCACTATTACACATGAATGAATGATGGTAAAAATTCCAAAACTCTAATTATTTTTAAAATCTCTTTTTCTTAATTCACAAATGATCAAGCATATTCTCAAACATTAATTGTATCCCTTAAGAATAGATTATCTAACCAAAGTATAACCTATCTAATTGAATCACAACTAATTAGGAAAAATTATGCAAACAATTAAAATTCTACAAAGTAGTGATTGAGTGAATTATAAAATACAAATTAGAGAAAAATAGAATAGTTACCAATTATTCATGCATAAATAGCTTCCTCCGTGCCTTGGTTACGCGAGAATTAGCTCATCATCATGGAAACACGCTCAAAATTCATCTTTATTGCTCAAAAATGGTGTTCACAATAATGAAATGGGAGAAAAACAATAAAACCGGGTTTGTAACAGTTTTATTTGTTACAAACCGAGCTGTTACAGAGAACGATAAAAATGAAGTGCTGTTGTCACTGTAGCAATACGACCCACAAGCAATTGTCGTTGTCACTGTTGGAAAACGATGGTTCTGCGTGCGTCTTATGTTCTTCGTGTTCTTCACAGCAGCAGAAAATGGAGTTTTTCTGCCACTTGATTTCTCGACTCTCTGGTTCTTCCTATCCTCTCCCTGAACTCTCCCCTCCCTTCCTATACATCTCAGAAGCTATTTATAACCCAGAAGCACCTCCAAATCTTTCCAATTACTCCTCAAAATCTTCACAGTAAAGGAAAATTATTCTCGGGAATAATTTCCTATTTCTTTCTCTGCATTCGCTAAATTGCTTTTGTCATACTCTCTGCATGCGTCTCTGAGCTGTTATTCCTTCCAAGATAAAGCAAAAACTCTAGCAGAGAAAATATCCTCCCTCTTTGATCCACAAACTTTCCAATTCCAGCTCACAATGAACCCGAGATAAAAATCTTTCCCTGTTTGATGAGATTCTGTGATTTAATCGAAATGAATGCACTTACCACCCCTGTTGTGATCTAACAGGCTAGTACATATCCGAAGCAAGATGAAAATCCGACTAAATCTTCCTCAAAATATCAAAACACAATGTACGCAGGAACTGGAAATTTGAACCCAGAATTCCCGCCAAAATTTTCTCTATTCGTGAAGAAGAAGGGTGTCCCCCTAACAAAACCGGGAGTGCGAATAAAAGGTGCCCAACTGAGGTGCCCCTTATCCAAACTGGGAGTCCGAATAACAAATGTACCTTTGGTGCCTTTAGACAACTTTTTTTTGGGGTGTTTTCAACACTTTTGCGGGGTTCCTCCGGTGTATTTCTGGGGTGCTTCCGGTGCATTTCTGGGGTGCCTTTAGTACTCTATCCTGGGGTGTAAAACAACACTTTTCGAGCCAATTTTGCCGCAAGAGCTTATCCCTAGAAAAGACTTAAAACAACTTTATTAGAAATAAAATGAGTCCTAGATAATGTAGTTATGGGTGAAAATGCGTCACACTTACGTGCTTATCATCCACCCACTACTTTGCTAACTTCCTCAACCTCTTGCACGACTTACTCACATTTCTCATCGTGGATGAACACACGTGCCTTTGGCCGCCAGACCAAAACCCTAATTAATATCCCCCATGTGACGTGATTGATGTCTCACGAATGTGGAGTCTGCAAGGCAGACGTGTATTTGATCAGTCAGTCGTTGACTTGATTAGACGATGAGTCTAAGTATTGTTCAGTCGAGCATGATTGCCGAAGTTTCACTTCCGTGAATTTATACAGGAGTTTGGAAGTGTGAATTGGTATGCGCACCCGTACACTTACTTGCATAACCAAACTCGGTCCGACCACTTAGGTATGCGTACCCGTTTGCATACTTAAGTAGGTTACTTTCTAAAATCTGTTTGTTCATGAACTAAAACATTTGAAAAGAAGAGGGTACCCAAATATACCTCAATCTAAAACTTTTCCACAAATAAGTCCTTTTTCCAAAAGTGATTGTCTATGGATTGAATCGAGACAATACAACTAATCGGTTCATACTTCGTGTGATCGTCTATGGATACGAGATCGAGACAATACGACAACAAGATAATTTGTGTGATTGATTATGGATACAAGATCGATTCAATACAAAAACGAAGTATGATTACTTGATAATAGGTTCGGACTTAACCAAACACAATAGGATTGCTATCAAGTAATTAGGAATTAATGTTTATGTATTTTACTTCTAATTATAATAAAAACAATTATAATTGCGGAAATAGAATAGTAAAAGAAACAACAAGATTTTGTTAACGAGGAAACCGCAAATGCAGAAAAACCCCGGGACCTTGTCCAGAATTAAATACTCTCAGGATTAATCCGCTATACAAAATCTAAACCAACTTCGTATAGTTGAGACCAAACAACTAAACCTATAGTTCACCTAGTTCGGTCTGTATCCCTGTTCCTCCAACTTGCAATAAGTCACGCACTTGGAATAATTCCTTTGGTTCGAATTCCAAACAGTAAAGGAACAACAAATCTGTTCGGTAACAACTCTTTTCAAACAACGTGATATGAGTTTTACAAAAGGCTCTTCCATTTATCCCAATAAAATCCTTTGTCAGGTTCTTAAATCTATCTCTTCAATAACTACCAAAGTAATTATCTAGACTATGCAATCAATACTTTGAATCACAAAGAATTGTATTGATGCCGATCTACTATACTAATCAATCAAGGTTATCACAAAGATAAACCGATTATAGTTGGATCCCCAGCCGATCAAGTTTTGTGCACACCAAAGATTATGAACTCAAATAAGAAATCTTCTTTGTCTTCAAATCTTCTTAGATCTTCAATAAACACCTGCACACAAACAACTTGAATCTCTTGTGATCAATCACACACAGAACAGAGTCTGTTAACAATGGATTATCACAAGACGTCTTTAGATGTACTAACTGTTCTAAAGATCCCCGTCGACACTTCGATCTAGTTTGAGTGAATCTTATATCAGAAGAGAAGATTCTCAAGCATAAACAAACTGGGTGCGATCAAAGTTCAACAACCGTTAGTCAATCAAATCAATCGAAAACTAATAATAAAATGCAATTATCTAGTTTCCCACCGACGGTACTCGTAGAGCTTCCCAATCCCAAAGAAGTCTTTAAAATGAGCGGTCGTAAGAGATTTTGCCTAATTAGGGTACTTTCCTCTCCGAATAGACGGCTCCACCAGTAACAACACAACTAGGTAGTTTTGCTGGCTCTGAGGATTAGTTTGCTTGAAATGTAAACTTCAATATTTATAGACCAAGGGAGTTTGGACACCAAGGAATTTCCAAAACCGAATATTCTCAAAGATATGCAATAAAGTCCAAATCGGTTTTCATAATTCCTGGAAATGCTCTGTCCAAATATTGACCGAAATCTCAGTAGAAAATCTCCAATTAGTAAATGCACATTACTAATTTTTATTTTATAAAGATATGCATTTAATTGCTGGAAATTAAAAGCATATAAAAACTAAAAACCTTAATTAAAAGATTCTCAATTTATTTCAATCCGGGATTCTCCTTTAGCTATTAAGGAATATCTTTGAACAATAAAAGATAAGAGTTACTGCACATGTTCAAAGTATGTCGACATCTTTACTTTGTAAATCCTTTTTCATATTTACAATCTTTGAACCGATTTGCCACACTTGCAAACAAGTTTAGAATTGGTTCATCTGACTTCCAAGAACTATGTGAGTGATTATCCTATCAAATCACCAATCATGGGTTTCAGGTTCTACCAAAACAAGTTTCGGTTCTACCTCCATCGTGGTACTAAGATTAGTCACGCTAGTTACCAAAAGTTGGTTGACTAGGTACTAGGATCGGTTACCACATATTTATGGTATAAACTTGTATTCTATTGCACAAGTCATAGGATTGGTTCCCCAATTACTAAAAACTTGTTGTACCTCTTACATGGATCGATTCCCTCTTGTTATCGGTTGCACCTCTTACTAGGATCGGTTCCCCAATGTCTAGAGTTGGTAATACCAATTACAATAAATCAATCATACCATCTCAGGTGATTACTTAAGATCGGTTTCACTAATAAAAGTCATACCAATACAAAAGTCAGGCATTGTGAATAGTTTTACCAAGATACATAAACAAGTTATGAGCGATTATACTAAACATACATATTGGTAATCCAAATATTTGCAATGAATAACCATACGAATAAGCCTAGCGATTTCCATTTCGATTCACAAAACAAGTTTATGAATGTACTTCCTTTAAACGAATGTAAAACATTGTTTCATAGGACGAAATCTTTACCCATACCCATACATAATCACAATAGCATTCATACGATTATGTCAATGTCTTATATACGAAGTTCAAAAGATAGACGTTATACTTCGTATTGTAATTCCTTAATACTATGTCTAACTAGAGTAGAATCATTCACAGCTTCGCAGTTATGTTTTCAATATCCACGACTTGAAAGATACGTTAGGAATGAAAAAGTTCAAGTCAAATATTACTAACCTCAAGTGGAAGGATGATGTCGTCGTTGTAGTTCTTTACTTCTTCACATTCTTCAAGTCTTCACGTAATACTTGTAAGTCACATATCCTAGTACCTTTCTAGCTAACCTATATGAAGTTGACTCTAGTAATAATCAAGCGACTCTTTAAATGAGTTTTGATTCACTAAAATATGACAACCAAACTTGACATACCAACGCTTGGTGGGTTCAACCGAGCTATGCTCTAACAATCTCCCTCTTTGTCAATTTTAGTGACAAAACTCTTACATCATATGGATAAACAAATTAAAAGAATTCATTACACATATGCTTGATTCCAAGTTTCAACAGCACAATAACCTGTATACATTCAATCCATAAATGTCGTTTTGACAATATAATAACAAAGCTAATACTCCCTCTAAAGGTAAGATAGGTAGATTTTCAATCCTCACGTCTTTGTTATTCCCTTTTTAGTTAAGATAACCACAAGTATCAATATGATATGTTACCCCCCCTTAGTCTATGCTTTACTCTTTCGTTAGATATAACATTTAAGTACCATTGTCCTTTCCTTAGTGATACCAAATCACTTGTTTACTCCATATATTTCTCCCACTTTTTGTCACAAAATGACAAAGGTACGAGCAAATAAAAGACAAACCGAAAGGATCTTACAAATCTAAAAAGACTTGTATAACCTATAAGAGTTAAGCACGAGGGTTCCACACACCATTTTAGACAACCAATATCAAAACCGAAACTACAAAGTAATTTTGTTTTGATATGTTACCAAGGAAACAATTGCCCGAAGCAATTTTCCCTAATAGTTTAGCAAATCAAAAATTGACTAAGCACCTTAGTTGTTTTGCTAAACCGATTGTACAAATACAATCGCTTGTTCGATAAGACCAAAATAAAGATCAGAAGTAACTCTATTTTTCTCATCAGGTTCTAATTATTCAAATAATAACTTAGACCTTTCACTTTTAAACAAGACAAGTACTAGGTTAGTTAACTAGCATTTCTTGTTAATGAATTCGATTAGACTTGAATAACCGAAACCTCCACTTTGATAAGTCTAACTAAGATCAGAATTAACTTAGTGTCTCTTATCCGGAATCGAATTGGACTAAACAATTGATCCCGAAAACCCTTTTGTTAAGCCATAAACAATTCATACAAACCAAATAAATCAACTTGCATAATTATTTACCTCAACCGGAAGCAATTGAAACAAACATAGACATTATAGTACTGCAATTGCACCGTAATTTCGTAAGCCTAAACAATTGATACCAAACCATAAAGCAAGATAACAATATTTTTTCTTAACCGGAAACAATTGAATCACACACATATCCGTACACAAATAATGGAATAAACATCAATTGTACCGAAATTTTGTTAAACAAAAGCAATAAATATATGCAATAAAATCAGGCTTTTCTTAAACAGGAAAACGATTAACTAACAAATTCGTTACCTCAAGCTCCGCGTCCTCTTCTCCATTTGTTCGCATCTTTCCAGAGAGGAATATCACTGTGTTGTCATCCTCTTGCAATACAAGAGAACAACAACAACCAACCTTTACCAGAGAAGGGTTTAAAATCAGTTTTAACTAAGGCGAGGCAAAAGTTGAAAACCCGAAACACATATGCTTTTATGCTAAACCAAACGATTCAACATATTGTGACTTTTTCACACATGAGTTTCAATCGGAACCCCTTATGATCCTTTGATAAATCCTACCAACATTGGCTAGAACTCAATCCCGTTAAATCAAAAAGTCACCCAAACCATAAGGGTTCACACCATATGAGATCGAATATTAAGGTTATGAAAACCGAAATCAAACATCCCATAACACAAATGCAATACACCATAAATATTCAACAAATAATCAAGTATTGAAGTTACCTCTATCTTGTAGGGAATTGTATTGTGAAACCAACGCAAAAAGAATGAGGTCATTCCGAGTTCGGACGAAGAAGTTATGTGCAAAACAGTTTTACACTCCTTCGTATGGACCTATCACTAGGATCGGTTACCAAAATCACTAGTAGTCACTAGGACCGGTTACTAGGATCGGTTATAAGAGTTACTTGTGACGGATCACAACACTAAACTGTTTTTGACATAACTTTTGCATACGATGTCCGAATTCAGTGATTTTTGGCTCGTTTTAACCGTAAAAACAAGAGATACACATATATGATCAGTACATATCAACATCATAAACTCAAAATTACCATTTCTATCAAAACCTCAAATATAGATAGAGAAAGTATGAGTATATAAGAAAAGAAATCTCCCTATAGATGCTAATTAGTCATATAATAACCAAGAGATCTTGTGCTCAGTTTCATGTGCTTCCTCACCCTTCAAAAGATTGAGCACAAAGGTGAGAATGCACATTCCAACACAACTAGGTTGTGTTGAGTTGATCCTTGTCTTGTTCGTCACGAGTGACTAAGACAGAATCATCATTCTTGACCTCTTGCTTGGTTTGTTTTCTATTGTTCCATCTATTGTTTTTCTTATTTGACTTGTGATGAAGAGTGTCATTATCACAACGTTCACTAGTACAAGAGATTTCAGACATGATGTCTTTTTTTAGTCTTTCAAGAAAACTCTTATAATTATTGTCACCAACAATTAACAGCCGAGAGTCATTCTTGTGACTAACTTTTGGTCCCTTCTTGGCTATGGAGGACTTTGGGACCCATTTAGAGTTGGGTTCCGCAGGAGCAGCTTTCTCCTTCATACCATTAGGATCATTGTCCTTTTGGATATTTTGCGAAATAACCTTTCTCCAATTTGGGACATCAGATCTTGTCTTTATATTTACAAAGTCATCTCTTTTTCTATATTCGGGTCTTTTGTGATATGACCTTTTTGAGCGATAGGAAAAATTTGAACCATCATTATAATAATTCTTTTTCCTAAACTTAGGACAATAGTAATCTGAGTTCTTTTAGAGAGAAAACTTACCCAATTCGTTTGATACAAAAAAAAAGTGCATCTTCCATCTTACGAACTTTGCATCCCCATTACAAGTGCCCTTTATTACCACAATAATAACAATGCTTAGTAACATAAGGGGTATGAGTTTTAATGTTACCTTTTTGTGGATCCACTTGCCTTGGAGCTCGAAAAAATTTCTTCTTCTTCTTCTTCTTCTTCTTCTTATCTCTGTTCAATATTGTTGCTTTCTTAACATTAGCAGAAGTGCCTCCGTTGGTTGTCGCACTTGAGGAGTATGGTTGAACATGATTCTTAGGCTTGACTGGTTTTACTTCTTTACAAGAAATACGAGCATTTTTTACATCAGTTGAAGCCTCTGGTTTAGAAGAATTTTTAGCTTTAAAATTTTTTACCTCTTTGCTAATATTTGAAGCATTTATTCCCTTATAGCCCAATCCTCGTGTATCACGATGATTTCTACTTGCTTCTAACATTGAGGTTAAATTGTTTGAGCTAGCATTGAGCTTTTTAAGGTACAAATTTTCTTCTTCCAACAACTTGATTTTATCAAGAGCACTAACTAGATCGGCCTCAAGGCATTTTTCTTATGAAGGATATTCACCTTCTTTCTCTTCAAAATTATTTTTTTGAGAGTTAATCCTTGCATCAGATTCAACAAGTTTATCTTCCAACAAATGTAATTTTTCAAGAGCCGCATCACGATCTTTCTTAAATAATTCTGTTTGAGAAAGACTAGCACATACTTTGTCTTTAAGACTCTGTATTTGTTGTGAGAATTTTTTTTCCCAGCAAGTTATGCTCTTCATCAAGATTCCCAAACTTTAAAGTTAAATCTTGTTCCCTTTCAAGTGCTGAAAGAAGTTGATTAGAACAAATAAGAAATTGTTTGCTCAATTCCTTTAGTTCAGATGTTTTTACACTTGATCTTTCATCAGAAATCTCAAGCATAGAACTCAAAAAATTCTCATCATCAAAAAGAGATTTTTCAGAATCTGAATTATTGATTGCAAATACAGGGATTAACTTAATCCCGTCTAGAAAACCTTCAGACTTATACTCAGAAGAGCAAGTAGAACTTGAAGAAGAAGCCCCTTTTAAACATTTCTTAAAATCAAATATTCCAATGTCTTGTGATACGTTAACTGAGTCTTTCTTTATTTTTCACTCTCGCTTAACTTTAATTTGACTCATGTCTTATAGGTTGGATCGCATCAAACACAGATTTTTAGATCTTTTCGTGTTTGCCTGCCCTGATACCAATTGAAAAGACGAGGGTACCCAAATATACCTCAATCTAAAACTTTTCTACCTATAAGTCATTTCTCTGAAAGTGATTGTCTATGGACTGAGTCGAGACAATACTACTAATTGGTTAACACTTCATGTTATCGTCTATGGATACGAGATCGAGACAATACGATAACAAGATAACTTGTGTGATTGACTATGGATACAAGATCGAGACAATAAAACAACGAAGTATGATTACTTGATAATAGGTTCGGACTTATACAAACACAATAGGATTGCCATCAAGTATTTAGGATTAAACGTTTGTGTATTTTACTTCTAATTATAATAAAAACAATTATAATTACGGAAATAGAATAGTAAAAGACACAGCAACATTTTGTTAACAAGGAAACCGCAAATGCAGAAAACCCCCGGACCTTGTCCAGAATTGAATACTCTCAGGATTAAGCTGCTATACAAAATTTAAACAAACTTCGTATAGTTGAGACCAAGAAACTAAACCTATAGTTCACCTTGTTCGGTCTGTATCCCTGCGCCTCCAACTTGCAATAAGTCACGCACTTGGAATAATTCCTTTGGTTCGTATTCCAAACAATAAGGGACAACAAATCTGTTCGGTAACAACTTTTTTCAAACAACGTGATATGAGTTTGACAAAAGGCTCTTCCGTTTATCCCAATAAACTCCTTTGTCAGGTTCTTAGATCTATCTCTTCAACAACTACCAAAGTAATTGTCTAGATTATGCAATCAATACTTTGAATCAAAAAGAATTGTATTGATGCTGATCTAATCAACTAATCAATCAGGGTTATCACAAAGATAAACCGATTGTAGTTGGATCCCCAGCTGATCAAGTTTTGTGCACACCAAAGATTATGAACTCAAATAAGAACTCTTCTTTGTCTTCAAATCTTTTTAGATCTTCGATAAACACCTGCACACAAACAACTTGAATCTCTTGTGATCAATCACACACAGAACGGAGTCTGTTAACAATGGATTATCACAAGACGTCTTTAGATCTACCAACATTTCTAAATATCCCCGTCGACACTTCGATCTAGTTTGAGTGAATCTTATATCAGAAGAGAAGATTCTCAAGCATAAACAAACTAGGTGAATTCAAAGTTCAACAACCGTTAGTCAATCAAATCAATCGAAAACTAATAATAAACTGCAATTATCTAGTTTCCCACCACCGGTACTCGTAGAGCTTCCGAATCCCAAAGAAGTCTTTAAAACGAGCGGTCGAAAGAGATTTCGCTTAATTAGGGTACCTTCCTCTCCGAATAGACGGCTCCACCAGTAACAACACAACTAGGTAGTTTTGCTGGCTTTGAAGCTTAGTTTGCTTGAAATGCAAACTTAAATATTTATAGACCAAGGGAGTTTGTACACCAAGGAATTTCCAAAACCGAATATTCTCAAAGATATGCAATAAAGTCCAAATCGGTTTTCATAATTCCTGGAAATGCTCTGTCCAAATATTGACCGAAATCTCAGTAGAAAATCTCCAATTAGTAAATGCACATTACTAATTTTTATTTTATAAAGATATGCATTTAATTGATGGAAATTAAAAGCATATAAAAACTAAAAACCTTAATTAAAAGATTCTTAATTTATTTCGATCCGGGATTCTCCTTTAGCTATTAAGGAATATCTTTGAACAATAAAAGATAAGAGTTACTGCACATGTTCAAAGTATGTCGACATCTTTACTTTGTAAATCCTTTTTCATATTTACAATCTTGGAACCGATTTGCCACACTTCCAAACAAGTTTAGAATTGGTTCATCTGACTTCCAAGAACTATGTGATTGATTATCCTATCAAATCACTAATCATGGGTTTCAGGTTCTACCAAAACAAGTTTCGGTTCTACCTCCATCTAGGTACTAAGATTAGTCACACTAGTTACCAAAAGTTGGTTGACTAGGTACTAGGATCGGTTACTACATATTTATGGTATAAACTTGTATTCTGTTGCACAAGTCATAGGATCGGTTCCCCAATTACTAAAAACTTGTTGTACCTCTTACAAGGATCGATTCCCTATTGTGATCGGTTGCACCTCTTACTAGGATCGGTTCCCCAATGTCTAGAGTTGGTTATACCAATTACAATAAATCGATCATACCATCTCAGGTGATTACTTAATATCGGTTTCACTAATAAAAGTCATACTAATACAAAAGTCAGGCATTGTGAATAGTTTTACCAAGATACATAAACAAGTTATGAGTGGTTATACTAAACACGCATATTGGTAATCCAAAGATTTGCAATGAATAACAATACCAATAAGCCTAGCGATTTCCCTTTCGATTCACAAAACAAGTTTATGAATGTACTTCCTTTAAACGAATGTAGAACATTGTTTCCTAGGACGAAATCTTCACCAATACCCAACATAATCACAATAGCATTCATACGATTATGTCGATGTCTTATATACGAAGTTCAAAAGATAGACGTTGTACTTCGATCGTATTGTAATTCCTTAATACTATGTCTAACCAGAGTATAATCATTCAAAGCTTCATAGTTATGTTTTCAATTTGCACGACTTGAAAGATACGTTAGGAATGAAACAGTTCAAGTCAAATATTACTAACCCCAAGTGGAAGGATGATGTCGTTGTTGTAGTTCTTTACTTCTTCACATTCTTCAAGTCTTCACGTAATACTTGTAAGTCTCATATTCGAGTAACTTTCTAGCTAACCTATACGAAGTTGACTCTAGTAAATAATCAAGCGACTCTTTAAATGAGTTTTGATTCACTAAAATATGACAACCAAACTTGACATACCAACACTTGGTGGGTTCAACCGAGCTATGCTCTAACAACATTTATATAATAAGGAATGCAATCTTTGCAAACCGTGGCAATAATGTTCATGAATTGATTTGAGTGAATCAAAATCGATTTTGCTTCAATTGTGTCTTGTATACTTCTATAAGATCTAAGCAATTGAACAACTATCTAAATAGTTCATTTGAGTCACTTGAACTAGTTATGGTGAAGATGAATAAGGTTGATATGAAAGTGCTCATATGGCTAACCATTGGTTAACTATTTTTGAACCAACTAGGTGTACACGTTTAGGTACGGTTACTCAAACCTAAATGAAGGTGCATTTCATTTTAGTATAACAAGCTCAGTTCAATCTAATGGTTGAAATATATTAGATTGAATCTAATCGGGTTTTCATCTAACGGTGAATATTGAATGCTTTGTTACCAAGGTAACTTAGATTGCAAACCCTGATTTGGAGACTATATAAAAGAGAACTCTAGCAACTGGAAAACCTAATCCCCATACCTCCTGTGTGATACTAGTTGTATAAGCTAGAGTCGATTCTCTTTTAACCTTAGGTTTTTTACGAAACCCTGTAGGTTAACGACTTAAAGACTTCATTGGGATTGTGAAGCCAAACCCAACTATTTTCTTTATAGTTGCGTGATCTGATCTTGATGTTTCTCTCGTGATTGAGTATAATCGTAAGATTGGCTAAAGATTTATATCTCCGATAGGAAAGATAGAAAAGTAGTCACAAACACCTTCGTCTCATCGTTTGTGATTCCATAATATCTTGTTTCGTTAATCGATTAATATTATTGTGAGGTGATTGATAATTCTAGGATGTTCTTCGAGAATATAAGTCTGGGTTATCGATTGGTTCCTGTTCACCTTGATTTATAAAAATACGGAACAAAAAATCGTAGGTATATCTTTGGGAGACAGATTTATCTTTTCAATAGACTTTTCTGTGTGAGACAGATTTGTTTATCAAGTCTTCGACTTTGGGTCATAGCAACTCTTGGTTGTGGGTGAGATCAGCTAAGGGAATCAAGTGCGTAGTATCCTATTGGGATCAGAGAGGTAAGGAACGCAATTTTACCTTGAATCAGTGTGAGATTGATTAGGGTTCAACTACAGTCCGGACCGAAGTTAGCTTTGTAGTAGGCTAGTGTCTGTAGTGGCTTAATATAGTGTGGTGTTCAAATCCGGACTAGGTCTCGGGGGTTTTCTGCATTTGCGGTTTCCTCGTTAACAAAACTTCTGGTGTCTGTGTTACTTCTTTTCCGCATTATATTTTGTTATATAATTTAAATATCACAGGTTGTACGTTGAATCGATCAATTGGTAAATCCAACCTTTGGTTGTTGATTGAAATTGATTGATCCTTGAACATTAGTCTTTGGTGCCGTTCAATTTATCTCTCTTATATTCAATCGGGCTCGTAAATTATTGTATGTTTGATTGCGGATTGAATTGAGAGATTGAGATATAACTCTTTGATATACTTTTCTTAAGTTTGAGTCTAACTGTCTAGTTGATTCTCTTATAAGTATATTGGAGTTCGTCCATACAGCTTGCTAAGCGAAATATTGGGTGAGGTTGTTATACCCCCGCTTTTTCAAAGTGGAAATTGAATTATTGTCCCTCCTTCTGATGGGCCTTCACAAATATCCCTAAGCCTCTTTACAAATATCCCTAATGGCATAATTGAAAATTTTGATTAAAATATGATTTTTAAAATCACGTATTTAACCATTCCCATCTTACTTCCCTTCTTCATTTCTAATAAAAGAATCAGTCGAACCATCTCCGTCGCTCCCACCACCACCACCATCTCTGTCATCCCTACCATATCCAGCACCACCACCACCACCATCTCTGTCATCCCTACCATATGCAGCAGCACCACCACCACCACCACCACCATATATCCATCTCATCTCCACCTCCACCTCTACCACCATCAAAAATCGACCTAATCCCACCACCACCACCTTCTAAACAGTCAATTTTGATCGATTTGTTACTTGATTCAGCTGCAAAAAAAAAATCTAGTGACAAATCAACGAGAAACCGAATTTCAGGCTTATATTTATTTCAATTTCAACTGGATCTCGCTTGGAGAACTTAATATCGATGATTACAATGTAACTAATTATGGAAGATGGTATCACCGATATGTTTGATGGTGTTTTAATTAATGATTTCCCTGAATGTGAATCTGCTTGTGGAGGTATGTCTTTTCTCTCAGATTTCAGTTTTTTTTTTTGTTTATGAATCGGATGGGTGGTGGTGGTGGTGGTGGTGGTAGTGGTTGGCGGTTATGTGTGGAAATCAGGGAATCTAAACCCAATTAGCTTTTTAATGCAAGCAAGTTATTAGTGTCTTCTTGTTTTCCACAGAATATACTACTATTGTTGGCTGTGATAAGGCAAGCAACTTATTGATATTATGCTTAGATGGTGCTTTATAAGCCTAACTGAGTGGATATGTACCTTTTTGATATGGATAACAAATGTTATACTTATATGTTTTGCATGAAACATTACTATTATTAATGGTGGTGGTGGCGGCGGCGACCATATTCATGGTGAAAAATATCTTT
The DNA here is from genome assembly GCA_023531105.1 of Papaver atlanticum. NCBI lineage: Eukaryota > Viridiplantae > Streptophyta > Magnoliopsida > Ranunculales > Papaveraceae > Papaver > Papaver atlanticum. The sequence goes on from JAJJMB010016180.1 coordinate 1,084,273, forward strand.
GGACTTTGGTTTTTATGGGATCAACTATGGTTGTTGACCCAATTTTTATTAGATCAACTACTGTTGTTGATCCCAAACTACTGTTGTTGACGCCATTTTTCAGATTGGTGGTAATAACACTATTACAATTGTACTTGTATTGGATTTTTTTGATGGTGGTGGAAGGTATAGTTATAGTGGTGGTTGTTTGCGGTAGTGGTGGTGGATGTTCCGACATAGTGTTGGTGCTTGTTGCTATGGTGACCGTATTTCCTTGGATTAGTATAATTATTCTTATAGTTTGAATGCTTGGATTTCATAGATGTAAATTCTTCAAATGTTGAATTTGTGGTGCAATGGTAGCATGACTGACTCCATGTCAAATGATGCGTGTTCGACTCACGCCAAGTTCACTCATTCGTATGTCATTTTTTAGTGTTAAATTTGGTTGTTGACTCTATTTACATGGATCAACTACTGTTGTTGATCCCCTAAATTGGATCAACTTCTACTGTTGATCCCTTTTTTTTTTATCAACTATTGTTGTTGATCCCCTAAGTTGGATCAACTTCTACTATTGATCCTTTTTTTTTTGATCAACTACTACTGTTGATCCCCTAAGTTGGATCAACTTCTACTGTTGATTCTATTTTTATTTAGATCAATTATTGTTGTTGATACAAAATATCTAAACCAGTGGTGGTGGTAGCGGCTGGTGGTGGCGGTGGCGGATTGATGACAGCGTTAGTGGCAGCGGTGGTGGATTAGTGGTGGTGGTGGCGGTGGTGGTGGCGTCAGTGGCGGTGGAAGACCGTCGGTGGTGATGCAATAGTGGCGGTGGTGGCAGTGGTGGCGTCAGTGGTGGTGGCGGACTGGTGGTGGTGGAGTCAGTGGTGGTGGCGGACTGGTGGTTGTGGTGCAATGGTGGTGGCGGTTGGTAGGTGGTGGTCGTTGAAGGTTGGTGGTGGAATGGTAGTTGAATGTTGGTGGTGAGGGTATTAAGGTAATATAATATTAAATGGATAAGGTTATTAAAAAGTAGGGACATATTTATTTTTGTATAAGGATATATTTATTGGGTTTCGAAAGTAAGGACATATAAATAATGTACCCTTTTTCAAATAGAATAGACTTCTGAGTGATATATAAGCTTTAGTCTCCACATACCTTTTGTTGATGAAGTTCCTCCATGCTCCTCAGTAGATCTTCGTCTTCAATTGGTGAACGCCGTGAAGTCCAAAGATCAACTACACATTCTATCCTAATACGAGACATAGCTATAAGTAGACTAGAAATCAAGTATATAGTTTTGATCAACTAAACTTGACAAACAAGCTTGAGATAGCTACGCTTGCGAGTTCGACCGAACAGTGCTCTAACAGATGCCATTCCCAAGAGAACAACATGAGTGACCTTACTTTGTTGAAAAATAAACATTTTGTCAGACATTAACGAATCACAAGGGTTTGTATCCTGAACATCGACTTAAATAAATCTCAATGCCAGTTACGAACAACGAGATAATTTTAATCAGTATGGCTCAACATAAGAAAATCTCACGGAGTGTAAAGTGCAGTAATAACACAGAAGTGTGATCACGAGTAGATCGATACTGCGACAAAATTCTCGAAAAGTTTGTTTTATATTCAGTTTATAAAAAATATTATAGATTTTACTTCTGAGTATATATGAGATATCCGTTCAATTTACAAAAAGTAAAGGACACATATATCTCATAAGACTTCTGCAATAATTAAACCAATAATGATTACATACTGCAAGTTTATCTTCTAAAAACTCTAGAATTTAAATAAATAAATCCAAAAACATGAAAGATAAAAATCGTTGGAAATAGCTTGTGTAATCACAATATTTGCTATACCAAGCCCTGGTTATCCTTCTCGAACACAAGGATAAATCCTCACAAAGAAGCTTGAATCTTCATTGGAATCACCCAAAGAAGATTGAATCTTATCTATTTCATCCTTGATGTCGGGAAATTTTGTAACAATCACACATAATTGTTTTTGCATACCTTTTACCTTGGAGTTGATCTTGCAAACATCCTTATGTATTTGTTGAAGAAGACTCAAGGTTGTTAGATCACAAAAATCGTCAAGAGGTGGAATAGATGCCCTTTTTTTCTGTTCTCGTTCATTCTCATACATTTGAATGTACTTCCACGAACCAAAATATGAGTTCTAATAGAGTTTCCAATCATACCAATGGAGAATTATCCACATATGTGTTCGATAAGACAATGAAAACCCAATTTATTGTTGGATAAGGTCATTGCCGCCATTTGTTGAGTAATCCATCCACATATGTCAAGAACTTGAGTACCCATTTCAAGAAAATAAACCAACTCCGCAAAGTCACGACTCCAATGAACATCTTCTACCATGGAGGGATAAATGTTTGGAATTCCAAACTTTCCAAAGACCTTAAAAGTCATTCCTGCTCTTCGGCGGGAAACTTTCCATCTTTCCAACAAAAACTTTTTCCACAAAGGAGAAGAGAAATGGTTTCACAAGAAGGTTTTTCTCCCTCTGGTCTAGGAAAACAAAAATCACCCATGGGAAGATTAGTGAGTTTTGAAATCAATTCTCGATCCACTTTAATCTTTTCTCTTCCAATCATGGTCATAAAGCATAACTTCTCAAGATCAGCACCAATAATGTTAGCATGAAAGACTCTTATAAGAGAGTCAAAACCTTCACCAAGCCCACTAAGATGTTACAAGGATTGTACTTATCGAAGCAAGCTAGATCCCTACAGGGAACAAACCCTTCTTCCAATTTCTTTTCTAGAATAAATTCTCTAGTAGAATTTTTTTCATAGGTTTCATAACAATCTTTATTAACAAAGATGATTCTAGGTTCCTCCTTTCCCTTGAGATCGAGTTCATAGACCTCATTAGGGTTTTTACTAACACCTTTATTTCTTCCCATACTTGTCAATTGTAGTAAATTCAAAAATAGAAGAAAAAAGGATGGATCTTACTTGGAGGACTCCTTTGTAGATAATTGTTCAACTGAAACTCCTTCTTTGACAAACCTTTTTACTATTTAAGAAAACAAGACAAAGAAAAATTATGAAGAAACAACCTTCAATTTAAGATGACATCGCACCGGTTCGGAAACCCTAACTCAAACTCAATTCTCATTCATGACCGCGAGGAAGAGGAAGAGGAAGAGGAGTACGCGTACCCTTTTAAATACACCTAATGGGATTTTACCGGTTCGGGTGCGGAAACCCATAAATTGAAGATAACTAAACATATTCCATTTGAGGTACATAATCATTTTAAATTATGATTTCCAGACAGAATTAATAATTGACATTTAATAATATCAATACAATAAGATGGTTAATCTTATTCTTAGCTTAATGAAGGAATTTCAGTGCACAAGAAATATTGATATTCACAGGATTAGAAGTGTTGTAATTTTTTCTGACCTTATAACATCATGAAAACAATATGTGATGTTTTACTTTGATCGAGATTGATTACAATGATCATTCTTTTATCCAGAGTCAATTACCAAGTTATCAGGATCTCAGAAACCTGATAGATATAACACAGAATTAAAATTAGTACAAACAGAAACAAACCGTCACTACTGCTTTCCCCATCTCAAGAAATTATTACATGATGGGTGATGCCAAGATCTTGTTGGGCCGACCGACCGGAAGGCCCATAGGGCTTGTAGGGAGGGAGCCCCTTTTATGGCCACTTTTTGTCAAATGAAGAGTAACACAAATTTTCAATTTCATAAAAAGATTTGAGATTTCGTGGCTTATTTTATTTATTTTTGTTACTTTTATCATGGATGAAAATAGCCCTGAGAGCAATCGTATCTCCTTCTCTTCTCTATTTTCTTCCCATGGTCACCAAGCCACCAACAGATCCACCACCACCATCGTCACCATTTCACTGCCACAACAAACACCTATGCCATCACATCGCAACCACAACCAGCAATATCTCCACAATCACTACCAGCTCCGCCACCACCTCTAATGAAATCACCTCATTTCTTCACTTACCACCGTCATCACCATCAAAACTACCGGCACAACCAGAGCCACCACTGCCACCTGTATCACCGCCACCGCTGCAACAACCACCACCTGCGGGTAACCGGAGTTTAGTAGTAGAAAGGATGTCCGTCTTTCATCTCTTTCTTGTCCCATGGGAAATTTAGATGGCGATGATCACACCGCCACATCTGCCAACATCGACGTTACCACCAGCACTAAAAACACCACCGTCACCTAGCACCACCGTCACATACAATTTCACGTGCAAAAATTTGATTCCAAAGTTAATGAATACTTTGTCATCCATTCACCACCAATACTATTCATCACTTCGCCACCAAAACGAACACCATCATCACCGCCGCCAACACTAACCGGCACCACCACTTAAGTAACCCTCCATGTTTTTTTACTTATATTTACTCCATAACCCTCATTTCCTTATTATTAACCATCACCACCACTCTCCTTCACAACTTCTACTGTTACCACCTCAATCGACACCAGAGCCACCACTAAACCACTACCTCCAACAATGAATCGTATTTTCATTTTCTAAATCTTAAATTGGAAACCAAGATTCTTTCAAAACTTCTGAAATTGAATCCAACTTATTTTTCACCATCACCACCTTCCACCACTTCGAGTGCCACCACCGGCGCCACCAGCCACCACCACCAATGAATCGTTTTTTCATTTACTGAATCTGCAATTGGCTTTATAATTTCAAGTTTGATGATCTTGATCAACCAATAATCAGATCTGATCTTTGGTAACCAACATCCATATCACTAAGGAATCCTTAAAGAAATCCATTTTTCTCAGTATTTAGTAATCACATATAATTACAGAAAGTACCCTATTCATTCAAAGAAAAGAAAAAAAAAACAGATTTTACCCTGTAGCTATTAGATTATTATTAGGCCGACCGAGCGAAGCGAGGGAAGACTCTATATATGGTGACTTTGTGTCAATGTGAATCGTGATTTTTTTTTCCAATTTGACACAAAAAGATTGGATTTGGTTCAACGATGAAAGGACGCCACTGCCCCTTTGAATCAAATTTTTCTTTTTTTCCTTTAGACATTTTCGTAAATAAACCAAAGAAGAAGAAGGGCAGTAAGGTATTAGACATTTTCGTAAATAAACCAAAGAGGAAGGGCAGTAAGGTATTAGACATTTTCGTAAATAAACCAAATAGGAAGGGAAAATAGTTATAAGAGTCAATTTTGTATTATAATTCCTCATGTATCCTATTTTTTTAGAGGTATAATTGGCAAGCAAACTAGAATATAACATATCTAAAAATCTGTGCCTTAGAATTTTACAAATTTTATCTCGTTGGAAAGGTTTTAAAAGAATCTATGCAATGAGTACAAACGACGATACAAATTTAGAGTTTTTACGAAAAGTTCAAGGGTGTTTATCCTTCAGGCACAAATTTTGAAAATTGAATGCATAGACATTATGCAAACGACCACAAATGATGCATAACAATTATGCATTCATATTTTTGTTTAAGCATCAACTAATTTTCCATTGCTACTAATAAAACGATGTACTCCCTCCGTTTCAGAAAAATGCTACTTTCACTTTAGGCACAATTTTCAAAAATTGAATGTATAACCATTATGCAAACCACCACAAATGATGCATAACATATTATGTATCCATATTTTGGTTTATGCATCAACTAATTTTCCGTTGCAACCAAGTACTCCTTCCATTTCATGAAAAGTGATACTTTCACTTTAGACACAATTTATGAAAATTGAAATTAAGTCATTATGAAAATCACCACAAAGGATGCATAACACATTATGGAGCTATATTTTGGTTAATGCATCAACTAATTTTCAGTTGCATCCAATAAAACGATGTACTCCCTCTGTTTCAAGAAAAGTGATAGTTTCACTTTAAGCGCAATTTTCGAAAATTGAATAGATTATCATAATGTAAATTATAGTAATTAGACTAAAAGGGCATAATGAGTTATAGTAATTGGACTAAAAGTGAAAGTATCACTTTTCCTGAAATGGAAGAAATATGATATCTTTGTTGTTTTACATCTCTTTACAAAGAAATATGATCATATCTTTGTTTGAACATCTCTGCTTTACAATTTGTCTTTACAAATTTACAAGTCCGACTCCGTGCCATTTTGACGGAACTAAATTGTAAGTACAAAATTTGGTTTTGCGTCAATTTTCAGGTCGGCCGTCCGACCTTGGCTGCGGTCATCTAGTTCTTATACATTTATGAATATGGATCTAATTTTTGATATCTAAATGGAAAAAAAATCAATCTAAACTTTTAGTCATTAGTTGCAGAAAAAGATGGAAGAGCAGAAGAGACAAAGAGTTGCGATTTCACCCAGAAAATAAGAATATTTGCACGGGAACACGCGTGTTTTAGCATTCGTGTACTTCATTTTGGAAAGTCAAAATTCCAGATTGACTCTAATGTTTTTGGCTTTGATATGTCACCGGTCACCCTATTGCCTACTGAAGTTTATACAACTTTCTTTTTTAACTTGGTTTCCATGCAACTCTTAGATGCAAGTTGTATGCATATAATTTTTACCAGAACTATTCTCCAATGTTCGAATATCATATTTCACAGAGTACCCACCAACGTTCGGATGTTATAATGATCGTGCTAATGATATGTCTATTTGGAATCTTTGATTTTACGTGATTTTTTTTACCTGTATTTGTTACTTGCCTAAATGAGACGTTATTGCAAGTGAATGTTATTTTGATGTCACTGGAATATTAGAGTTCCGGGTAAGGTTTATGTTTTACTCGAGGTTCCATTTTCTTTTTGCAGGAAAACAAAAGCAAATTGGTTGTATTTGTATTCGGGAATCACAAAATTTCTTTTATGATCCCATTGCAGCGGTATTTTGTTTTTCTTCGGTCGGCCCTCCCGACCGTGGCAGCGGTGTTCTAGTTTAATAAGAGGTTCGATGAGAAAGATGCTCACAACCCATTCTGGCGTGATAGTCTTCTGGTCCTGTTTCTCCATCCTCAAGGTGATCAAGAGATGATAGACCATCATGTGTAGTTAATACTATTGCAGAAAGAGTGCAAGTCTTCTTGACATGCCCAATTTTCCCACACTGAAAAAAATAATTAGTGTCTGAGAACTGTGAGGACATCTCCTTACTCGTGATCAATGCAATGTGTTCCAAGAACTTAAAAGTTTTTTCAAAAGCTAAAAAGATATCCTCGTCTAAAGACTCTCTTTTGTTGCATTCCTTAAAGAGACTATTAAACAATATTTTAAGACAGCGTAGCTTATTACTTTTAACATGACGTTTTTTATTTTTCCTATAGATTTTTTACCCTCAACCAAGATATTGGTTGAATTGAGAGCACTCTGAGGAACAGACGCTCCTGAAGATAATAAACTCTGAAAATCTTTAAGGAATTTTGGTGTACGTTACAGGTGAACAGAAAAAGTTTCCCAAAGTAGTTTCCCATAAGAATATATTTGCAGGATCAAACAAACACAAACTTATTAGGTTTTTCATTTTTGCCAGATCTGATACCAATTGAAAACGTGGGGGGTACAAAAATACACCACCAACTTTTTCTTAGGCAACCTGTATGGACAAAACCTAAATACAATTCCAAAAGTTCAACTTAATGAATCTCAATCGAGGAATAATATTCAGAGTTATATCTCTTTCTCTCACAATCATAAAGTTGATAGAACCAAATCCATGAACCTGATTTACGTGTGAGAGTTCTTAGACGATCTCAAAAATCAATATCCAAGAATCAATCAAGTCGTATCCAACAAACAAGGATGGATGTATCTACTTTGATTGATTTACATACAAGCTGTGATATTTAAATTATAAAGATAAACAATATAATGCGAAAAAAGAAATAACAGAGACGCCAGAAATTTTGTTAATGAGAAAACCGAAAGTGCATAAAAACACCGGGACCTAATCCAGATTTGAACACCAAACTATATTAAGCAGCTACAGACACCAGCATACTACCAATTAACTTCGGACTGGAATGTAGTTGGGACCGAATTAAACCCTCACAACAATTCAGTTACAATCACGCTCTTTACGCCTCTTTAATCCTAGCATGACTCTGCGCAAATGATTCTCTTAACTGACGTCCTTTACAGCCTAAGAGTTGCTTCAACTTAATGGAAGACTTTAAACCAATCTGTCTCCCACAGATAAGCATATATGTGTGATTTCCTTTTTGATCAATGGATCAAGGTGAGACTGGAAATCGATAGAAATAGAAAAAGTTTAGCTATCCTCAAAATTAAGACTTATGCTTCCCGGAGAGCAGCCTAGATTATTATTCACCTCACAAGTATTAACCCGTGGAATCACAAAGTTTGAGACGAAGAGAACTATGCGATTTCTATCTATCGTGTTCGAGTGAGCAGCTCAACAATCAAACAAGATCAGGATACCCAAACTATCAAGATAAAAGATAGTTGAACCTGGTTTCACGAATCCTTATGAAGTCTTTTTAGTCGCTAAACCCTATAAAGGTTTTAGGAAGAGGACGACTCTAGTTTACAACTAGGACACACAAAGAGTAGTGTCGGGATTCAAAGATCCAAGTTGCTTGAGGTTCTCCTTTTATAAACTTTCAAAGTATAGGTTGCTTTAGTTTTAAGATAGGATAGCTTATGAACCAAGCAAACAATATCCACCATTAGATGAATCTTTAAAATAGAATAACATAACAAGATATACATTCTGGTTAGGATGAACCGTAACCGAACCATATACAGATAGAAAATTCATGAATGGTTAAATGAAACTAGCCAACTGAAAAAAAGCTTGATCATTTCATATAATACTTAAGAATTTGATCTTGAGTCACAATCATGTGATCAAATATGTCTATAGTGTTTTTGGAGATTGATTCAAATGCTAATTATCTTACACAAATAATTTTGTGTGCATCTAAAATATTCGACATGGCAAGTACGTATACACTTCCTTGTTCGTGATTATATTTGGCATGGTACATGTACCTGGTATGTGTACCTTTAAGAAAAATATAAGTTCTGGAACATACATAACTTTTTCGGTTCGCGTACCGAGTATGGATACCACTCCGGTTTAAAAACCACAAAAAATTTTACGGTATGCATACTAGGTATGCGTACCATTCCAGGTTCACAAGTTCACATACTTTTTGAGGTATGGATACCGGGTATGCATGCCACTGAGTCTTTGTTGACATATAGCTACGTCGGTACGTGTACTGGGTACACGTACTACGTCTCCGGACCTATAACAGTTTCTCCAATTTGTGTAACTGGTATGCATACTTTCTTGTACCATGATTTACAGTAGTTTTATATTTCTCTATAAATCAATTCGAACCATTACCAGATAACATCAATGACACATATCACTGTTCCAGGTTATTTTCGAATGATAATCTTGAATCATAATTTAGATTATGAACAATAAATTTTTGTTAACCAAAATTCATCAAGTATGAACAAATATTCATTAAGCTTATTCATATTTTGAGAACTAATTACCAAGATAAACTTGACTTGAAGTTCTTGATATGCTTACGATAGTCTAATTAGTCATGCGACAATGTCTCAAAGATAGAAAGATGAATATAACTTGAGAAATAGGTGGTCCAGTCTTCACTTACCTTTTATTGAAGAAGTTCTCCAAAAACTTCGGTTGATCTTCGCCTTCGAACGGTATAACGCAATGATGATTGTCGTGATGTCCATTTCTCAACTATACTTTTATCCTAATCCGAGACTTGACTAATTGTAGACTAGAAATAAAGATATAGTTCTGAAAACTAAATTTGACAACAAGCTATAGATAGCAACACTTGTGAGTTCGACCAAGCAATGCTCTAACAATCCTCAATAGACTTAGGTTTCCTCAAGAAACATAATTAGGTTACGACTTTGAAGATTTCACTTCGTGAAGCCCGATCAGAATATCTTACCTGATAGATCTTTGTTATTCTGAATGTTATTTTGATCATTGTAGTCTTGTCTACCCTAAATGTATGTTTATTCAGCTATACAACCATTCAGGAATTATTGAGTGAGGATAAGATTGATAGAAACCACAAGGAGTTCTTTGTCTCCTAATTTGTTTATTCTACAAACTTGATTTAGATAGATCTTGTGAGGTGGAATCAATTAGGCATATTTATAACTTTTCAACAGATCAAACCCTAATTGTTTGGGGATCAGGCCCATTAGATTCTTTGAGACTTGGGGACTAGACCTAAGTCCTAGACATGTATCCACAAGAAAATATAGCAAAATGGGACATTTGCTAAGGAGTTAACCTAACTTGTAGAGAAGGGAATGGTAGTTTGGTAAATAAAGGAGTTATTAGGGGACATGTGTCACTATGGAGTAAAAAGAGAGAAGTGTATAAAAGGAAATAAAATAGTACTAGAGAAAGGGTTTTCTCACTCTTACTCTTCTCTGAAAAGATGTAGTACTTGATGTGACTTGGAAATGTCTCTCTTTTTCAAATTTGCCCCTAAAATAGTTGGCGACCACAGTGGGAGACTTAGTTCCTCATCCAGCAAGATGCACCCAGGAAGCGCGAGTGAAGTTTGATGAACGAAGTACTGTGAAATACCCACGAAGTGATCGTCAAGGATTTTTGAGATGACATTAAAGAAGAATTGTCAACATGCGTCATAGTAACAAACCCGATCGTACAAAGAATGCATGGATCAAGGCCAAAGGTAATACAAACATCAACTGAATGAAGGCATGGTTTTAATTAAGCATAGATTATAGGATATGCAGAACGAGCTAAAAGGTCATATTCAATCCCAACGTGAATTACATGGACTAGTGAAGCAATCATAAGAAGAATTAAATAAGGGTATGACTAGAGCAACACCCACCCCCTTCCCCCGAGTAATACTTAGAGGCGATGAGGGCCTAACAGAAGGGAAATTATTGTCCCGGAATGTAAGAAGATACTAAGTCCCTGGAGGCGAACTATCGAGTGGTAAAACATGACAGGTACGACTCTATGGATCCTTCGTATTCATATGAGGTAGCCGATTATATCCGGAAGAATAGACATATCTCAAGTTCAAAATGTACAATGGTCGAGGAAACGCGCGAGAGCACCTTATTCATTTTTTTTTTTATAAACAATGAACGTTGATTCCTTCAGTAGGAGCTTATGGTTGAGAGAATTCCTTCTTTCAAAAATAGTTCATGGTATAATAATCTAAAGCCTGAAAGCATAAAATCTTGGCCCGCCATGGTTGTGCTTTTTTGAGCATAATCTACTCAACTAGAAAAAAGGTCACCACGATTTATCTAGGAAAATGTGACAAACAAGTAGGGGAAGAAGTTGGAAATTAAGTACATTATGCGATTCCGGAAGCTCTCCCTCGACAGTGTTCTGAGGATATTAATGAAGAAGCCCTAGTGAAAATTCACGTTTGATAAATGACGACCTTGATTAGATGGAACCTGGTAAACTTCAAGTTCCAAATCCTTGTTGAGTTAGAAGAGGAGGCTGCCATAATAGCATATTTTGTAGTTATTTTGAATCTCGGGAACACTGAACATACTTGGAAACATTCAGTTAACATGGTATCGGTTCCTACATATACTCAACAGTTAATAGTAAAGTCATTCCTTCAATTGCAATATCTCATAAAATTATCAACTAAAAAACCACTAGGAAGAAACATAGATTACTTGTTTGTCCATCAACTTAAAACTAACACTTGGAGAATTGTTTCTTCATTTTTAGTAATACTAGATTCATTTTTATAAAGTATGGTGTAGCACTCTTCATAGCTAATTCTATCAGCTCTTGTTCATTATATGCATATATACTGCAGGGAAATTGAATTAGCCAGAGTTTCTCATGGATGGAGATCGAAAGGATGACCTTGAAAAATCCGTTGAGGAGTTGGAGCTATTGGTTCGAAAGCTTTTCAAAATTGCAAGATACTAGATAAAAAACACTTGAATCGGTAGTTATTCAGGCTATACAAAACAAAAGAAGACTCTTCCTTCCTCCCTTCTTAGTTCAGCAAATAAATCAACAACTAGTTCTTCAAGTTGAGCATAAACTATGTAATACAACCCAAGTAATCTATAGAAAGGAATACAACTACTTTTAGATAATTCAATGTATCCCTTGAATACTACAAGACAAATCACTACTTATTCAAACTCATAAAACTCAAAACATATAAGCATCAAAAAAATAAAATGAAAGCACGAACACACACGTTTATAACTTAATTATATCCAATACCCAACACACAAATCAAAATCCAAAGTTATACCAAACAAACGAAATCAAATTAAATGGAAGTGGTGAAGAAATTATACCCGAAGATGCTCTAGAATCCAACTGAGCTGATAATTGGTCTTGTAATTAGTAACTCCTGCAGCAAAATCCAAAGAGCTTTAAAACCCTAACAACAAACAAAACAAGCAAATAACAAAGAGAGAAATAGGGAAAATTTTCAAACCCTAACTTTAACTGCTGAAAAATCTATGAGAAGTTGCAACTTTAGTGTTTAGAGAAGGTAGAAGATACAGTTGTAGAAATCGAATAAAATTTAACCTAGCCAAGGTCCATCTCTCTTCCTCTCTGGTGTTTCTTCGTTTCTCTTAGTCGATTTCAGAAGAGGAAAAACAAAAATTCTCGATATAAGTTTTGATTAAGAAAGACAGTTTAGTCATTTGACTCAATTCTCTTCTTTTTCAGGGAAATGACTTCAATTCCATCCATCAAGTTAGGACTGTCAATGAGTCTGGCTCTACCCGGGTACCACTAGATTCGGAACAGGACCCTATAAAAATCTCGGATACCCATCAGTTGCGGGTACGTGTTGCGTATTTAGAAAATTATCAAAAAAAATATCAAAAACTATAAATATCTTTCTTTCTTTTTTTAGCTTGAATCCATATTAGTTTACAAAAAAAGTTATCATTAATTATTTATTAACGTTTTAAATAAAGATTAAATGTAAGAAAAAAATGAAAAGACGATACTTGGAGTTTCGCTAAAACGATTGACAAAACATAAATATAAATAACTGGGTGCCCATTGTCCACGGGTATTCAATGGATATTAGGGTCCTGGTCAGGAATATCCATCAAATATCTAAGTTGCTAAAGGGCAGGTCGACTTTTAGAATCCGGAACCGGACCCAGATCAACCGGGTCCGGTTCGGTATCGAATGATTGAGTACCCATGGCCCTACATCGTTTTAAAACTGTTCTGTTTGGAGGAATCGGGCCTCTTTCCTCGGAATCCAATTCCTGAACTTCCAATTAACCGACAGTGCATTCTCCATATCTAGACGATGACAAACGATATCATCATCAGGTCTTGGATAGTTGTTGGAGTTGTATCATATACATATAATATTTTGCTAAAAGAGAGTGATGACGGAGATGTCCTCCAATCATCACCTAATTAATTACTAATTAAATCTTATGACTTCACTTAACTAACCATGCCAATTATTCTAGTTCGGAATCTCTTCTTCCGCTGCTACATCACATCTCAAACCAACAACTAAAACAAATAAAATCAAAGGCCTAAACTACGAAGTGATCACCGACTTCATATATTACAAAGTTGTCTGTTCGAACATCTAATTTCTTGCGTACTCAAGATACTTTCTCTTTGGCAAAGGTCAATCAATGAGCAAGATTTTTACTAGAAATATTATTTCTTTGTTTTTTTATTCGAACAGGCAAAAATATATAAAATGGTGCAAGCCAATACAAGCGAATAATAACACGAGAAGTACATATATGTTATGAGACTATTTTTAACATGTTAAGCAGCCAGTAAAACACAATAATTTTTACTGCAATGACTTGCGTTCTTTAAGAATTGTGCAGTATCTAATCGGTCACCAGACCGACCTACCCCCATGTACTGATGCAATATGACAGGCAACTATAATCAGTTTGTTAGCGAATAATCATGATCATAATTGAACTACGTGCATCCTAGTATGTCCTTGACTTCAATCAATCTACCAAATTCCTACCATATTCTTATTCTAATTTAGTGTACACGTAGTAGTTGTCTATTTGTTTTTAATTTTCAAGAACGTAACCAATCTAGGCTCGACGTCTCATTCCATTCAGACCAATAGTAGAAGTACAAGAAAGAACTATTCTGGTTGGTATATTAAGATTTTATGTATATAAGCTAACACAAACTAGGACAACATTTCATGAGATAAATTATGTGTATGCTGGTGTTTTGTCTACTCTTATATTAATTTGATTCATTAGTGAGGAAATTAATCAAGGAAGCTCGTATGGAGTACAACAAGCTACTTGCAAGAAGTTTTAGTCACTATGAACAAAATATGATCGGTTGCTGGGCATTCGGTGTCTTCTTGATCATTACAGTTCTTACTTATTATTTTGCTTTGATCTCTAACCCTTCGTCGTTAGCTAGTATTCCAATTCGTAAGTATACGCATCCAAATACTGTTTTCGGTACTCCAAATGATCCATAATTATAATTGAGCATAACAGCTGATTAACATTGTTTTTGTCTTATATTTTTTGTTGCAGTGGATACTGATCCCCAATTAAGAATGCTAGTGTTTCGTGATACAAGCAGTACAGTACATCAATTATGTAAGTTGTGGATTTATCATGTACGTTGTTAACGAGATTTGAACTCAGGTTGTGGCGGCATATGCCAATAACGTCGTAATACACCAGTACATATGTGAAGTTCTAATTGAGTTTTTTTTTTTTCGTACTCTCGTAATATGCAGATACTGATGATGATCCAGTGACGAAAACAGAAGTGAAAGAGATTATCAAGGAAGTGATCAAAGTTGAAGATGACATTAATGATGGTCAAACTAAGCAGGAATTAGTCAAGCTTCCACCAGTGTGTAATGTATCAGACCAGAAATTTGATATTTGTGATATCGATGGCGATATTAGGATCGATGGGAAATCATCTACCATCCTTTACACTTCTTCATCTAAAAATGGTTTTTTCGCTGGGAATGACTCTTGGAGGATTCAACCATACCCTCGGAAAACAGATAAAGGAGCAATGAAAAATGTCAATGAAATATTGGTGAAACCGTTTTTCACAAATGACTCAAATGCACCAAATTGCAGTCGTTATCACAGTGTTCCCGCGATTATTTTCTCGGTTGGAGGCTTCGCTTCTAACCATTTCCACGCCTACAACGATGTACTGGTTCCACTTTTTCTCACTTCTCGACAATTCAACCAAGAAGTTCAATTTCTTATAACGGATTCAAAACTTGCATGGATCTCCAAGTACAAAGTAATTCTGAATGCTCTATCCAAATATCCAATTGTCGACCTTGACAAAGAAAATGATGTACTTTGTTACAAAAAAGTCATCCTGGGTCTCAACTTTCATAAGTTTTTAAGCATCGATCCTCTAAAGTCCCCGAAAAACTATTCAATGGAGAACTTCACTCAATTCTTAAGGAATGCGTACTCACTAAAGAGATCTTCAGCGATAAGTATGACCGTAAAAGAAAGTGGTCATCGCAAGAAACATCCGAGGCTTTTGATTGTTTCACGTCAGAGAACTCGTAAATTCAGTAATGTCGATTCGATAGCTAAAATGGCTAAGAGTTTGGGTTATCAGGTGATAATAGAAGAGCCCAGCTATGCTAAGGATGCATCCACGTTCACAGAAATGGTGAATTCATGCGATGTGATGATGGGAGTTCATGGGGCAGGATTAACTAACATCGTATTTCTTCCTCCTACAGCTGTATTTATTCAGGTTATACCTTTTGGAGTGGAATGGGTCTCCACAAAATATTTTGCAGAACCGGCACCGGATATGAAGTTGCAATACTTAGAATATAAGATAGCTGCAAATGAAAGTTCTTTAATTCAGCAGTACCCAATTGATCATGCCGTTTTTAAAGACCCCCACTCAATTGGAAAACAAGGATGGAATGTGTTTAAGTCTGTGTATTTAGACAAACAAGATGTGAATTTAGATGTTGAAAGATTTAGACCTACTCTGTTAAAAGCACTTGGTTTGCTTCGTAAATAGCCAAGGTCATGCATAATTTCAACAAGCATATACGATAAATACAATTATACCATTATTTTTTTGTTTTCTGATAATATTTTATGCATTTTTTTTAATTATTTTTTTGACAATACCGTATATGCAAATATGCAGTTGCCCTTGCATCGACCGTTTGAAAGTATCTACTAAGACCGTCTGAAATGCGAATGTGTTTGTACCGTCTATAAAATAGACATGAAGCCTGTTAATCAAGCCCGCTTAGCCCGTGAAGGAAGATTCCAGAAGTTTTCAGAAGTCTTGTTGCCCAAGTTGCTTGCATATCAAGTTTATCTCATAATTAGGGTTGCATACACTATATAAATATATGTATCATAAATCCTAAAAGGATATGGAATCCTAGGTTAGCTAACTACAATTATTGTAAACCTCATATCAACACAATTTCTATTCCTTTTCTCCACAACTCACCTGCTTAAGAACTCCTTCTGATTATTCGTGGAAATTGAATTATTGTCCCTCCTTCTGATGGGCCTTCACAAATATCCCTAAGCCTCTTTACAAATATCCTTGATGGCATAATTGAAATTATATATGAGATCATGATTTTCATAATTCCCCTTTTAGCCTTCGAGTCTTTTATACTTCTTCTTCTTTATTTCTATCGAAACACTCAGACAGAAACCCATCGCTCCCATCACCACCATTTCTATCGCTCCAACCAACTCAACAATCTCTATCGCCGCCACCACAATCCGCACCACCACCTCCATCACGCCTGCTACTACTATTAACATGTTAAAGATTGATTTTTTTTATTATTGATTTCAACTTTTTTTTAATTGTTCTTCATTTTCTTAGATTAAACAATGATTTTCGAAACCAGATTCACACATCGATCTGTTTTTTGGTTCCAATTTTATAATGATTACATTTTCAATTTTCCGATCTGGAAAATTGATGATATGGGAAGATAGATTGATGTAATCTATAATACAAATCGACATGATGATTAGATCGAAAGGTGAACAATCGATTAGGTGCTTTTATTTTTTATGATTTTGAAACATTAACAGCATTTTTGGTTCCATCTTCAAATCCCACACCTACCACCGCAAGGACCAGCAAGATTCAGAAGGTTAGATTTCGGTGAAAGAAATGGTTACTTGAAAGGAGTAGTTACTGAAATCATTCACGATCCAGGTCGTGGTGCTCCATTATCAAGAGTTACTTTCAGACATCCATTCAGGTACAAGCATCAGAAAGAGCTTTTTGTTGTTGTTGAGGGTATGTATACTGGACATTTTTTGTTTTTGTGGGAAGAAAGCTAATCTTATGGTTGGAAATGTTTTGTCATTGAGACCTATTCCCGAAGGAGCTGTTGTTTGTAATGTGGAACATCATGTTGGTGATTAGGTTGTTGAACATTAGCTAGAGCTTCTGGTGATTATGCTATTGTTATCAGTCATAACCCTGATAATAGTACTTTAAGGTATATTTATCTCTTTTGACTTCTGTGTGATTTTGTTTTGTAGATTTATGTGATTTTGCATTTGCAGTAGTGGTGGTGGATGTTCCAACATAGTGTTAGTGATTGTTGCTATAGTGGTGGTGGTGGATGTTGTTGCTGTGGAGATAGTAGTGGATCAACTCCTGTTGATGATCCCATTTATGGATCAACTCTTGTCGTTGATCCCATTTTTATGGGATCAACTACGGTTGTCGATCCCATTTTTTATGGATCAACTCCTGTTGTTGATCCCATTTTTATGAGATCAACTATTGTTGTTGATATCAACTCCTATTGTTGACCACAGTTCCTTAGATTAGTATAATTATGCTTGTAGTTTAAATGCTTGGATTTTGTAGATGTAAATTCTTCAAATGTTGAATTTGTGGTGCAATGGTAGCATGACTGACTGCATGCCAGATGATGCGTGTTCGACTCACACCAAGTTCACTCATTCGTATGTCAATTTTTTGTGTAAACTTTGGTTGTTGACTATATTCACATGGATCAACTTCCATTGTTGATCCAATTTAGTGGATCAACTTCTATTGTTGATCCTTTTTTTTGGATCAACTACCGTTGTTGATCCCCTAAATTAGATCAACTTCTGCTGCTGATTCTATTTTTATTTGGATCAACTACTGTTGTTGATACAAAATATATACACCAGTGGTGGTGGAGGAGGCGGCGGAGGTGGACTGGAGGTGGTGGCATCAGTGGTGGTGGTGGACTGTTGGTGGTGGCGTCAGTGGTAGTGGTGACGGACTGGTGGTGGTGGCGGACTAGTGGTGTTGTAATGGTGGTGGTGACGGAGTTGTGGTGGCGGTTGGTAGGTGGTGATCGTTAAACGGTGGTGGTGGAATGGTAGTTGAATGTTGGTGGTGGTGGAATGGTGGTGGTGGTGCGGGTGAAGTAGTAGAGGAAGAAATTTGTTCCATTTTGAAATAAATAAAAATATTATATTGGTGAGGGTATTAAGGTAATCTAATTTTTAATGGATAAGGTTATTAAAAAGTAGGGATATATTTATTGTTGTATAAGGATATATTTATTGGGTGTCAAAAGTAGGGACATATAAATAATGTACCCTTCTGATTTAGCATCGGAGTGTCTTTGCAGGTACCCCCAACTTTTTCAGCATCAATCATAGTTTTCATCAACAATTTTTTGTGGAAGTGGATCTACGGCGGAAATTCCATCCATCTACACACATCTCGAAGAGTGTTGGGGTAAATATTTTTGCACCAACATCTTTTGGCGCCGACTAAGGGGAATCGTGTAAAACAATCGTGTTTTTCCATTGAGAAAGGTGGGAAACAAATCGTGCACGAGTTCGATGCAAAAATCAGCGAAAATAAATAAATAATAGTGTTCACAACTTAACCGTTGAAAATATGAAGAGTGTTACGAAAATTGTCACATAAT
>JAJJMB010016180.1:1103292-1120572 GCA_023531105.1 Papaver atlanticum
TCATAGTTTTCATCAACTCTTTTTGGAGGAAGTGGATCTACGGCGGAGATTCCATCCATCTACACACATCTCGAAGAGTGTTGGGGTAAATATTTTTGTACCAACAGTGAATTCTGTTACGTTACTGTTATCATGTGACTTTTTTAAGTCCACTTGAAAATTATTATTTTAAAAATCTATCTGATGGCTAAACTAAACCTAACAACTTTCCTTCCTTCTTCCTTGTTACTGTTATTGTATTGTTGTTATCCAACGCCTGATCGTTAATCACCACCACTGTCATATTGCGATCCATTGTCCTATTATAGATTGTCCCACTATTACTTATGTTGGTTAATGGAGGAGATCCTAGATATTTATCATTGATATCAGTTATTCTAACTCCTATCTTGGAGCTTATAAGTGTTCCTAATCCTAAGTCTTTATCAGTATTCTTGCTGAAGAAGGAACCTGATTTGTTGAAGTTTATAAGATAGCCAGAAGTGCTGCTGAAAAGCTTAAAGATATCAACCAGATTGTTACATTTAGTCATATTTGCATTACAAAATATCATGCACTCATCAGCAAAAACAAGATGGTTGATGGAAGTAACAGTTTCAGCATGAGTATGAATGAGTTTTTGAGAGGGCTTCCATTAAGAAAAGAAATAAGTAGAGGTAGAAATGGTCTCCTTGCTTAAGACCCTAGAGGGGTTGAAGAATTTCCGTGGAACCCCATTGATTAGCACAACCAGTGACCAAAACTTTGCCTTCTTAAAAGATGGCCAGGTTATTCAAAACATGTACTCGACATAAGCACTGCCTATTTTTCTTATAAAAAATAAAAATAAAAACTAAACAACAGTTATTGGAGCACCGGTGTTTCTAAGTCATCTATTGTCGACTGGAACCAGAAATGGACCTTGGTAGTAATATAAATTAATAGAAACTATCAATTAGTCCTAGTATATGAAATATTGTGTATCGGTTTGGTCCTGTTAACTTGCTCTGATTGCTCTAAGGCCCTTTTTTAGAATATATTTTTAGTTTGGTTCATAAAAATGTTATTTGGTGGTGAATGTTAGTCACGTCATCATTCACTAAATTGTGTCAGAAACACCCTTTTATCTTTCTTATTTTCTCTCTCTTTGTAAAAATAAAGAAAACTTTTTTAAATCAAATATCTTTTGAACTATAAGTCAAAAAATAACAAATTTATATATTCGGAAAGCCTCGGCGAGATCAATCCAACGAGCACCACTTTCACTATGATTTGGAACACTAATTTATGCTAGAATGAACTAGTATGGTGGTTTAGTTTTATAAATGACTACCATACGGGTTCATTCTACAAGTGAACTGCTTGAATGAACTATTATACGGGTTCATTTTACAAAATGAACTGCTAGAATCCTACCATACAAGTTCATTCTACAAATGAACTATCATACGAGTGCATTACGCACAATGAACTACCATATGAGTTTCATTTTACAAAATGACTGCTTGACACACGAGTTTATTCTACAAAATGAACTACGATAAAAGTTCATTCTACAAAATGAACTACTAGAAATGAACTACCATACGACTTCACTCTGAAAAATGAACTAGCATAGAATGAACTATTATATAGATGGTGTTGATTCTTGAATATGAACCACCATTACCAATACCCGCGAAAATTAAATCTTCGAAACATAGTAAAATATATACTCGTTGTATAAATCTCGTTTAGTTTAGGAAATACTTTATTTTTATGTTTTTTTTTCTTTGTTTTAAGAAGAAAGAAGATAAGAGAGAGAAGAATAAAAAAAAACATAAAGACGGAGAAGAAAATGACGTGGAGAAGTGAGATAAAGCAAGACAGAACCTATGGTGACAGAATAAGTTCAATTTTCATCCTTTCAAATACAAGGTATGCATCCACATAAAAGATGCACTCGTTGAATTTTGTATGCATATAAAGTATAGGATGGGAAAAGAATTTGCACCATACGTTATACGAACATGGTTTTTTATCGTGTAATTGCCTAAAAATATCATATTTCATATTTTAGTAAATTATAAAAATAATCAATGTGTTTTTTATTGAATTATAATAAGAGCACCCCAATAATGGGTGTTTTTTTTTGTTTTTTGATAACTGACAATTGTATTATTAGTGAACAAAGTTTTGGCCTCCTGCTAGGAGACTACAGATAGAACCATCAAAGTAACTGCTACTTTGTACTGATAAACCTGACTCTCTAGCTGACTTTGCAATAGCATCAGCTACCTGATTATCATTACGACTAACAAAATCTAAAGTACAAGAAGTAAAACTAGAGATTAAATGTTTGATCTCTTTTATTAGGTTCCTATTTGGGAAAATTATATGCCCCAAAATCAAGTGTAATTTTGGGGATATATCCCAGAATTCCAGTTTTAGTGGATATGCCCCAAAATAACAGATTCTGTCAAAGTAGGTTAACTAGTCAATTTATCGTACATTGACTAGTCAAAATCTAAAAATATGAGATCTGTTGAGATGGCGGAAATGACACTTTTAACCTGAAAAACACCACACCTGCTAACTCCATTAACACACGTATATTATATAGTACCTCCACTTTATTATCTTCCATTAGAAAGAACAGCAAAAGCAGAGAAGCTTAAAATAGAAACCCTTGAGAGAAGAAGCTGATGGCATGTTTGGGTGAAGCAAAATATTATGGTGGCTCAAGATCAGAACCTACGAGAGAAGAAACAAAAAAGGTTAAAGCCATGAACAGTTGCAGTGAGAAATAGTTTGCATATCATTACCATTGTGATTGAATATGATTTTCTTGTAATGGACAATGATTTTTAATTAAATCGATGAATGGGTACTTACTGATCAAGTCGAATTGTAGTTTTATTAGTTTAATTTCATCAATTTTCATCTTTAAGGTTTTCAGGTGAAATTAGTGTTCATACATGAAATTAGGGAGTTTTCATAATTATTTTAAAAAAATAATCAAATTCATGGAAACAAATATGTTTTTTGTTCTTATTTTTGTTTCATGATTGTAAACGATGTTTTTGTAATGATTTTTTGACCATTTGTGATGATCTTTTTGATTCAGGGTTTCCGACAATGAATTTCGATCTAAAATATTTGGTGATATTCATTTTTCATCGTTGGATTTTAGAAGGATGTATCTGTCTCTGTCACATGTGTGCACATATTGACTGTTTAACATTTTTGGATGGAGAAATTGACGGCTGGGGCATATCCCCAAGAACTGAAATCTTGGGACATATCTCCAAGATGACACTTGATTTTGGGGCATATTTCCAAGTTTCCCTTCCTATTTTCCCACTGTATGAGAAGTGAATGACCATTGATCGATTGAATGACCAACTTTGCGTCTGCCTTTATTTGAATTTTTGAATGTTGCATTCCTTTAGCCCAGTATATCGCTCACGAATTGCCATGCACTCTCCAGCTTCAGGGTTTAGTGGGTTTAGTGCTCTATTTCCATAAGTTCCTTTGATCCCAAGACAGCAACATGTTAAATCACGCATGACAATGCCAGTTCCAAATTGGTGAGCATGGTGATCAAGCGAAGCATCAATATTAAACTTGATAACACCTTCTAAAGGTGGTTTCCATCTAGAGGCTTTAATATTAATAGAATCCAAGTATGGTGAAATGTTTGTAACACGCATATGAGAAGCAAGATGATACTGAATTTTATGCACATAATTATGAGGGTTAAGTGATACTCCCTGGTAAACTACGTCACATCTATCCTTCCATATTATCCAAGCTCCAATCATTAGAGAATAAATCCACTTTTCTTCTTCATTAGGGTAAGGTGAGAAAAACCATCTCATAGCCCATTCAGATACTGAGTTGCAGTTATCTTTGAATGCATCAATATTAATATTTATATCTCTCCAAATTTCTCTGGCATGTCTGCACTCAAAGATGATATGTTTCATTGTGAATAAGCGGGGGTCTAACAATCACACCCAATATTTCGCTTAGAAATCTGTATGGACTAACTTCAATATACTTTCAAGAGAATCAACTAGACAGTCAGACTCAATCTTAAGAAAAGTATATCCAAGAGTTATATCTCTATTTCTCAATTCAATCTGCAATCAAACAAATAGGAATTTGCGAGCCCAATTGAATATAAGAAATAACTTGGACGGTATCAAAAACCAATATCCAAGTGTCAATCAATTTAATCAACAACCCAAAGGTCAGATTCACAATTGATTGAACTTACGCACAACCTGTGATATTTCAATTATATACACAAATATAATGCGGAAAAGAAATAACACAGACACCAGAAATTTTGTTAACGAGGAAACCACAAATGCAGAAAAACCCCGGGACCTAGTCCATATTTGAACACCACACTGTATTAAGCCGCTAGAGACACTAGCCTACTCCAAGTTAACTTCTGACTGGAATGTAGTTGGGCCCTAAACAATCTCACACTGATCAAGGTACAGTCGCGTTCCTTACGCCTCTAGAACCACGCCGGATTCTGCGCACTTGATTCCCTTAGATGATCTCACCCACAACTAAGAGTTGCTACGACCCAAAGTCGAAGACTTGATAAACCAATCTGTCTCACACAGAAAAGTCTATTGAATAGATAAATCTGTCTCCCACAGAAATACCTAGAAGTTTTGTTCTGTCTTTTGATAAATCAAGGTGAACATGAACCAATTGATATACCAAACTTATATTCCCGAAGAACAGCCTAGAAATATCAATCACCTCACAATAATCTTAATCGTATGGTAGCAAAACAAGATATTGTGGAATCACAAACGATGAGACGAAGATGTTTGTGACTACTTTTTGTCTTACCTATCGGAGAATAAATCTCGAGCATATCTTAGAGAAGATAGTACTCAATACGATAGAAAACAGCAAGATCAGAACACACAACTACATAGAAAATAGTTGGGTCTGGCTTCACAATCCCAATGAAGTCTTCAAGTCGTTAACCTACAGGATTTCGTGTAAAACCTAAGGTTAAAGGAGATTCGACTCTAGTCGCAACTAGTATTACACAAGAGGTGTGGGGATTAGGTTTCCCAATTGCTAGAGTTCTCCTTTATATAGTCTTCAAATCATGGTTTGCAATCAATGTTACCTTGGTAACAAAGCATTCAATATTGACCGTTAGATGAAAACCTTATTAGACTCAAGCTAATATCTTTCAACCGTTAGATCGAACTTAGCTTGTTACACACAAGTGAAAAGTGACTTCATTTAGATATGGGTAACCGTACCTAAACGTGTACACCTTGTTGGTTCAACAATAGTTAACCGAAGTTAGCCATATGAACACTTTCATATCAACCTTATTCATCTTAACCATAACTAGTTCAAATGACTCAAATGAAACTTGTTCTAGAGTTGTTCAATTGTTTATATTCTCATAGAAGTATACAAGACACAATTGAAGCAAAATCGATTTTGATTCACTCGAATCGATCCATGAACATTATACCCACGATTTGCAAAAGATTGCATTTCTTATTATATATAAATGTATTAGTTCATGAAAAAACCGATTTTAGAACATAACCTACTCAAGTATGCAAACAGGTACGCATACCTAAGTGGTCGGACCAAGTTTGGGTTCACTAGTATGCGAACGGGTACGCATACCTTCCAAAACTCAATTGAATTTACGGAACTAGAAACTCACGCCAGTATGCATACTTAGTTCCCGGACTTTCAATAACAAACTGGTACGCATATGGGTATGCATACCATGGTTCCCGGAATTGGAATATCTTGCACAAAAGAGCATACAAGTACGCATACTTAGTTATATCCAATCATGGTTATTTGTTCTAAACTCCCATTTCAATCATTGAAACATTCTCGGAATACGACAATAGTTGTGTCACATAAACTATTAGCTTCAAAGCAATTTTCAAGTGATCGAATGATCAATACGAAACATTTCGAGTCTACATCAAATGACTGTCTCACACAAATCATGTAAGATGTTACAAGGCGATTTTCACATGATCATCTTTTGACTTTCGTCAAGAATATAAGATGAACTTGGTTAAAGCGAAAGCTTACCAACACATATTTCGAGAAATATGTAAGTGAGTTAAACTCAGCTCGAAATATCAAATGTGTATAATCGAAGTCTATATAGCAATACGACTTTTGTCTCAAATAGGAGATAGAGTAGATAGACTTTTGAGTGATAGATGAGTTCAAATCTCCACATACCATTTGTTGATGAAGTTCCACAAGCTCCCCTTAATAGTTCTTCGTCTTCAATCGATGAACGCCATGAAGTCTAATGCTCAACTACACTTTCTATCCTAATCCGAGACTTAGCTATAAGTAGACTAGAAATCAAGACTTATAGTTTTGGCAACTAAACTTGAAAACAAGCTTGAGATAGCAACGCTTGCGAGTTCGACCGAGCAGTGCTCTAACAATCTCCCCCTTTGTCAATTTTAGTGACAAAACTATCAATACATATAGATTACAAAATAATAAACTTTGTAGCTTCTCATCCAAATGCTTGATTTCCTTGGTTCTTCAACATAACTCGATCTTCATCACTTCCAAGTACTCCAGTGATTTTGAACGTGTTCAACTAAGCATCATAGTTGTTGAAGATCCATAGCTATAACTGAAAAAGTGGGGGTATAACAACCTCACCCAATAATTCGCTTAGCAATCTGTATGGACTAACTCCAATATACTTTTAAGAGAATCAACTAGAAAATCAGACTCAATCTTAATAAAAAGTATATCAAGGAGTTATATCTCAATTTCTCGATTCAATACTTACACAGGCAAATACAAATCTGCGAGTCTAATTGAATACAAGAGAAATTAACTTGAATGGTACAAAAGACCAATGTTCAAGTATCAATCAATTTCAATCAACAACCAAAGGTTGGATTTACCAATTGATCAATTTAACGCACAACCTGTGATATTTCAATTATATAACAAAATATAATGCGGAAAAGAAATAACACAGACACCTGAAGTTTTGTTAACGAGGAAACCGAAAATGCAGAAAAACCCCGGGACCTAGTCCAGATTGAACACATACTGTATTAAGACGCTACAGACACTAACCTACTAAAAACTAACTTCGGTCTGGACTGTATTTGAACCCCAATCAATCTCACACTGATCCAAGGTACGGTTGTGCTCCTTACGTCTCTGATCCCAGCAGGATACTACACACTTGATTCCCTTAGCTGATCTCACCCACAACTAAGAGTTGCTACGACCCAAAGTCGAAGACTTTAATAAATAAATCTGTATCACACAGAAAAGTT
The DNA here is from genome assembly GCA_023531105.1 of Papaver atlanticum. Lineage (NCBI taxonomy): Eukaryota > Viridiplantae > Streptophyta > Magnoliopsida > Ranunculales > Papaveraceae > Papaver > Papaver atlanticum. Next base: position 1,110,597 of record JAJJMB010016180.1, read on the forward strand.
TACAGGAATAGATAAATATGTCTCACACAGAAATACCTACAAGTTTTGTTCCTTATTTTGATAAATCAAGGTGAACATGAACTAATCGATAACCCGGACTTATATTCCCGAAGAACAGCCTAGAATTATCAAATTCCTCACAATAATCTTAATCGAATGGCGAAACAAGATATTGTGGAATCACAAACGATGAGATGAAGATGTTTGTGACTACTTTTCTATCTTGCCTATCGGAGAAATTAATCTCAAGCCAATCTTACGATTATACTCGAATACGATAGAAATAACAAGATCAGATCACGCAACTACAAAGAGAATAGTTGGGTCTGGCTTCACAATCCCAATGAAGTCTTTAAGTCGTTAACCTATAGGGTCTCGGTAGAAACCTAAGGTTAAAGGAGAATCGACTCTAGCTTATACAACTAGTATCACACAGGAGGTGTGGGGATTAGGTTTCCCAGTTGCTAGAGTTCTCCTTTATATAGTCTCCAAATCAGGGTTTGCAATCTAAGTTACCTTGGTAACAAAAGCATTCAATATTCACCGTTAGATGAAAACCTGATTAGACTGAAGCTAATATATTTCAACTGTTAGATCGAACTTAGCTTGTTATACACAAATGAAATGCACATTCATTTAGGTTTGTGTAACCGTACCTAAACGTATACACCTAGTTGGTTCAACAGTAGTTAACCAAATGGTTAGCCATATGAGCACTTTCATATAAACCTTATTCATCTTCACCATAACTAGTTCAAGTGACTCAAAAGAACTAGTTAGAGAGTTGTTCAATTGCTTAGATCTCATAGAAGTATACAAGACATAATCGAAGCAAAAACGATTTTGATTCACTCGAATCGATTCATGAACTTTATAGCTACGGTTTGCAAATATGCATTCCTTAGTTTATATAAGTTTAAGTTCACGAATAAACTGTTTTTAGAAAACAACCCACTCAAGTACGCATACCTAAGTACCAGGATTGAATTTGTTTTCAGTTCACAAACTTCAGCAGAAATTCACGGGACGTGAACTTCCGGTAGTACGCGGACTTTAGTTCCGGTTGTCCTGAGCAGCAAAGTACGCATACTTTGGTTCAAGGATTTTTGACTTACACAAGTATGAGTTCACATACAATGTTTATATCCATTCAAGGTTATATATTCTAAACTCTCATTTCAATCATTGAAACATTCTTAGAGGATGTTAAATAGAGGTTATTCACACACTATTTTTCATCAAAGCAATTTTCAAGACATTGAAATAATCAACATGACTTTCGTCACTTGTAAAGATGAACTTGGCCAAAGCGAAAGCTTACCAACACATATTTCGAGAAATAGATAAGCGAGATAAACTCGACTCGAAATAGCAAATGTGTATAATCGAAGTCTATATAGCAATACGACTTTTGTGTAAAGATAGGAGATAGAGTAGATAGACTTTTGAGTGATCGATAAGTTCAAGTCTCCACATACCTTTTAGTCGATGAAGTTCCACCAGTTCCTTGAGTAGTTCTTCGTCTTTGTATGATGAACGCCGTGGAGTCTAGAGGTCAACTACACTTTCTATCCTCGTCCGAGACTTAGCTATAAGTAGACTAGAAATCAAGACATATAGTTTTGGCAACTAAACTTGACAAACAAGCTTGAGATAGCAACGCTTGCGAGTTTGACCGAGCAGTGCTCTAACAATCTCCCCCTTTGTCAATTTTAGTGACAAAACTATCAATACATATGGAATACAAATAAATAAAATTTGCAGCTTCTCTTCCACATGCATGATCTCCTTGGTTCTTCAATATTACTCGAAATCTTAGTCACTTCCAAGTACTCCAATGATTCCAAGGGTTGTAAGTTCAGCATCATCGTTGTTGAAAATCCGTAGCCATAACAATGAGAAAACAAAAGCTCTCAATCATTGTTACACAGTGTCATAGTATCATTACACATCATCAAAGTTCAATTATATCACAACTTTGACAACAATACTATGGTGATATGTATCACTCCCCCTTAATCAATACTCCATCTCACATGGAAACCACTCCCTCTTACATAATGATCTGAAAACCATATGTATTTGTAGTGTGAACTACACATTAATTCTCTCCCTTTTTGTCAATAAAATTGGCAAAGGTACGAAAACTAGTGGGATCCTAATGAAATTTCCATAGAGACATTTCATGACCAAAAGAAAGCGCATATCAACTTTTTTAGATGCAATCATATAGCCGAAACTAAATGCATTCATCAAGGAGTTTATAAAGATACAAGATAACCCCTATAATATTCCACAGCCGTACTCCCCACAAAGATTTTGGTAATTAAGCATAAGTTCAATTAAGAACTCTCCCCCATAAAATGTCATTCCCGAAAGAAAAACAACAGCGACCTTACTTTCACAAGAAAAGAAGGATTTCTTTGAACAACAACAAATCACATAAGAATATGAATTTGTATCCAAAATACTCAATTAAATTAACCACAAGAGAACCCATGATTAATTTAATCGAAAGTGCTCAACATAAGAAAACTTACGGAGCCTCACAGTATATACATAAAAATATGGATCAGGGAAGATAAATACTGCGGAATAAACAAAGATTCATTCTATCTTTCATCACTATTTGCATAATGACATACAATAGACTTAATCTTCGTAAACAAAATATCATCCTTTCTTCTATCAATATTTGCATAATGACATAAAAGGCTTAACTTTTGTTTGTCAAAAGTTCATTCATTCTTTTATCAATACTTGCATATCGACATACGAAGGACTTAACTTTTGACCACGTATGGGATAATCATAGTTCACGGACGCAAACACACACATCCCATAACAAGTTGCAATATATATAAAATCATAAGGATTAATACTGCAAAATCATCTTCCAAACAAACTTTAGAATTTAAATAAATAAATCTAAAAACATTGAAGATGAAAAACGTTGGACATAGTTATGTGTAATCACAATAATGGCTATTCCAAACTCTAGTTATTCTTCTTAAAATCACAAGAATAAAATTCTCATAAGAAGTTTCCTAGACAAATTAAGAACAGGATCTAAAATCCCAATAAAACCGATAAAACATGAAAGACTAATCATCATCTTCTGTTAGAGCACTGCTCGGTCGAACTCGCAAGTGTTGCTATCTCAAGCTTGTTGTCAAGTTTAGTTGCCAAAACTATAAGTCTTGATTTCTAGTATACTTATAGCTAAGTCTCGGACTAGGATAGAAAGTGTAGTTGACCTCTAGACTCCACGGCGTTCATCATACAAAGACGAAGAACTACTCAAGGAACTGGTGGAACTTCATCGACTAAAAGGTATGTGGAAACTTGAACTTATCTATCACTCAAAAAGTCTATCTACTCTATCTCCTATCTTGAGACAAAAGTCGTATTACTATATAGACTTCTATTATACACATTTTCTATTTCAAGTCGAGTTTATCTCGCTCTCGAAATATGTGTTGGTAAGCTTTCGCTTTGGCCAAGTTCATCTTTACAAGTGACGAAAGTCATGTTGATTATTTCAATATCTTGAAAATTGCTTTGATGAAGAATAGTGTGTGAATAACCTTTATTTAACATCCTCTAAGAATGTTTCAATGATTTAAATAAAGAGTTTAGAATATGTAACCATTTTTGGATATAAGCATATATAGTGTGTTCGCACAATAGTGTATAAGTCCAAAACCGGGAACCAAATGTATGCATACTTGTGTGTATACAAAATGGTTGATGGAGACTGGGTAAGTATGCGTACCCGTACGCATACTGGCGGAAGTTCACGTCCGTGAATTTCTGCTGAGTTTGGAAATCAAAACCAACTCATCCAGTTACCTAAGTACACGTACCCGTACACATACTGGCGGAAAGTTTATGTCCGTGAATTTCTGCTGAGTTTGAAAACCAAACCAAACTCAAATCCGGTTACTTAAGTATGCATACCCATACACATACTTAAGTGTGTTACTTTCTAAAATTGGTTTATTCGTGAGCTTAAATTTATATAAACTAAGGAATGCATATTTGCAAACCGTGGCTATAAAGTTCATGAATCGATTCGAGTAAATCAAAACCAATTTTGCTTCGATTGTGTCTTGTATACTTCTATGAGATCTAAGAAATTGAACAACTCTGGAACTAGTTCATTTGAGTCATTTGAACTAGTTATGGTGAAGATGAATAAGGTTGATATGAAAGTGCTCATATGGCTAACCATTTGGTTAACTACTGTTGAACCAACGACTTGTACACGTTTAGGTACGGTTACACAAACCTAAATGACGTATATTTCATTTGTGTATAACAAGCTAAGTTCGATCTAACGGTTGAAAGATATTAGCTTGAATCTAATCAGGTTTTCATCTAACGGTGAATATTGAATGCTTTGTTACCAAGGTAACTTAGATTGCAAACCCTGATTTAAAGACTACATAAAGGAGAACTCTAGCAACTGGGAAACCTAATCCCCACACCTCCTGTGTGATACTAGTTTTATAAGCTAGAGTCGATTCTCCTTTAAAATTAGGTTTTTCACGAAACCCTATAGGTTAACGACTTAAAGACTTCATTTGGATTGTGAAGCCAGACCCAACTATTTTCTCTGTAGTTGCGTGATCTGATCTTGTTGTTTCTATCGTATTGAGTACAATTGAAATAATTGACTCGAGATTAATTTCTCCAATAGATAAAATTAATCACAAACATCTTCATCTCATCGTTTGTGATTCCACAATATCTAGTTTCGCCATCGTACGATTTAGATTATTGTGAGGTGATTGATAATTATAGGATGTTCTTCGGGAATATAAGTCCGGGTTATCGATTAGTTCCTGTTCACCTTGATTTATCAAAAAATGGAACAAAAAACTCGTAGGTATTTCTGTGGGAGACAGATTTATCTATTCTTGTAGACTTTTCAGTGTGAGACAGATTTGTTTATTAAAGTCTTCGACTTTGGGTCGTTGCAACTCTTAGTTGTGGGTGAGATCAGCTAAGGGAATCAAGTGGGTAGTATCCTGCTTGGATCAGAGATGTAAGGAGCGCAGCTGTAACTTGGATCAGTGTGAGATTGATTGGGGTTCAATTATAGTCCAGACCGAAGTTAGTTTGTAGTAGGCTAGTGTCTGTAGCGGCTTAATACAGTGTGTGTTCAATCTGGACTAGGTCCCGGCGGTTTCCTCGTTAACAAAATTTCTGGTGTCTGTGTTATTTCTTTTCCGCATTATATTTTGTTATATAATTGAAATATCACAGGTTATGCGTTGAATCAATCAATTGGGAAATCCGACCTTTGGTTGTTGATTAAAATTGATTGATACTTGAACATTGGTCTTTGGTACCAATCAAGTTAATTTCTCTTGTTTTCAATTAGACTCGCAGATTTCTATTTGCTTGAGTAAGGATTGAATCGAGAAATTGAGATATAACTCTTTGATATACTTTTTATTAAGATTGAGTCTGACTATCTAGTTGATTCTCTTAAAAGTATATTGGAGTTAGTCCATACAGATTGCTAAGCGAATTATTGGGTGAGGTTGTTGTACCCACACTTTTTCAATTGGTATCAGAGCTGGCAAACATGTTTAAGACCTTATAAGTTTGTGTTTGTAGCGATCTGACTCTATGGACTGCAAGGTCTCTATAAACGCTTCACCAGGAATAAAATATGATCGTAGATAAAGTTCTGAAAAACTAGTCATTCTCCAGAAAAAGTTGGATGAACAAATCCGGATCAACTCTGATCTAGTTGCAGAAATTGCACTATTTAAGGATTTGAAATTCCTTCAATGGATTTGAATAACTCTGTTTATTTTTCTTCTCTGAAGAATGGTCAGAAGTCAGATGATAAGCAAGGTCTAGGTTTTGTGAAACCTGATAGGACTCAGAGCTACTCAAACGAGATTAAAGATGTTGGTCAATGTATGTTTTGTGACTGTTACAATCACTTTCAACATACGTGTATGTCCTTCCGGAAAATCCTAAAAGTTGCAAGTAATCTTCATAAAAAAGCTGAACAACTGTTTGCTTCTCTAAAAGGATGTACAAAACTAACAAGAAATCCTAAACAGGATAGTAGTGTTAGTATGGGAGCTTTTGCTTTAAAGTCAACATCGCCCTTTCAATGGTTTCTTGATAGTGGTTGTAGCCGACATATGACAGGTGATCTCACGTGGTTTTTGTCTTCAAACGACTATGAAGGAGGTCCCGTGACATTTGGAGATGGGAGTTGCTGTTACATAAGCAAGAAGGGGACGATCAAACTTCCCGGCGTACCTGAAATCCATGATGTAGTATACGTAAAAGGTATGACTGCAAACCTTCTTTCTATTAGTCAAATCTGTGACAAAGGCCATAGAGTTGTCTTCAATGAAAATGGATGTGACATTGTAGACAAAACCGGGAAAGTAATTTTTTAGGGAACTCGTGGTAAAAACAACTGTTATCTTCTGGATACTCAGTTCAGTAACTATTGCAATTTGACTAAGGTGGAATCTACACATCTTTGGCATGAGTGTTTTGGTCACATCAATTATCGTCTTCTAACTAAAATCATTAATAAAGAACTTGTTAGAGGCGTTCCCAAAATCAATGCAAAGATTGATGGTGTATGTGGTGCCTGTCAAAAGGGTAAACAAAAGAAAGTTCACCATAAATCATCTCGAGATATTCTCACTAAAGATCCACTTGATTTAATTCATATGGATCTCTTCGGACTTATTCAACAACCCACGGTTGCTGGTAAGAAGTATGCTTTAGTTATGGTAGATGATTACACCATATTCACTTAGGTTGCATTTCTATCTCATAAGAATGAAACCCTTGATGAATTCAAGATTATTGTTACGAGAATCCAGAATGAACAAGGTCGCAAACTAAAGAAAATTAGAAGCGACCGTGGAACTGAATTCAAGGACACTAAGGTGTTTGAATTTTGTGACGAACTGGGGATTATTCAACAATACTCACCACCTATTACTCCTCAAGCTAATGGAGTTGCAGAAAGAAAAAAATAGGAACATTCAGGAAATGGCCAGGGTAATGCTCCATAACAAAAACTTACCGTTAAGGTTGTGGGGAGAAGCTGTCTTCACAGCATGTTATTTGATCAACCGTGTCTACCTACGGTCTAAAACCCTAAACACTCCTTATGAGTTGTGGTACGGTATAAAACCCAACTTACACTATCTCAGAGTGTTCGGAAGTAAGTGCCACATTCTAAAAGATCGAGAACAGAGAGGGAAATTTGATACTAAAAGTGATGAAGGTATCTTTCTTGGCTATGCCTCTGATAGTCGTGGTTTTCGAGTATTTAATCTCATAACCCAAGTTATGACGGAGTCTACTAATGTTATTATCGATGATATTAGTAATTTCTATCATGATAATCCTCCTGCTGAATTGCCTCCAACTGAGACAATTGAGAAAGTAAAAGAAAATCCAGGATCAGTTGAAGTCATCCCAACTATTACTGATCCTGATATTCTTAGTGACGAGGAGAAGAGCATTGAACAAGTAAAGTAAATATTATAGACTGTGAAAATGACCATATTACCCTTACTGGAAATAAGTGCAATAAATATTATGTAGACTGTGAAAATGACCAGACTACCCTTATCAGAAATAAGTAAAGTAAATATTACAGACTGTAAAAATGACCGTATTACCCTTACTGGAAATAAGTGCAATAAAATGTTTTGGAGACTGTGAAAATGACCAGACTACCCTTAGACTAAGTCCTATGGGCTAGATTGAGCTGCTAGATTAGCAAAAAAGTGTTGCAGTTCAAAAAAAAAGTGTGGTCTATTTGTTAACACAGGTTCTCTCTCCTAGCATTTGCTCGCAGGTGAAGTAGCAGTGAGATTGAAGCGCTGAATGGTACAGCGCCAGAAAAATCACCCTTACGCTGAATGGTTCAGCGATCACAAAAATCACACGGATCACAAAAGTCAAAAACTTTGATATGGCGGCTGAAATTGGTCATTTTCACAGTCTCTATAGTATTTATTATACTTATTTCCAGTAAGGTTAATATGGTCATTTTCACAGTCTGTAATATTTATTTACTTATTTCAATAAGGTTAGTCCGGTCATTTTAACAGTCTCTATAGTATTTATTACACTTATTTCTAGTAAGGATAATATGGTCATTTTCACAGTCTGTAATATTTACTTTACTTATTTCCGATAAGGGTAGTCTGGTAATTTCTTCGAACCAGGGATGTTCAAATCTGATAAATTTCATCTTTAGTTCATCCGAAAGAGAAACTCAGGTCTAACTCTAGTAATCTTCGAACCTGGGATGTTCAATTGCATCTTAAGTTCATCCGAATGAAAAACTAAGGTCTAACTCTAGTAATCTTCGAACCTGGGATTTCAAATCTGATAAATTTTATCTTCAGTTCATCCTCATTAGAAACTCAGGTCTAACTCTAGTAATCTTCGAACGTGGGATGTTCAAATCTGATAAATTTCATCTTCAGTTAATCCGAATTACAAACTCAGGTCTAACTCTAGTAATCTTCGGATCAATTTTATTCGGAAATTTTATTTTACATATATCAAGGCGAAACAGATTGTGCCTCGAGTCAATTCCAATATACCAAAACATCTATAAGTGCAATAACTCTTGTGGAGACTGTGAAAATGACCAGACTACCCTTATCAAAAATAAGTAAAGTAAATATTACAGACTGTGAAAATGACCATATTACCCTTACTGGAAATAAGTGCAATAAATATTATGTAGACTGTTAAATGACCAGACTACCCTTATGAGAAATAAGTAAAGTAAATATTACAGACTGTGAAAATGACTGTATTACCCTTACTAGAAATAAGTGCAATAAATGTTCTTGAGACTGTGAAAATGACCAGACTACCCTTAGACTAAGTCCTATGGGTTAGATTGAGCTGCTAGATTAGAAGAAAAGTGTTGAAGTTCAAAAAAAAGGTGTGGTCTATTTGTTAACACTGGTTCTCTCTCCTAGCATTTGCTCGCAGGTGAAGTAGCAGCGAAATTGAAGCGCTGAATGGTTCAGCGCCAGAAAAATCACATTTGCGCTGAATGGTTCAGCGCTCACAAAAGTCACACGGATCACAAAAATCACAAACTTTGATATGGCGGCTGAAATTGGTCATTTACACAGTCTCCATAATATTTATTATACTTATTTCCAGTAACGATTATATGGTCATTTTCACAGTCTGTAATATTTACTTTACTTATTTCTGATAAGGGTAGTCTGGTAGTTTCTTCGAACCTGGGATGTTAAAATCTGATAAATTTCATCTTCAGTTCATCTGAATGAGAAACTCAGGTCTAACTCTAGTAATCTTCGAACCTGGGATGTTCAAATCTGATAAATTTCATCTTCAGTTCATCCGAATGAGAAACTCAGGTCTAACTCTAGTAATCTTCGAACCTGGGATGTTAAAATCTGATAAATTTACTCTTCAGTTTATCCGAATGAGAAACTAAGGTCTAACTCTTGTAATCTTCGAACCTGGGATGTTCAATTACATCTTCAGTTCATCCGAATGAGAAACTCAGGTATAACTCTAGTAATCTTCGAACCCGGGATGTTCAATTTCATCTTAAGTTCATCCGAATGAGAAACTCAGGTCTAACTCTAGTAATCTTCGAACATGGGATGTTCAAATCTGATAAATTTCATCTTCAGTTCATCCGAATGAGATACTCGGATCTAACTCTTGTAATCTTCGAACCTGGGATGTTCAATTGCATCTTCAGTTCATCCGGATGAGAAACTCATTTATAACTCTAGTAATCTTCGAACCCGGGATGTTCAATTTCATCTTCAGTTCATTCTAATGAGAAACTCAGGTCTAACTCTAGTAATCTTCGAACCTGGGATGTTCAAATCTGATAAATTTCATCTTCAGTTCATCCGAATGAGAAACTCAGGTCTAACTCTAGTAATCTTCGAACCTGGGATGT
>JAJJMB010016199.1:0-21631 GCA_023531105.1 Papaver atlanticum
GGTCATACGCCCCCCACATTAAATACAAAATCTCTTTTAATTTTCAAAACGTTTTAGGAAATAATAGAAAGAAATTATATCCAAAAAGATAAATCTTGGTTGATCTGTCCACGACGGAAGCACGAGCTCGAGCCCTAAGCCCAAGCCTTAGTGAAGACAAAAATATTTTGCCCTAAGTAAGATTGATGGAATGAGAATTGATACAATGAAGGGCGAAGCATTGGATGTATAAACCAGGTAAAGTGAGGCAATTAAACTCATTAAAAGGTATAGTGAAAGAATGAAAAGAGTCACAGTAGAACGGTTCCTTCTGACACCAGGAGCATTTGGTGATCTCAATAGCACAAAATTCTTAGCTTTATTCATTGTTTTTTTCATGGTTTGTTTCATTTTCTTTTTGATATTCTTGATTATTTTCTTTAAATTTGTCATGTTCATAGGATTCTTCTTCTAATCATCAATAATGAGTGATGCCTATACCCTTTGGTGAAGTCGTATCTAGGATAAAACTGACCGTTGCAGGTACCGTTAGCACTACAGTACTTGCCCACTCTTACGAACTTAACAACAATGGCACAAAGAATAAAAACCACACAGAGGGAGAGAGACAAAAAGAAGTAGGATAGTAGCTTCTTCTGGACACAAATTGGAATGAAGAAACCAAAGGCTTTATATAGTGGAGACGAGAGATAGTCGAGAATAATGTGAATTAAGAGCGAATTAAAGAGAAAATAAAAATAATAAAGCCAGAATATATTTTCATTAATTTGAGATTTTCCGAAACGGTAAGAATAACTGCACATTATGTCGACATAAAAGTAAAAAACGGAAAGAAATAAATCCTTTCCAGGTCATACGCTCCCCACATTAAATACAAAATCTCTTTTGATTTTCAAAACATTTTAGGAAACAATTGAAAGAAATTATATCCAAAAAGATAAATCTTGGTTGATTTGTCCACGACGGAAGCACGAGCTCGAGCCCTAAGCGCAAGCCTTAGTGAAGACAAAAATATTTTGCCCTAAGTAAGATTGATGGAATGAGAATTGAGACAATGAAGGGCGAAGAATTGGAAGTATAAACCAGGTAAAGTGAGGCAATTAAACTCATTAAAAGGTATAGTGAAAGAATGAAAAGAGTCACAGTAGAACGGTTCCTTCTGACACCAGGAGCAATTGGTGATCTCAATAGCACAAAATTCTTAGCTTTATTCATTGTTTTTTTCATGGTTTGTTACATTTTCTTTTTGATATTCTTGATTATTTTCTTTAAATTAGTCATGTTCGTAGGATTCTTCTTCTAATCATCAATAATGAGTGATGCCTATACCCTGTGGTGAAGTCGTATCCAGGATAAAACTGCCCGTTGCAGGTACCGTTAGCACTATAGTACTTGCCCACTCTTACGAACTTAATAGCAATGGCACAAAGAATAAAAACCACACAGAGGGAGAGAGACGAAAAGAAGAAGGATAGTAGCTTCTTCTGGACATAAATTGGAATGAAGAAACCAAAGGCTTTATATAGTAGAGAAGAGAGATAGTCGAGAATAATGTGAATTAATAGCGAATTAAAGAGAAAATAAAAATAATAAAGCCAGAATATATTTTCATTAATTCGAGATTTTCCAAAATGGTAAGAAAAACTACACATTATGTCGACATAAAAGTAAAAAACGGAAAGAAATAAATCCTTCCCAGGTCATACTCCCCCCACATTAAATACAAAATCCCTTTTGATTTTCAAAACGTTTTAGGAAATAATTGAAAGAAATTAAATCCAAAAAGATAAATCTTTGTTGATCTGTCCACGACGGAAGCACGAGCTCGAGCCCTAAGCCCAAGCCTTAGTGAAGACAAAAATATTTTGCCCTTAGTAAGATTGATGGAATGAGAATTGAGACACTGAAGGGCGAAGCATTGGAAGTATAAACCAGGAAAATTGAGGAAATTAAATTCATTAAAAGGAATAGTGAAAGAATGAAAAGAGTCACAGTATAACGGTTCCTTCTGACACCAGGAGCATTTGGTGATCTCAATAGCACAAAATTCTTAGCTTTATTCATTGTTATTTTCATGGTTTGTTTCATTTTCTTTTTGATATTCTTGATTATTTTCTTTAAATTAGTCATGTTCATAGGATTCTTCTTCTAATCATCAATAATGAGTGATGCCTATACCCTGTGGTGAAGTCGTATCCAGGATAAAACTGCCCGTTGCAGGTACCGTTAGCACTACAGTACTTGCCCACTCTTAAGAACTTAACAGCAATGGGACAAAGAATAAAAACCAAACAGAGGGAGAGAGACGAAAAGAAGAAGGATAGTAGCTTCTTGTGTACACAAATTGGAATGAAGAAACCAAAGGCTTTATATAGTGGAGAAGAGAGATAGTCGAGAATAATGTGAATTAAGAGAGTTTTAAAGAGAAAATAAAAATAATAAAGCCAGAATATATTTTCATTAATTCGAGATTTTCCAAAACGGTAAGATTAACTGCACATTATGTCGACATAAAAGTAAAAAACGGAAAGAAATAAATCCTTTCCAGGTCATACGCCCCCCACATTAAATACATAATCTCTTTTGATTTTCAATACGTTTTAGGAAATAATTGAAAGAAATTATATCCAAAAAGATAAATCTTGGTTGATCTGTCCACGACGGAAGCACGAGCTCGAGCCCTAAGCCATAGCCTTAGTGAAGACAAAAATATTTTGCCGTAAGTTAGATTTATGGAATGAGAATTGAGACAATGAAGGGTGAAGCATTGGAAGTATAAACCTTGTAAAGTGAGGCAATTAAACTCATTAAAAGGTATTGTGAAAGAATGAAAAGAGTCACAGTAGAACGGTTCCTTCTGACACCAGGAGCATTTGGTGATCTCAATAGCACAAAATTCTTAGCTTTATTCATTGTTTTTTTCATGGTTTGTTTCATTTTCTTTTTGATATTCTTGGTTATTTTCTTTAAATTAGTCATGTTCATAGGATTCTTCTTCTAATCAACAATAATGAGTGATGCCTATACCCTGTGGTGAAGTCGTATCCAGGATAAAACTTCCTGTTGCAGGTACCGTTAGTACTACAGTACTTGCCCACTCTTACGAACTTAACAGAATTGGCACAAAGATTTAAAACCACACAGAGGGAGAGAAATGAAAAGAAGAAGGATATTAGATTCTTCTGGACACAAATTGGAATGAAGAAACCAAAGGCTTTATATAGTGGAGAAGAGAGATAGTCGAGAATAATGTGAATTAAGAGTGAATTAAAGAGAAAATAAAAATAATAAAGCCAGAATATATTTTCATTAATTCGAGATTTTCCAAAACGGTAAGAATAACTGCACATTATGTCGACATAAAAGTAAAAAACGGAAAGAAATAAATCCTTTCTAGGTCATATGCCCCCCACATTAAATACAAAATCTCTTTTGATTTTTAAAACATTTTAGGAAATAATTGAAAGAAATTATATCCAAAAAGATAAATCTTGGTTGATCTGTCCACGACGGAAGCACGAGCTCGAGCCCTAAGCCCAAGCCTTAATGAAGCAAAAAATATTTTTCCCTAAGTAAGATTGATGGAATGAGAATTGAGACAATGAAGGGTGAAGCATTGGAAGTATAAACCAGATAAAGTGAGGCAATTGAACTCATTAAAAGGTATAGTGAAAGAATGAAAAGAGTCACAGTAGAACGGTTCCTTCTGACACCAGGAGCATTTGGTGATCTCAATAGCAAAAAATTCTTAGCTTTATTCATTGTTTTTTTCATGGTTTGTTTCATTTTCTTTTTGATATTCTTGATTATTTTCTTTAAATTAGTCAAGTTCATAGGATTCTTCTTCTAATCATCAATAATGAGTGATGCCTATACTCTGTGGTGAAGTCGTATCCAGGATAAAACTGCCCGTTACAGGTACCGTTAGCACTACAGTACTTTCCCACTCTTACGAACTTAAAAGAAATGGCACAAAGAATAAAAACCACACAGAGGGTGAGGGACGAAAAGAAAAAGGATAGTAGCTTCTTCTGGATACAAATTGGAAAGAAGAAACCAAAGGCTTTATATAGTGGAGAAGAGAGATAGTCGAGAATAATGTGAATTAAGAGCGAATTAAAGATAAAATAAAAATAATAAAGCCAGAATATATTTTCATTAATTCGAGATTTTCCAAAACGGTAAGAATAACTGCACATTATTTCGACATAAAAGTAAAAAACGGAAAGAAATAAATCCTTTCTAGGTCATACGCCCCCCACATTAAATACAAAATCTCTTTTGATTTTCAAAACGTTTTAGGAAATAATTTAAAGAAATTATATCCAAAAAGATAAATCTTGGTTGATCTGTCCACGACGGAAGCACGAGCTCGAGCCCTAAGCCCAAGCCTTAGTGAAGACAAAAATATTTTGCCCTAAGTAAGATTGATTGAATGAGAATTGAGACAATGAAGGGCGAAGCATTGGAAGTATAAACCAGGTAAAGTGAGGCAATTAAACTCATTAAAAGGCATAGTGAAAGAATGAAAAGTGTCACAGTAGAACGGTTCCTTCTGACACCAGGAGCATTTGGTGATCTCAATAGCACAAAATTCTTAGCTTTATTCATTGTTTTTTTCATGGTTTGTTTCATTTTCTTTTTGATATTCTTGATTATTTTCTTTATATTAGTCATGTTCATAGGATTCTTCTTCTAATCATCAATAATGAGTGATGCCTATACCCTGTGGTGAAGTCGTATCCAGGATAAAACTGCCCGTTGCAGGTACCGTTAGCACTACAGTACTTGCCCACTCTTACGAACTTAACAGCAATGGCACAAAGAATAAAAACCACACAGAGGGAGAGATACGAAAAGAAGAAGGATAGTAGCTTCTTCTGGACACAAATTGGAATGAAGAAACCAAAGGCTGTATATAGTGGAGAAGAGAGATAGTCGAGAATAATGTGAATTAAGAGCGAATTAAAGAGAAAATAAAAATAATAAAACCAGAATATATTTTCATTAATTCGAGATTTCCAAAACGGTAAGAATAACTGCACATTATGTCGACATAAAAGTAAAAAACGGAAAGAAATAAATCATTTCCAGGTCATACGCCCCCCACATTAAATACAAAATCTCTTTTGATTTTCAAAACGTTTTAGGAAATAATTTAAAGAAATTATATCCAAAAAGATAAATCTTGGTTGATCTGTCCACGACGGAAGCACGAGCTCGAGCCCTAAGCCCAAGCCTTAGTGAAGACAAAAATATTTTGCCATAAGTAATATAATAGCCAACTTGGGCATGTAACTGATTACACAGACTCTATTATCAATAATATGTAGTTCCTCTTTTGCTCAAAAAAAAAAAAAGCAGAAATAATACATTCGGTTGAAACTAAAAGTTGAAGCGAAAAGTCGGCACATTATAACTTATTCCCCTGGAACAAGAAAAATTTGTGCACATTTAAAGTTCGGACTTTTAAACTTCTGCTGTTGCTCAAAATGCAGGTGAAGGAGGACTGTAAGGGATGGGAATTAAGCATAAATCTTTGCTTCTTTGGACGGTTGCGCCGAACGTCTCAGACATATCTAAATCTTCTGGCTTGACATCACAGGGAAGTTTCCAATCGAAGTGGTACAGTAAATGAGCAAGTAGAAGCTCCATGTTGGCTGTCCCAAGCGCCAGCCCTGGGCACATCCTCCTACCAGCACCAAATGGTATGTATTGAAAGTTAGTTCCTTTGTAATCAATAGAACTACCATTAAACCTCTCCGGGTCAAAGCTTTCTGCATCACTCCAATACGTTGGATCTCTTCCAATAGCCCATGCGTTAACCATGATTTTGGTATTCTTCGGTATCTCATACCCATCGATCTGACAACTCTCTCTACTTAGACGTGGGATTAGTAGTGGAAGTGGAGGGTGTAGCCTGAAAGTTTCTTTGATTACTAGTTTTAGGTAGCTCCGTTTAGGTATCTCTCTCTCATCAACCACTCCATTTGTTCCCTTGAGGACATTTCGGACTTCAGCTTGTGCCTTTTCCATGACTTTTGGCTGTTTTAGCATTTCTGCTAATGCCCATTCTGTTGTACTTGATGAAGTCTCAGTCCCAGCTGTGATTATGTCCTGAAATAAAAGTAATATATACTTAGATCAAACCATAAACAATAGTTTTTGTTAAAGCGGCGAGAGTTGTTAATTACCAAGATGACAGCTTTAATGTTGTCATTGGTGATTGGAAATTCGAGTTCACCGTTCTCCTGAACTCGAAGAAAAACATCCACCAAATCTTCCCCTATTTCACCTAGGACATTAGCTTGATTCCTTTTCTGATTCTTTTTATGTTCTTCGATGATGTTGTCCAAAATTCTATCGATCTTCTGATGCAGCTTCTCTAATTTTGGCTTCAGACCACTAATGAAATGAAGGAAGTTCAGCGAAGGAAACACATCACTGATGTCGAAACCACCTGCCAAGGTAAGAGCTTCTTGCATCGCTAATTTGAACTCTTCTTTTTCATTGCATTTCTTGCCATACGTTGCCCTACAAATTACATCATTCGTAAACAAGAAAAGTCTATGACTGATATTTATCTCTGATCCAGCCACGAAGGAAATGCTTTGAATGAGATTTGAAATCTCTTCCTCTCTTAGCGATCTGAATGACCGGACTTGTTTAGCACTCAATAACTCCAGCACGAAAATCCTTCGCAATTGCCTCCAATAATTACCATAAGGGGAGAAAGCAACATTTGTACAATCATAAGATAAAATCTTAGCAGCAAGGATTTCACTTCTATCAGCAAAAATAAGGTCATGGGTCTTCATAACCTGTTCGGCAACTTTTGGCGAAGAAATGACTACGGCAGATACCTCACCAAGTTGCAGATGCATAAGTGGACCGTGTTTCTTTGACAAATCCCTGAAGGTATAATGTGGTAAGGGACTTAACATTATCTGGTGTAAATTCCCTATGAGGGGCAATTTCCATGGTCCTGGCGGCAAATTTGTCTTGGATTTGATGTTCATGAATTTTTTGGTGATTACCATGAACCATAAGAGCAAGGGAAGTAAACCTAATAAGAGTGCTGGAACAAAGGAAGGTAGAAACAGGAGCTTCATGGTTGAGGAAATGTTGTTGAAGTGATGAGGATAAGGAAGTAATATACGTTTGTTACGGTTGTAATAGTTGTTTTGATGGATGACATCCCCATTTTGTCATTTTGCTTTTGTGTGTTTGATTGGTTGTAAATTTTTTTTGAAGGAATCCAAGAAATGTGGCCCAATGAGTTGCATTCTATAGGATCATTGTTACAAAATGCATTCTAGATGTAATTGAATTTTAAATATGAAACAGAAGAATGCAGAATCTTATTCATCCTTTCTGTAGATTGATTGATTGAGCTCAGGGAGACGTTGAAGTACAATATTGAATGGGAATCAAGTTTAAATCTGTTTTTCTTCTGACGCTCGCACCAAACGTCTCTGACATGTCTAGCTCTTCTAGCGTGAGCCCATTTGGGAGCTTCCAATCAAAATGGTATAGCAATTGAGCAAGTGGTAGTTCGACATTAGCAGTACCAAATGACATTCCTGGACACATTCTCCTACCAGCTCCAAATGGTATATACTCAAAGTTAGTTCCTTTATAATCGACAGAATTACCGTTAAACCTCTCTGGTTCAAAGCTCTCAGCATCAGTCCAGTATTCTGGATCTCTTCCAATTGCCCACGCATTTACAATCACTTTCGCCTTCTTCGGTATCTCGTACCCATTAATCTCACACGTCTCTTTACATTCTCTTGGAAGTAACAGTGGAGCTGCAGGATGTAGCCTTAGAGTTTCTTTGATAACCAACTAAGTAGTCTAATTTATGAAGCTCCATTTCATCAATCTGTTTCTTTCCATTGAAAACCTGCCTTACCTCAGCTTGTACCTTCTCCATAACTCTTGGAATTTTCATCAATTCAGACACAGCCCATTCTAGTACAGTTGATGAGGTATCAGTTCCTGCGATGAAAACATCCTGCAGACGAAAAACGAACTTTGAGTCTTTATTCAAGAAATTGAGTAACTAATTCAAGCCAGCTGAGACATATACTTACCCAAATAACGGCTTTAAGATTATCGGTTGTCATTGGAGATTCAAGAGTACCACTCTCTTGGAGTTGAAGAAGTACATCTACAAAATCCTCCTCCATTTCATTACCCAAACTACTGTAAATGGTTGTCGCTCGATTAGCCTTATCTACTTTCTGGTGCAACAATTCCAACTTTGCCTTGGTTCCAACCAAAACATGAAGCAATTTCAGTGAAGGAAATATATCAGCAATGTCAAATCCGCCGGCCAACTTGGTTACTTCAAGCATATGCGATATGAATGTTTCTTTATCATTGCATTTCTTACCGAATGCTGCCCTGGAAACCATGTCAATAGTCAACGACGATATCTTTTCGGTCAGATTTACTGGTGCTCCAGCCTTGGAAGAAATACTCTGAATGAAATTTGACACTTCCTCTTCTCTTATGGACTTGAAAGCCTGTACACGTTTAGCACCTAAGAGTTCCACCATGAAAATCTTCCGCAACTGCCTCCAGTAGGTACCATAAGGAGAGAAAGCTACATCTGTACAACCATAAGACATAATCTGTGCAGCAATAATTTGTGGCCTATCTGAGAAATTTAGATCATGGGTCTTCATAAACAGTTCTGCTACCTTTGGTGAAGAGACAACAATAGCAGAAACCTCACCAAGCTGCAAATGCATCAAAGGTCCATATTTCTGGCTCAAATCTCTGAGAGTCCTATGTGGTAAGCCTAACATATTGTGCAAATTTCCAATAAGAGGTAGTTTCCTTGGACCTGGTGGCAGTTTTGAGTTTGGATCTTGGGTTTTGGTTATTCTTTTTCCTATTTTCATCACCATGAACATAAACAGGATATAACTTAAGATCACCGGAATGGAAGGCAAATAAAGCTCCATTAATGAAAGTATACTGATGATGAACTTCTCAAAAATTGTTTTTGGTAGTTTGTACTAATTCAAAAGATTCAACTTAGAGATTGGTGAAATGCATCATGTTGTTGCACAACTCACACTTCCAGGCACCCGCTTTGACTTTTATCTAAATAATGTATTCAATTTAAAAATATGTTTAAGCAAGTTGAGTTGAGTCTATCAATGAATATAATTGCACAATTTACAATCCAGATTCAATTGCTGCAAATTTTTCACTATTTATTCAAGTGAACTCATAGTACATGTACACTGCTGCAAGGTATAGGAATTAAGTACAAATCATTGCGCCTTCTTACAGTCGAGCCAAATGTCTCAGACATGTCAAGATTTTCTGGCCTGATCCCGTCTGGGAGCTTCCAATCAAAGTGGTACAACAATTGAGCTAGTGGTAATTCAATATTAGCTATGCCAAATGATATTCCTGGACACATCCTTCTGCCAGCACCAAATGGTATATACTCAAAGTTAGTTCCTCTATAATCAACACTACCACTACTAAACCTCTCCGGTTGAAACTTGTCAGCGTCACTCCAGTAATCTGAATTTCTTGCAATTTCCCATGCATTTACAATCACCTTGGCTTTCTTTGGTATCTCATATCCGTTTATCTCACACTTCTCTCGACATTCTCGTGGAAGTAACAAAGGACCAGCAGGATGCAACCTTAGAGTTTCTTTAACTACTAAATTTAAGTACTCCAATTTATGAAGCTCGACTTCGTCAATCTGTTTCTTTCCATTGAAGACCTGTCTTACCTCAGCTTGTACCTTCTCCATAACTCTTGGGTTTTTCATTAATTCAGACATAGCCCATTCTAGAACAGTTGATGAGGTATCAGTTCCTGCAGCAAAAATGTCCTGAAATGGAGACAACAAACAAGCTTTGGTTACTAGGCTGTAAAAGTTGGTGAATACCATTCTACTAGATGTTGTAGATGAAGGCTTACCATGATAATTGATTTAATGTTTTCGGTTCCGATAGCAGGTTCAAATTCATTATTTTCTTGAACTCTTATAAGTGCATCCACAAGGTCTTCCTCCAGTTCATGAGCCATTTTAGTCTCACTAGTCCGATTCTCTCTATGATCCATAATGATGTTATTAATGATGTTACTGATCTCTTGATCCGACTTCTCCAGTTTATGTTTCGTACTACTGACAAGACGGAGAAATTTAACGGACGGAAACATATCGCATATGTCAAAACCGCCTGCTAGCTTAACTATTTCATGCATACATGAAACAAATGATTCCTTATCCTTGCATTTCTTACCAAATGCTGCCCTGGAAGTTATGTCAGTGATACATGAGAATATCCTTTCACTGAAATTGGTTGATGATCCAAGTACCAAGGAGAATCTCTGAATGAGATTTGTTACCTCTTCTTCTCGTATGTACCGGAACGACTGTACACGTTTAGAACTTAAAAGCTCTAACATGAGAAGCTTTCGCATTTGCCTCCAATAACTACCATATGGAGAGAAGGACACGCCAAAACCACTACTCAGCACCTCAGTAGCAAGAATTTGTGGTCTATCAGCAAAAATGAGGTCATGTGTTTTCAAAAACTGTTCGGCCACCTTTGGTGAAGAGACAACTATGGTGCTGACCTCGCCAAGTTGTAGGTGCATCAAGGGTCCATACTGCTTTGCCAGATCCCCTAACGTCCGATGTGGTAGACGGCCTACTAACATATTGTGCAAGTTTCCTATTAGAGGCAGTTTCCTTGGTCCTGGTGGAAATTTTGAGTTTGTTGTTTGGATTTTGAATCTCCTGATCAACATGAAGATAAAAATGAACAAAGCTAGGATCACAGGAAGGGAAGGGAAATGAAACTCCATTAAACATGAGGTAGGCAAGAACATGAACAAGGGTTATGTAACTAAATGAGTTATGGTGCAACAACTGTATCTATATCTTGAATTTTTCTTCAAGATTAGAGATGGATTTTTCTTCTTGCAGTGATAATAGAGAAGATGACTTTGATGTAAAATAGGTCCCTACTACATTATCTTGAATTTGTCTTCTTGTAACCAAAAAAATCAAAGTTTTGACCCACAAAAAGTAAAGGTTCATGTTCATTCCTGTGACATTGAAGGCGGCTTACTTATTAGAAATCGTTATAGATATCTCTTGAAGTGATTCTGAAAGTTTTCCCATGCCTAGCATTGAATTTTTGGACTAATTGGATTGCAACTGAACTCTATTCAACTACTTGCAGTATAGATAAGTGTAAGCCCTCCATTAGCTAGCCAGTGGGGATTTCATACGATGGTAGATTGTGCCTGGCTTTGCACCCCCACCGTACAAGTGAGGAAACATAATCAAAGTTATTAACATTTGCTTTATATTTCGTCAATGTAAGGAGGCATTGTTATTAAGTTTTAATACAACATTAACAAAAAAAAAAAACGAAACGAGCCAAAGCATTACAGACAATGATGGCAAAGTAAAAGGGATATCATTTAACATAAGGAATGGGAATCAAAATCAAGTCATTTTTTCTTCTAAGTGTAACACCAAAGCGCTCGGTCATGTCTAAATTTTCAGGCTTCCCATTTTCCAAGAGCTGCCAGTCAAAGTGGTACAGTAACTGAGCAAGTGCTAGTTCAATAACGGTTATACTGAATGACATCACTGGGCACATCCTCCTGCCAGCTCCAAATGGAATATATTCAAAGTTACTCCCCTTATAATCAACAGAATTTCCATCTAACCTCCAGAATACTGCATCGCTCCAGTATTCTGGATCTCTTCCAAGAGCCCACGCATTGACAATTACTTTTGTTTTTGCCGGTATTTCAAATCCGTCAATTTCACATCTCTCTCTACTTTCTCTTGGAAGTAAGACTGGAGCAGAAGGATGTAGCCTCAGAGTTTCTTTGATTACCAACTTTAAGTAGTTTAGTTTTTGAATGTCTGCTTCGCAGAATCGTTTCTTCCCATTGAACACCCGCCTGACTTCATCTTGCACCTTCTTCATAACTTTATGGTTTCTCATCATCTCTGACATTGCCCATTGTATGGTAGTTGCTGAAGTATCAGTTCCTGCACCAAATATATCCTGCAAAGGAAAGTAAATAAATGAATGAAGTGGTTAAAATAGGCTGATTAGCAGCGTAAGTTTTACTACTGAGACACTAATAAATTACACTGACCAAGATGACTGCTTTGATGTTTTCCATTGCAAGTGGAAATTGTAGCTCGCCGCTTTCTTGGACATGCAGAAGTACATCTACTAAATCCTCCTCTGACTGACCATCATTAGAACATTCAGTTGTTGTCCTATTCCTTCTGTGTTCTTCGATTACTTCTGCTAGAAATTTATCAACCCTCTTGTGCATTCTCTTCAATTTAGATGCGACTCCACCAATAAAATGTAGCATTTTTATCGAGGGGAAAAGATCTTCCATGGCGAAACCTCCTGACAAAGCAGTTGCTTCTTGCAGCAATGATATAAGGACTTCTTTATCTTTGCATTTATTACCAAATGCTGCTCTAGAAGTTATATCATTAGACAAGGATGAAGTTAGCTCAGTGAGGTTGACGGGTAAACCAGCTTTCAAAGAAATACTCTGAATCATATTCGATACCTCTTCCTCTCTTAGTGATCCAAACAACCGAACTTGTCTAGCACTTAAAAGCTCCAACACGACAATCTTTCATAATTGCCTCCAATAGTCACCATAGCGACAAATTGCTACGCCGGCACAATTATATGACATGATTTTTGAAGCGAGTATTTCTGGCCTGTCTGCGAAAATCAAATCATGGGTCTTCATTATCTGTTGAGCAACTCTTGGCGAAGAGACAACAACCGTAGAAATTTCACCAAGCTGTAAGTGCATAATGGGGCCATACTGATTAGCCAAATTCCTGAGGGTGCGATGCGGTAGGCCTGTCATATTATGCAAATTTCCTATAAGAGGTAGTTTTCTTGGTCCTGGAGGCAATTTTGAGTTTCGGGCTCTGGATCTTTTCCCATTCTTTACCAACATAAACAAAAAGAGAAAGAAAATTAAAACAACTGGGATGGAAGGAAACTGGAGATCCATGAAGGTTTGGAAATCGGGAGGCGCGGGAGGGAGGGATGTTTAAACTTTCAGTTCATGCATTGAAAAAGTTGACTTATAAAGGCATTTCATCCGGCCGTCTTACAGAATTGCACTATTGAGTTTTGAACAATGCAAGATGCTTTCCAAGGGCCTAGTTTGATACCAAGTTGAGAAACAAACAAACAGAAGGCGAAAAGACAAAAAAACAAGAATTACAAAAAAATGATAGCAAGACAGAGAACCAGAATAAGAAGGCAAGAACAAAGGAGTTTCCATTGTTGGAAGAATCTAAACAAGAAAATATATCCAGCAAGAAGACAACATTTTGCTTCTTTTTTTTTTACTTCCTCAGGGAAGATGACACTTCACACACTTTTGTGAATCCATACTCCTGATATAGTTAAAATGATCGGCTCCCTTCCATTCGCAGCTCTCCATGTATTAATTATTCTCAGCTTTATAACCATGTAAGGCCATTATGCGCAAACCCAAGCTCAAGGCAGCTACCGGCTAGCAGAAAGTTGGAAATTGAAGTTTAATTGAAACATTTTGCATCCCAAAACCAGTGTTGACACATGCTTGAAGGAATATACCGTATATCAGTCAGACTCGTCGCTCAAGCTTTTGCTAGTTGTTGAAACGAACTCTTCCAAATTTTCATAGATTCACTAGGATTTTAGATGCATGATTTTTTCAGCACAAATGTAAAACACAATTTTTGCAGCAAGGATCTCTGGCCTGTCAGAGACAATCAGGTCATGGGTCTTCATGATCTGTTCCGCCACTTCAGGCAAAGACACAATAATTGCGAAGAAACTTCCCCCAAGTGACCAAATTTCTGAGGGTGCGATGTGGCAGGTTGAAGAGAGTAATTGCAGAATCTAAGAGACCTAAACAATTTGGGAAATTTAAGGATAGAATCCAAAAGAAGAAGAATATAATGCATGTAAACTGAAAACTGGAAGAGAAACCACTGAGCTAGTTAATCATCAGTGCACCGACGTTCATTCACAGAGTGGCAACAAACAGATGAATCATAATGGTCTGAATAATTACAATAACGATGAAAACCAAGAAAACGTACAGAACATAGAAGTAACAGGTAAACTCCATATAAAGCATTTTGATTTCTCCTTCTCTTTTCAAGTTAATGTAAGTAGAGATGCATCAAAAAATTCCCATCAACTGAATCAAGGAGCTTTTTAAAAAAATGCTCGTTCCCATACAAATATGGTCACAAACTGAAACCAACAAAAGTTAGTCTAACCTAGCTATCTATCTTTCCAAATCCAAATCCAAATCCAAATCCAAATCCAAAGTCTTTTCCAGTAACAAGTACCGGGCCAACTAGAGAATATCTCTTAAAAATATAACATAGTTTTTACGCCGGCCTGTTAAGCCTTGCACAACTTGCACTACGGCAAGCAAAATACTTAACGCTACCCGCGCCGCGATTGTTTATGGACCAGGTGATAAGTAATCACCGTTTTATGGGATTACGAATTCTCGACCATTAATGCGGATATGCTTACACCATGTCTCTATTGCAGAAGCTACGGGGTGTTTCCCCTTCACAATCCTGCCAACTGCAACGCTACAGGGGATCCCCCTTCACAATCTGCAGGGTTGTCTTTACGTGTTCGTTGATTGAGTGGCAAAGAAATTGACGAAGAATATAGAAAAGGGGTTTGTTAGTCTATCTTTCCATCACTGTTTAATGTAACGATTACAATACATTGCTGTAAACTACTAATCACTATTCGGCTTCACAAGCTTCTGCTGCAGAAATTTTTGAATCCAATTCCATCATTAGTTGTTCACTTACATGTTTAGCAACAGATAGCATGTCAAGAATCACACTTGGATCTAAACCTGAACCTCCACGTTTCGTCAAGCCACATATATGCCCATGCTTGTTGATGGAAAAGGAAATTGCAGAACTCATTTGGGATTCTTCTTCCGAGGTTGCATCTGCAATATAATGCCTACCGACCTAAATTGCCAATACAAATAAAATAAAATAAATTATTTTAAGAATATCCTGTAGTATTTGCATTTTAATAATATTGGCACTATTATTATGGCTGCCAACTCACCTTTGTCAAAGTAACTATGACGGGCACTCCTGAAGTTTCAAATTTGAAAAGTTCTTCATCACTTATGTCAACCTCTGCTGGTTCCTCAGGGGATGTGGCAGCATTAACATTGACCTTCGGAATGCCTGTATCACTCAAGGCAGCCTAGGAAAAATCATAGAAAGATCTTGATCAATTACAAAGGTGATAGACTATACTGTATACCCAAACTACACAGAAAATGGCAAAGGCAAGTGGTCAATCTCTCT
This sequence comes from Papaver atlanticum, assembly GCA_023531105.1. Taxonomy (NCBI): domain Eukaryota; kingdom Viridiplantae; phylum Streptophyta; class Magnoliopsida; order Ranunculales; family Papaveraceae; genus Papaver; species Papaver atlanticum. The sequence continues at coordinate 15,410 of JAJJMB010016199.1, forward strand.
CATGTTATTATCACAATGGTACAAATAATTACCTTGATGGCAGCACCTAATGTATCCAATAAATTCCCGTCTGAACTCAGTACAAGGCCATCTATATACAGGTCCCAACATATCTTCCCCTCCACCACAATAAGAGATGATAGATTGATTCCAGCTCCTAAGTCCACATGTGAGCAAAAACCAATATAACAAAAGATTATGAGAATATATTATTAGGAGTTTTCCTGTTCCACCAAGAAGATTTTACAGAAGCTACTATTAGTGTTTCCACCACAATGTGTTTTCATTACCTGCCCCACTTTTACCACCCAAGAAGCTTCTTTGAAGCGCAACTGAGAGCTCCGCTGACAAGTCTTCACCTCCTCTGCCCTGTTTAAATGCATACAAATGATTCACTATGTGCAGACGACACCGAAAACCAAAAATATGTTATTGGTCACCATTGGCAATTAAATATTACTTAATAACTGTAGAAAAGAGGAAACTGCACTGGTTACAGTTATAGCAATTTCATCCAAGCTTAAAATTCAATAAAAGAGTTCCAACCACAAACTAGCTATTAATATATATTTTACGGACTTATAAGCACTACGTATGTGATCGATACTACGAAAATAAAGGTGATAAATTATTCTTCAAGGGAAGATTTAGAAAAACAGACTATATCTATTTAAAATGACTCAAGAATGAAAACACATCACTTATAAAACCAAACAAGCATTTGGAAAGATGTGCTACTTATGACTCATTTTACTACAGAAATTGGTTTTATATATTCCTTATTTTGATGGAAAAAATATAAATCAACCACATGATAGAAACTAAATAAGAAGCAAGCCACCTACCTGAAACATTGGTGCTGCTGTAGGACTACAATCAACAAAGATAGAAACTTTTCCTTTGTTAGGTTGAAGTGGATTAGGTTTACCAAGTTCCGCCTGCATTTGGAATTAATCAACGTGGCTGATTAGCATTGGCAAAGCAGAATAAATAATATAAGGTTGACAGATATGAAACTTCCACAACTAAACTGAAGAAATGTTTGATTCATTGTCATGATTAAAGCTCCATAGAAAGACCTGTAAATGTCCCCCATACCTTGACACTGGCAATAACTTCAGTTGCACCTATCCTAACGCGTGCAGAACCATTTGCCTATTACAAACAAAAGGACATAAAGATTCAGCATTCAAAAAAAAAAAAAAAATCGAAGACATTAACCCTTTTATAAATAAATGTTGAAATGCACAAATTTTGTTTTACCTGAGGGATGAATCCAGTTTCAATAGAAATGGGACGGTACATTAATCTTTTACGCCCATCAGATCGAAGATCTTGAGCAATCCCACCTTGTATAAAATGTTTCTCTCCAGATGATAACCCCACCATTACTATAACAATACAGATGGTTTAGATTTCAGAAATGTTTTCAAATTCTGTTTTTTAACATTTTCAGAAACAACCTTTTTCTTTTGTTTTCATTTTCTTTTAAATTCAAATACATGTTTCGTATACATTGTTTTAATAAAGAGTAACTTCAAGAAAATAATAAAAACAACAAAATGAACCACATTTCAATATATATTTATCCAAGTTCTAAAAGCAATGTCAGTGGTGATAGAGCCACATTATGCCAGTCATGTAATCTCTTATCGTGTTCATCATCTCGATAAATACTGAGCTTAGGCCCAACAAGTAGAAATAGTAGTCGTTGTAATCTAGATTTTAACGAGATATCCTGCAGTACAATGGCAGTCAGTCACATTACACACATTACAAATGTGCCAAAAACTGGTCAGACCTTTATCGTATAGGCTGGATTTCTTGAAGTAAGAAATCATGTGAGAGCCTTTAAAAAATGAACCAAACTCACCACTTTCCAGAGGTAGCAATGTTAGGCCACTTGCATGCCTAACAATAGCAGCATAAATCAAATCTCGAAGACAATAGTCCAACATACCAGCTTGGTTAATATGCTTAAGGTAACTAAAAATTGGCAGGCCCTAATAAAATAACGTACCATTTAAAGAGTAGCTACGGTTTGCAGAAAACATGATCTATATATCTCAAAATCTCGAAAAATATGCTAATCAGGGGATCGGGTCAATGAGCAATTGACACTCCTACCAGTAACAGGGTTTCACCAAGTTCCTTTGATTTACTAAACTCCTGTCATGAAGAAAAGCTTCAGTTGATGATACCCATTTTCCACCATCAAGATCTGAGTATAATACTGGACTGTTAACTATAATTTTATAAACCTTTTTTAGGCTCTAGTTCATTTTATCACCTTTTACAAAAGATAAACAAATGGAAGAACTGTGAATATCAACCCAGATAAATTTAATTAGCTCACTCGATGAACTTTACTCCATTAGTTGCTTTAAAGCTAGGACTGTACCACTAATTTTGTTTGTTAAAAAAAAAAAAAAAAAAAAATTTACTAGCTGTTTATCTTCAACCAACTCAATAAGCTAAAACAGCGTCATTAATTATCAAGCAAAAATTGACCTACATTAGTGAAGTTAAAAGGTAAGGAAAGCAAACAGGGATCTTCAGTACTTGGTACGAAACAAGCTACTCAGACAATTTTATAAAAAAATCATCATCTAGCATCAAAACAAAAATTCAGCATACTGATCCAAGAAACAATATAATACTGCCGGTACTTACAAGACTTAATCATAATTAATGCATTAAAAAAATGCATAACCACCAAAAGGCGATACTTAATAAGACTTAACACCTAAAAGAGAAATTAAAAACTCCATCTAATCAGTTGAAATGTTCTAGTTGCTTCGATCCCTAACTCGCCAAGAATGAGCGAGAACCTTTTCTAGTTTTAGGTCCCATCGAAAAAATCACTGAGAACTTTGTCAAACTGCTCCGAAGTCCACAACAAATGAGTACTAAATACTGCATTTCCGAAAACGGCCTACACTGCACCGAAAAGTCTTTAATGATTTGGAACATGAAGATACTGTTGTATATAACCAAGGAACCAAGAAATCATGTTAGAAACTCTAGCATACATACATAGCATGACACGTGACAAAATATGGTTGAAAACATATGCTCACTAATAACACACAGTACAAAACTGCAATACTAGGTTAGTTAGCCTTAGTTAGCCTGACTGAATCTCATCCGCATAAATGCATCCTATTGATTGCATCAAACGCCAGCTAACAATGGGATTCTTATGATGCTAAATACATCTGTAAAATCTTTCCCCCTACTAAAACTTCCAAATCATATGCCATAGTCTTTCATTGAAAAAAGACAACACTAATAAGAGGAAACATAAGGTACAGTACAACAGCTGCCAACACTTCCCACACAAGTTTTCTATCAATCTTCCACATTCATACTAACTGTAATAGGCAATTGTAAAAAAAATGGTCTCATCCATAACTGACTGTTAACCGTTATTATATCCGTGGGTCAAACCATCGTATATATCAAACAATTTTCATTGTACTGCAAACATGTAAATCAGTCTTAGGGTATAGCTGAAACATTCAGAGTGTTTTATGTACCTTTTGCAACTTTTCACTCTGTGGGACAGTGAGTTATCGTCAAAAATACACCTTTGGGCAGTAAAATGACATACAATTCACCTCCCTATGTGCGATGTGAATCGCCTACAGAACTAACTTATTAGGATTTGGTTCAATACAAACACTTCCTTTCCTTTGGGTAAGGGTTGTTCATCTCTGGACAAGTCCTATAAATCATTCTGTCCTACCTAGTTCACACATAAACCAGCTAGATGCCTTTGGGCAATACTAGCAGTTCACTCCTTATAGGCACACACTTATGATCTTAATGGTTACAAACCAAATTCAATAAAACAAAATTTTTACAAGTCGTCACCTTTGGGCAAGACTTAGAACTTGTACAAACTATGTATTGTCGAATGATCATTTTACTGGTCCTCCATAACCCAATATAGGATAGACCTTTCAATACTAACCAGTTATAACTTTATCATCCATCAACGAAAAGCACTTCAATGTTCATATTAATTTTTCAGACTTGTTAATTTTTCAAACAGTTTTCATTCATGTAAACAGTTGCGGTTTCTTTGAAAACCATGAACAAAGGTAAGTATAATATAACCAATCAGATATGTGAAATCAGAAAATTCTTTATGCTTCTTACCAAATCAAGAGTATTCATAATTCTAAAAACAAAATCAGATTCTTAATCAAGGCACAACCTAGCTCTAGATACCAATGTAGGAAATTTCTGTATAATAAACACTTTAAGAATCAACAGAAACATTAAGAATCTTGCCATAGATTAAGATCATGATTCAAACCAAAGATTACGTTAGTCGCATACCTGAAAAAAGGTTGATAAGTCACCAGCAAAAGTATAAGAACCAGCTAGAATGATTGAGAATGGAGTCTTCTCTTCTCTCTTCAAATCTGCCGTATATGGGATACGAATGGCATGTTAGATGAGAAGAGGGATTCTTATGAGACACAAAAAGTTAGCAAACCCTGGAGTAACTAAATATTATTCGTAAACCCAGAAACCCAATTTCAAGGATATCAAATTGCCAAGATGAAATAGACAGTCATTGATAAAAAAAAAAAAGATGAAACAGACAGTCATAGAAGAAAAACTGACGGAGACCATACCTTGTTGAAGATATGGAGGCACTTCACTTCTTCCTTCCTGCAGCTAACTACTCTTTGAATATGAGATTTAGGGTTTACTGAAACAAAAGAGAAAAGAAAATAACAATTCAGTTTTCTGTTTCTGAAAACTGAAAGGTATAAAATCCAGCTAGAAGATAACTGCACAACATTAACCAACTACGAACTCATAAAATTGCATCCATCAGTGAGAAAATATACTAATAGGTCGAGTTCCAATTAGGTGCCATTAGGGAAAAGAAAGGTTTTTGAGATTTCAAAGAACAACTAAAGAAAATAGTACTTAACACAGAGAAATTTCTGGAGGCGAACAATAATTCTTCTCTTGTTTCCTTCGGTATCTCCCACTCATAAACCCTAGAAGACTAGACGCCTAAGCCGACGCCTAAACCTTTAGCAGCTTCACCCCAGTTCGCGGCAGAATAAGAAAAGGATATTCCCACCCAACTTTTTTGTATTTTACGCCTACGTTCCAGCATTTTCGACTTTCCAAGGCTTTGTTTAAGGCTTTGTTTCTCGTAATAGCTGGTCTGGGGTAAAAAAAACTAGTAACTTTTTGTGAAGCGAGTAAAAAAAAAAAAAAAAATTGTGAACGCCAAATGTGTTTTCTTATGACATAATTGCTTCTGTTTATGGTAGTAGGAAATACCAATAGGTCCTAGAAATAATATATTATGATGAGTTTGGTCCAATTGACTCAGTCAACTGTTTGTTTGGTCCTTTTTGAAAATATAAATTATAGTTTGGTCATAGAAATAATGGTTTGGTCCTAGGATGACGCCATGGATGATGTAATTGTCGTCTTGTAGTGGCAGAAATACCCTTATATTATTGTTTGGTCCTAAAAAATAATGGTTTGGTCCTAGGGTGACCACATATATACAAAAATTTACTAGAAAATATCTCATTCTCAGATTTACTTTCTCTCTCCTCTCTATTTCAGATCTAGTTTCTCTTCTCTCCATTTTCTTTTCTGCTGCTGTTTTTTTGTTGTTTGCAGACAATGAATCTTGATTGAAAGATTTGATCTGCTACTGTGTGAAGACGACGAAGATGATGAAGACTTCGAGATCTGCTGCTGTTGAAGACGGTGATTGATTTACACACTTTTTATAAAGATTTGTTGCTGAAGAAGATGATGAGCGATGGAGTTAGGGGTTTTCTTCTCTACTGGTACTGATGTTGCGATGATGATGTTGAAGTCGATGAACATGATGAAGGCGATGAAGTTTTTTGCGTTTTTTTTTTTTGTTTTTGTTTTGCTGCTGCTGCTGTTAAAGATGATGAAAACGATAAATATGATGAAGACGATGAATACGATGCTGCTGCTGTTGAAGACGATGATGTTTGTTGCTGCTGTTGAAGACGACGAAGATGATGCTGTTGCAGTTCATTTTTACGAATGAACTCTATTTTTTTACGAATTTTTGTTGTGTGTTCATTTTGGAAAATGAACTCTGTTTTCTTTAATAGGTTTTTTTAATTTTTGTTGTGTGTTCATTTTGGAAAATGAACTCGGTTTTCATATAGGTTTTATTAGGAGTTCATTTGAAAG
>JAJJMB010016199.1:21641-129657 GCA_023531105.1 Papaver atlanticum
GTTTTATTAGGAGTTCATTTGAAAGAATGAACTCGGTTTTCATATAGTTTTTATTAGGAGTTCATTTGAAAGAATGAACTCGGTTTTCATATAGGTTTTTATTAGGAGTTCATTTGAAAGAATGAACTCGGTTTTCATATACTTTTTTATTAGGAGTACATTTGAAAGAATGAACTCGGTTTTCATATAGGTTTTATTAGGAGTTCATTTGAAAGAATGAACTCGGTTTTCATATAGGTTTTATTAGGATTTCATTTGAAAGAATGAACTCTTGTTTTTATTCATAATAGTGGAGTTTTTGTTGTGTCTTCATTTGAAAAAATGAACTTTGATTTTTGTTCTTAATAACAAAATTTTTGTAGAATTTTAATGAAATAATGAAGTTCATTCATATGTGATTTAATTTGGTTTTATTAGGTGTTCATTTGAAAGAATGAACTTTGATGGTTCATCACACAGAATGAACTGCTATAAGAAAATAAGTAATAATTAACACGGAAGGGTATTTTTGTCTGTTTTATATTTTTAAATAATTATGGACTAAACAGTAAATGCGTTTTCCCAAAGGACTAAAGTGATTTGGGACCACCTAAAAAGGGACCAAACGATTATTTTCCCTTTCTGGTATTTAAATACTTTTTTATGAGAACAAATATATTTTTTTGGAAACCGTTCGAGCAATTTAAATGGGATGCCCAAATAAGCAAAAACTAGTGCTTTGCTAGTGCTTTGCATGGTCACAAGTTCATCATCATACAAAATTACTGAAATTTAATTCAACTGTAATTTTTATTTAACCGATTAAAGATACAATTCTGACAATGCTCACTGTATTTTATTTGTGATGGTCAATTATAACGGAAACTCTTTGGGATGGTTAATAACATCCGAGACCCGTAAATCTACTAATAAGTCATTTCCAAATTCGGCCAGAGTTTGTACTTTTACTATATAGACGCCTATACCAACTTCTTCTAGTGAAGTATTTTTTTAGTCCGTTGATCGTTACTTCATATACGCTTTATAGGCATATTTTATATTCTTTTTTCATTTGTATTTTAGGATATACCAACCCGATAAATGACTGGTATATGTTGTGATTAATGTAGAAAATATGATCTTGAGTTGGCCGCTCAAATCAATTTCTAAAGTGAATTAAAATTGAGTTAACTAAACACAGGGGTTTAGTTGGTGAAACAAAATGGATGGCTTGTCAAACTGTTGAACAGTTGCGACCTTATAGAATAGGTTGGTTTAACAACTAACAAGATGAACGGTTGCAATTTTTGCCTGAATGGACGTCATCCAATGGTTAGGATCAAAAGGATCTCAACTGTCGTATTGTTTCATTTAACATAAAGCTCAATTTTGGTCTCCCTTTTTTTTTGTGCAACAGAGAATTCTTTTCTTATCGTTCAAGTGTTTTTCCTTTGAATACATTTTCTAAGAGTCTATAAAAGAGTTGTGCTACAAACTTCGCGTTCGTTGTTCGGTGTTATCGAAGTGCTGCAAATAACATCGAGGTATTGTTGAATGTTGGAGACATATGCCATTAACCTGTAACAACATTATATACAGGGCATCAAATGTCTTAAGCAAAGAGATTACTCGCCTCAATACAACAATTTAATAGTTTGCCTACTGATTCCGTTACCAGGTGCATCTGTTTCTTTCCTACTTCTTTGTGTATAAAGTTTGATCTAGTATTTGTTTTATACATGACTAGATAGTGGGTTTACTTTAATTCTACAAAAGAAGTATCTGCATCTTTGTTCTTGTGCTGTCGTTTGTGTCGAAACATTTGATGTATAACCAGTACTCATGATTACTAATTGGTTGTCTTAGTTAAACAAACACAAACTGTTTGTGTTTGTACTTAAGTGAACCCTCTGTTAGTATATACACATCGGTTAATGTTTTGCTTTTCGTGGTAGATTAAACATATTAATCAAGATTAGTATAACATAATCCAACAATTAATTATTGAAGAACGAGATTATTGAACACAACAATAACCTCTGCAATCAAAGAGTTTAGTTTATTCTTTATTTAAATCATTGGTTTGATCTCTTAAAGAATTACTACATAGCTTTAAATACTAAAGAAAACCTAATATTGCTCTAACTTTCATCACTGCCCTACACGTGGTTACAACACCACCCTCGATTAAAACAGTTAATTAAAAACTAAACACGAGACTAACTAACTTTCCAAACCCATAAACTTTCTAACTAACTTTATTGCACCCCATAACTCAGATAAGGGTTGCCCATAAGAGGTACATGACATTACCTCTATCTTTAGATCATCCTTGTCCTTAGGGATGAATATCAGGAAAGTGAGCTTCCAAATTTGCTAAATCTTCCCAAGTAGCATCATTAGCCACATGAGACCATCGAATAAATATTTGAGGAATAGAGTGACGACCACAAGTTATTTGTCCCATGCCCAGTATTGTTATTGGAAGTAGTACAATTTCTCCATCATTACCAACTTGTGGCAATATAGGGACAGTGGTTGCAGCAGATCATACCTTTTCCTTCAGCTGGAAGACGTGAAAAACTCAGTGTATCTTTGATGTGGCAGGAAGATCGAACTTATAAGCAACTTGACCAGTTTTTCCTATGACAGGAAAAGGTCCATAGTAACGAGGTAAGAGATTGAAATTTTTTCGTAAAGCTAAATAAGGTTGTATGTGTGGTTTTAGCTTTAAGTAAACTGAATCACCGACTTCAAAATTTCTATCAATCCTCTTTTTGTCTGCAAATAGTTCTATCCCCTCTCATGCCTTATGTAAAGACTTTTTCAAAAGATCTAGCATCACATCTTTGTTGTATATAGTCTTCAACAACACCTATGGAAGTAAGAGTTTCGAAGGGAGTCATTTTCAATTTGGTATGGTGATTGGTATTAATAAAAAATTATGAGGGGTTATCCGTAGAGAGCTTTGAAGGGAGTCATTTTCAAACTGATATGGTATTAATAAAAATTATGTAAGTGAGAGCTAATTGAACCAATTTATGGGTGACCTGTCATGCATGTCAGATATCCTACCAAGCAACCATTTACTCTCTATGTTTTTCCATGTGACTGAGGATGATATGCAGAGCTTAAGTGTAGATTGGTACCCATTGCTTAAAAAAAAATCTTGTCATAAATTGCTTGTAAATACCTTGTCTCTGTCAAAAACAATTGAAGATGGTAGACCATGTAACTTGAAAATGTTATTCAAGAATTCTTGAGCAACAATAGAGAGAGTGAAAGGATGTGTCAATCTTGTAAAGTGGTAGTATTTGGTGAGACTATAAACCATAACAAGGATACCATCCTTCTTTTTGAACTTTGGCAGATCCTCATTGAAGTCCACAGTGATATGTTTTCATGTTTGGTTAAGTATTGAAAGTGGTTGAAAGAGTCCTGCAGGATGTGTATGTTCTCCCTTTCTCATCTGACATATATATCACAATGACTAACAAAAAGTAACATATCCTTATTGTGTCCCTTCTAGTAGAAATAACTCTTTGCTCTCATGTAACTGCCTTGCATTCCTGAATGCCCATCTACTGCAGAAGAATGCAAAAACTTCAAAATAGAGTATTTTAAGTTATTCTTGGCACTCTTAAAGATTCTGCCCTTGTATCTAATAATGCCTTCATTATAAGTATAGTTAGGATGGAGGTAGCATTCACCAATAACTGAGGGATTAATTAAGTAGCTAAGTATCTTGTGCTAATTTTCTGCTCCATAAAGTATTTGATGCTCTGGTCAATATTGATTTTGAAATAATGACCAGTTAGGTAATGCTTCCATTTGGTGACTTCCATCACCATATCCAGTAACTCTTTTTCATATGTGGAGATGCCTAGAGCTTTAGGACCAAGTGGTTTACCATAGAAGCAAATAACTCTACCCTTCTGCATAAGAATATCTTCCATACATTCAGAGCAAGCATCAGTCCACTACAAATGGTTTCTAAAAATCAGGTAGGACCAAGATAGGAGTAGTAGAAATAGCATGCTTGAGTGCTTGAAAAGCTTCATATGCGATAAGAGACCATTGAAAAAGAGTCTTTTTCAAAAGGTCAGTGAGAGGCTTACTTAAAGTACCATAAAGTATTTGATGCTCTATTGGGTACATGTATTGCGGCTCTGGACCTATAACAGTTTGCGGCACTATGTAAGCTGGTACGTGTACTGTCATGTATCCAGATTTACAGTAATTCTATATCTCTTTAATAATCAATTTGAAACATTCCCGAATAACATCAATGACACATATCACTCTTCCAGACTATTTTCAAATGATTAACTTGAATCATAATTTAGGTCATAAACAATAAATTGTTCTTAACCAAATTCATCAAGTATGAACAAATGTTCTTAAGCTTAGTCAACATATTTCGAGAATAATTAACAAGATAAACTTGACTCGAAATTTTTGTTGTGCATGTAAAGTCCACTTTAGTCATGCGACATAGTCTCATAGATAGAAAGGTGAAACTTGAGTAATAGGTGGTTCGGTCTTCACTTACCTTTTCTACTCCCCCTATCACTACTTAACTTGAGAATATGAGGTTTGCAAAAAGTTGCATCATGAGAACTATGTTTTCTGATGCAAGGATGCTCAAGTTTTGTCATTACCTTCTATTTCGTGTTATGATGTTCCTTACGGTTATGTAACCTTTGAAGGAAGCCAATGTTTGTATTAATATAACTATAAAGGGCATACTTACGGGTTCTCCCACCCGTAGCATACTGGGTCACGAACATTCTATGGAATCTTTTAACCTAAACTCCAGTTTCTTAATTTTCTTGATTTTTTTTGACTTAAAGACTCACCTCTCTATATATATGTCATTTAAGCTCCTTGAGAAGGTAGAGAATAATGGATCCAATAACTAAAGGTGTTACGAGAAGGATGCGGTAGAAGCTGTCATTTTTGAAGGAATCAAATCGTCAGGAACCAAGAAAGAAAAATCTTCAGAAGATGCAGACTCTTCATCAGCTACATGTCTGTTGTCAACATGCATTCATGACAATAAATTTAGAACTATTATTAATTGATAGATATCTGAGAACTATTCTTAATTTATAAGTTGAAGATTTTTCTTGAGAGGTGGTAAAAGATCTAAGCTTCTCATCTAAGTGAGTGTAAGTGTCCCAGATTGTGAGGTTTGCTAGCTTTGTCTATTGCAAACAGATTTCCAAGCCTTGATCTTTGATCCAAAGGGAAATCAAATAGGCTTACATGCTAAAGGAGATTGATATTAAAAGTCTTCACTTAGGTTGAAGCAAGTTTTAGAATGTAAAGGACGTCGACTAAGAGAATCAATTGCGTAGAGCCTTGCGAGGTTCAAGAGACGTAAGGAGCGCGACTGTAACTGCATCGCTTGGAGGGTGGATTCCATCTCAACTACATTTTAGTCTGAATTCTTGTAATGGCTAATGTCTGTAGCGGCTTAATACAGTTTGGTGTTCAAATCTGGATGAGGTCCCGGGGTTTTTCTGCAGTCGCGGTTTCTTCGTTAATAAAACTTTTGGTGTCTTGTGTTTTTCCTTTTCCATATTATATTGTTTATCTTTATAATTTGATCGATTATGAGACTTGTTTCTTGTAGAATTCGTATCTTGAAAGACAGATAACTAGTTTATTACTTGGCAGAATTCCGATTGGATTATTTTGATACGACTAGATTGATCTTGGATATTGATTTTTGGGATCGTCAAAATACTCTTCTTAACAATCAGGTTCACGGAATCATACCGATTGAGAAGTGAAAAAGCGGGGGTATAACAACCACACCCAATATTTCGTTTAGGAAATCTGTATGGACTAACTCCAATATAATTCCAAGAGAATCAACTAAACAGTCAGACTCAATCAAAGAAAATATATCCAAGAGTTATATCTTTGTTTCTCAATGTAATCAGCAAATCAAACAGATATAAATCTGCGAGCCTGATTATCATGAGAAACAACTTGATCAGTACCAAAGACCAATGTTCAAGTGTCAATCAATTTCAATCAACAACCAAAGGTTGGATTTACTAATTGATTGAACTACGCTCAACCTGTGATATTTTCAATTATATAGAATATATAATGCGGAAAAGAAATAACACAGACACCAGAAGTTTTGTTAACGAGGAAACCGCAAATGAAGAAAAACCCCGGGACCTAGTCCAAATTTGTACACCACACTGTATTAATCCGCTACAGACTCTAGCCTACTACAAGTTAACTTCGGACTGGAATGTAGTTGAGCCCTAACCAATCTCACACTGATTAAGGTACAGTCACGTTCCTTACGCCTCTGAATCCCAGCAGGACTCTACGCACTTGATTCCCTTAGCTGATCTCACCCACAACAAAGAGTTGCTACAACCCAAAGTCAAAGACTTGATAAACAAATCTGTCTCACACAGAAAAGTCTATTGAATAGATAAATCTGTCTCCCACAGAAATACCTACGAGTTTTGTTCCGTCTTTTGATAAATCAAGGTGAACAGGAACCAATTGATACACCGGACTTATATTCCCGAAGAACAGCCTAGTAATATCAATCACCACACAATGATCTTAACCGTATGGAAGCTGAACAAGATATTTTGGAATCACAAACGATGAAACGAAGATGTTTGTGACTACTTTTTATCTTACCTATCAGAGATTGAATCTCGAGCAAATATTAGAGAAGATAATACTCAATACGATAGAGCAAAGTAAGATCAGAACACGCAACTACATAGAAAATAGTTGGGTATGCCTTCACAATCCCAATGAAGTCGTTAACCAATAATGGTTTTAGAAAAATCTAGGTTAAAGGAGAATCGACACTAGTCGCAACTAGTATCACACAGGAGGTGTGGGGATTAGGTTTCCCAGTTGCTAGAGTTCTCCCTTATATAGTCTTCGATTCAGGGTTTGAAATCAATGTTACCTTGGTAACAAAGCATTCAATGCATACCCGAACTTGAACTGTTAAGCCAGTATGCATACGGGTATGCATACTAAGTTCCCGGACTTCAACTGTTAAACCATTACGCATACGGGTATGCATACTATGGTTCCCGGACTTGGAATAACTTGCAACAGTTAACATACAAGTACACATACTGTGCTATATCCAATCAATGGTTAATCTTTCTAAACTCCATTTTAATCATTGAAACATTCTTAGAAGACATGAATAGCTGTCTTAACAAACTATTATCTTCAAAGCAATTTCCAAGTGATAAATACGAAACATTCCGTGGTGGTGCATGGCCGTTCTTAGTTGGTGGAGCGATTTGTCTGGTTAATTCCGTTAACGAACGAGACCTCAGCCTGCTAACTAGCTATGCGGAGGATTCCCTCCGCGGCCAGCTTCTTAGAGGGACTATGGCCGTTTAGGCCACGGAAGTTTGAGGCAATAACAGGTCTGTGATGCCCTTAGATGTTCTGGGCCGCACGCGCGCTACACTGATGTATTCAACGAGTATATAGCCTTGGCCGACAGGCCCGGGTAATCTTCGAAAATTTCATCGTGATGGGGATAGATCATTTGCACGCCCAGCGTGTCCGCCTTGAACAATTTGTTCCTGGTGCTCGTGCTTCCTTGCCTTAAGTGGCATGTGTTGCTAGTGTTACCAGAAATAATTGTTGTTTGGAGACAATACGTGTTGGCGTATGAGTGGTGTTTGGTTCTTGTGTGCTGGTTGGCTCTCCGCTCCGCGCGGCGAACGGCAAGCCCGATTACCGCTTCAGTCCCGAGGGAATTGTCTATCACTTCCCCTAACAAGTATGCGAACAGGTCGATCCCCCTTACAAGTATGCGAACACAAGTATGCAAGCAGGTCGATCCCCCTTATGCGAACAGGTCGATCCCCCTTACAAGTATGCGAACAGGTCGATCCCCCTTACAAGTATGCGAACAGGTTGATCCCCTTAACAAGCGAACAGGTCGATCCCCCTTACGATTGCACGCTCAGCGTGTCCGCCTGGAACAATTTGTTCCTGGTGCTCGTGCTTCCTTTCCTTAATTGGCTTGTGTTGCTAGTGCTACCAGAAAAAATTGTGTTTAGTGACAATACGTGTTGGTGTATGAGTGGTGTTTGGTTCTTGTGTGCTAGTTGGCTTTCCGTTACGCGCGGCGAACGGCAAGCCCGATTACCTCTTCAGTCCCGAGGGAATTGTCTAACACTTTCCCTAACAATTATGCGCACAGGTCGATCCCCCTTACCAAGTATGCAAACAGGTCGATCCCCCTTACGAGTATGTGAACAGGTTGATCCTCTTAACAAAGCAGGTGTTGGTCAGACAGACTTTGAGGACGGCGATACAGGTGGAATAGGTAAGTTTTAGGATCGGCGTATCCAACGATATGGTAGGATGGGAGATGGTCTTGGATACGCAAGGTGAGACTTCTCGATCTCGGTTCATAGAGAACCAAACCCTGTCACCTCGTTTTGAGTGTGCTCCCCACTCAAGATAAGGACCAAAAGACGGTATTTTAAACCCCCATAGGGAAATGACTAACACCTTCCCTATGTCGGGTTTTGGTGAATCCAGTAAGGTAATAAGAGGGGAGTCTGTTACCATCATGGCTTGGAAAGCATTATCCAGTTATTATTTACTTTTACTTTTGTGCCCCGCCTGTTTGTTCTCCCCAGACAGCCTGTACCCTAAGCCAGGATAAAAGGAGCGGGTTTTTGGTAATGACGAAACCATTGTGAAATCAGTCAACCTTTATGAATATGACAATAAATGAATTAAACGTGGGCGCGTACGAGCAGAAGCGACGCGCTGAGCCGGATCCCGGGCGAGGTGATAAGTACACAGTAAGGGCTGGGTCGTCACCCCGTACTCAATTTTCAAAAATCTATAGTGACGCGCCGGCCTGTCCGGGTCTGGTGCCAAATAACCAAGGGCCGCTACATCGACGCCCGGATGTAGTGATGACAAATAGGATAGTAGGGTCCTCGCACGCACCGCGACGGGTGCGAGGGGTAAGGACGCTAGTCGATTCGACCAGGATTCGCGTAGGAAGCTGGAACGTGGGATCTTTAAGTGGGAAGCTGACCGAGCTGGACGCTGTTGCGCGAAAGAGGAAAGTGGATATCCTGTGCATTCAGGAAACTAAATGGCCGGGTGCAAAAGTTCGAGAAGTGGATGGAACCGGCTCCAGACTTTATTTTTCGGGCGAAACTAGGAAGAAAAACGGTGTAGGAATCCTAATTCACAAGGACTTGGCAGAGAAGGTGGTAGAAGTGAAAAGGATAGGAGATAGGGTCATTCGCGTGAGACTCTTATTAGGCAAAGTGGCAATTAGCGTTATCAGTGCGTATGCACCCCATGAGCGTACTACTAAGGATGAAAAGAAGAACTTCTGGAACTCCCTAGACGAAATGGTGAATGGAGTCGCACAAAACGATAAGCTGTTCATTGGAGGAGACTTCAACGGACACGTCGGCACAAGCGGTAGGGGATTCGATGGGATACATGGCGGATTTGGGTTCGGCACCTTGAACCAAGGGGGGGAGGATTTTCTGAATTTTGCAGGGGCATATGATCTCTTTATTGCAAACACTATGTTTCGGAAGATAGATTCGCATTTGATCACTTATAAAAGACGTCAGCACGAGACTCAAATTGACTATATCCTATCTAGGAAGGATGATAGGCCGGAATGCTTCGACTGCAAGGTTTTACTAGGATATGACGTTGTCACCCAACATAAACTCTTAGTTGCGGACTTTTACATCAAGACTCGCTACCAGCGGAAGAAAACTGCTAACGCACCAAGAACTAAGTGGTGGAACCTAAAGGAAGAGACCGCGCGGACATTCAAAGAAAAAGTGCTCTCGGAAGGGGTGCTCTGCGAGGACGGTGTACCAGATCAAATGTGGAAAGAAACGGCTGGCCGGATTAGACAGATAGCATTGGAAGTGTTGGGACAGGCAACAGGAAGTGGTAAGCGGGATCCAAAAGAATCCTGGTGGTGGTCAGAGGAAGTGCAACAAGCAATCAGACACAAGAAAGATTGTTTCCGGAAGCTCCAAGCATCTGAAACTGACGAAAATCAAAGGAATTACAAGATGGCGAAAACGCGGGCGAAAAAAGCGGTAAGTGTGGCGAAGGGTCGGGCTTATGAGGGTTTTTACCGTAAACTGGACACTAGAGAAGGAGAACAAGACATATACAGGATTGCACGGTTGCGTGAACGGAATACACGTGACCTTGTACAGGTAAAATGTATTAAGGCTTCGGACGACCGAGTACTGGTGGAGGACGCTGAAATCAGGGATCGTTGGAAAGACTACTTCGACAATATTTTCAATGCAGAAAGCGATACACCACCCACCACAATTGAGGGCTCGACCGAGAATGGGGAATCGTTCGAGGAGGAAAGGGTCGGCAGCATCCACGAGAGTGAAGTAAGAGAGGCCTTGAAAGGGACCAAATTAGGGAAGGCCTTGGGACCGGATGCAATCCCGATTGTGGTGTGGAAATGCCTTGGAGATGATGGGATAACTTGGCTGACCAAGTTATTCAATAACATCTTCCGGTCAAACCGAATGCCGGACGAATGGCGTCGAAGCGTGATCGTCCCGATATTTAAGAACAAGGGAGACATCCAGAACTGCTCTAATTATAGGGGAATTAAACTGATGAGCCATACACTCAAGCTGTGGGAACGCGTCATCGATCGGCGGTTACGAAGGCAAACCAGCGTCTCACCAAACCAATTTGGTTTTATGCCGGGAAGATCGACCACGGAGGCGATTTTCCTGGTTAGACAACTTATGGAAAGATACAGAGAACAAAAGCGGGACCTGCACATGGTCTTTATCGACCTAGAGAAGGCATATGACAGAATACCACGTGAGGTAATATGGTGGGCTCTCGAGCAGAAGAAGGTATCACGGAAGTACATAAACTTAATCAAGGACATGTACGAGGGTGCAGTTACTGGTGTCCGGACGAGCGGCGGAGTATCAAGCGATTTCTCGATTAGGACGGGGCTACACCAGGGATCAGCCTTAAGCCCATTTATTTTCGATCTAGTGCTGGATCAAGTTACAAGAGACATTCAAGGCGAGATCCCTTGGTGCATGCTATTTGCAGATGATGTGGCGCTTATCGGCGAATCAAATAAAGATGTACAGGAAAAACTTGAATTATGGCGCCAAACTCTGGAATCGAAGGGCTTCAAACTTAGTAGAACCAAAACCGAGTATCTGAAGTGCGATCTCAGTGACTCCGGAACAGTTGAGGGGGACATTTTGCTGGATGGACAACCTTTACCAAAGAAAGAATCCTTTCGCTACCTGGGATCGTGGCTCCAAAGTGATGGTGGAATCGAGGAGGATATCCGACATCGAACACAATCTGGCTGGGGGAAATGGCGTCTGGCTTCTGGCGTCCTCTGTGACTGCAAAGTCCCCCTAAAGCTTAAGGGTAAGTTTTACAAAACGGCGATCAGGCCTACCATGCTATATGGTGCGGAATGTTGGGCGCCGAACAATCGGGACACTTTGAAGCTCAAGAGTACCGAGATGCGGATGCTGAGGTGGGCATGCGGTCATACGAGGCATGACCGTATCAGGAATGAGTACATAAGCAAGAAACTTATGGTAGCGCCAATCAAAGAGATGCTTGCCCAGCATCGGCTGCGCTGGTTTGGGCACCTCCAGCGAAGACCGCATGATGCTCCAGTACGAGTGGGTTGCATTAGGCGTGCGGAAGGAAGGATGCAGCGCAGAGGCCGACCGAAGCTAACTTGGGATGAGTGCGTAAAGAAGGACATGTGCAATCGAAATCTCTCAGCAGAGCAGGCGCTGGAAAGACAGGCATGGAGGGAGGCGATACGCGTGGAAGAGGTGGGTTTCAGGTACGACGATTAACAAACCACCATTTTTTATCTATATTCCGCGTCAATTTCTATGCCACTAAATCAGCGAACACGTAAAGACAACCCTGCAGATGGTGAAGGGGGGAAAACCCCTGTAGCGCTGCAGTAGGCAGGATGTGAAGGGGAAATACCCTGTAGCTTCTGCAACAGGGACAGGGTGTAAGCATATCCGCATTAATGGTCGAGAATTCGTAATCCCTTGAAACGGTGATTACTTACAACCTGGCCCATAAACAATCACGGCGCGGGTAGCGTCAAGTATTTTGCTTGCCCTGGCGCAAGTTGTGCAAGGCTCTGACAGGCCGGCGTAAAAACTATGTTATATTTTTGGGAGATATTCTCCAGTCGACCCGGTACTTGCTACTGGAAAAGACTTTGGATTTGGATTTGGATTTGGAAATACGAAACATTCCGAGTCTACATCAAATGACTGTCTCACACAAATCATGTAAGATGTTACCAGGCGATTTTCACATGATCATCTTTTGACTTTCGTCAAGAATAAAGATGAACTTGGTTAAAGGGAAAGCTTACCAACACATATTTCGAGAAATATGTAAGCGAGTTAAACTCAGCTCGAAATATCAAATATGTATAAAGTAAAGTCTATATAGCTATACGACTTTTGTCTCAATAGGAGATAAAATAGAAATAGACTTCTGAGTGATAGATGAGTTCAAGTCTCCACATACCTTTTGTTGATAAAGTTCCATAATCTCCCCTTAGTAGTTCTTTGTCTTCAATCGATGAACGCCGTGAAGTCTAAAGCTCAACTACACATTCTATCCTAATCCGAGACATAACTATAAGTAGACTAGAAATCATGACTTATAGTTTTGACAACTAAACTTGACAAACAAGCTTGAGATAGAAACGCTTGCGAGTTCGACCGAGCAGTGCTCTAACCATCTCCACCTTTGTCAATTTTAGTGACAAAACTATCAATACATATGGATTACAAAATAAATAAACTTTGTAGCTTCTCATCCAAATGCTTGATTTCATTGGTTCTTCAACATTACTTGAAATCTTCGTCACTTCCAAGTACTCCAGTGATTTTGAACGTGTTCAACTCAGCATCATAGTTGTTGAAGATCCGTAGCCATAACAATATATAAAAACAAGATGTTTTCGTATTGTTATACAGTGTCATAGTATTATTACACAACATCAAAGTTCAATTGTATCACAACATTGACAATAATACTACGGTGATATGTATCACTCCCCCTTAGTCAATACTTCATCTCACAATGAAAACCACTCCCCCTTACATAATGATCTGTAAACCATATGTATTTGTAGTGTGAACTACACAATAATTCTCCCCCGTTTTGTCAATATAAATTGGCAAAGGTACGAAAACTAGCGAGATCATAATGAAATTTTCATAGAGATACTTCATGACTAAAAGAGAACATATCAACTTTGATTCGATGATTTCACATAGTCTAGTTAGGGTATTCATCAAGGAGTTTATAAAGATACAAGAAAACTCCTATAATATTCCACAGCCGCACTCCCCATAAAGATTTGGCAATTAAACACAAGTTCAATTAAGAACTCTCCCCCATAAAATGGCATTCCCGAAAGAACAACAAGAGCGACCTTACTTTTACAAGAAAATAAGGATTTCTTTGGACATTAACAAATCACATGAAACATGAATTTGTATCCAGAAAACTTAATTAAATTAACCACAAAGGAACCTCAATGATTAATTCAATCGGAAATGCTCAACATAAGAAAACTTACGGAGCCATACAGTACTTTCATATAGAAGTGGATCAGGGAAAGATCAATACTGCGGAATATTCAAAGATTCATTATATTTTTCATAAATATTTGCATAATGACACCATAGACTTAATCTTTTAACATATATGGGACAATCATAGTTCACGGACACAAACACTCATACCCCATAACATTATTTGCAATATATAAAACCAATAAAGATTAATACTACAAAATCATCTTCCAAATAAACTTTAGAATTTAAATAAATAAATCTAAAAACATTGCAAGATGAAAATCGTTGGCAATAGCAATGTGTAATAACAATATAGGCTATTCCAAACCTTAGTTATCCTTCTTAAAACACAAGAATAAATTCTCATAAGAAGTTTCCTAGACATTAAGATAAAACTCCTAAGAAGAACAAAACTGAAGGCCTTTAGACATAATCAGCAACCAAAGATCAAACAAAAACAAGTTCATCAGCTACTTTCTTCAGTTCGGTTTTATGAAATTCAAGATTCTTTGTTGCAATTTCAAGTTGTTCACGTACAACCCCAAAATCTCGAAGAAGATTTCCTACCAATTGAGATGTGAAAAAGCGGGGGTCTAATAACCACACCCAATATTTCGTTCGACAATCTGAATAGACAAACTCCAAAATACTTTCAAGAGAATCAACTAGACAGTCAGACTCAATCTAGAGAAAAGTATATCAAAGAGTTTATATCTCAATTTCTCAATTCAATCTGCAATCAAACAAATAGGAATTTGCGAGCCCGATTGAATAAGATAAATAACTTGGACGGTATCACAAACCAATATCCAAGTGTCAATCAATTCAATCAATAACCAAAGGTTGGATTCACAATTGATTGAACTTAACGCACAACCTATGATATTTCTATTATATAACAAAATATAATGCGGAAAAGAAATAACACAGGCACCAGAAATTTTGTTGACGAGGAAACCGCAAATGCAGAAAAACCTCGGGACCTAGTCCAGCTTTGAACACCACACTGTATTAAGCCGCTACAGACACTAGCCTACTACCAATGAACTTCGGACTGGAATGTAGTTGATCCCTAATCAATCTCACATTGATCAAGGTACAGTTGCGCTCCTTACGTCTCTGAACCCCAGCAGGATTCTACGCACTTGATTCCCTTAGCTGATCTCATCCACAACCAAGAGTTGCTACTACCCAAAGTCGAAGACTTGATAAACAAATATGTCTTACACAGAAAAGTCTATTGGAATAGATAAATCTATCTCCCACAGAAATACCTACGAGTTTTGTTCCGTCTTTTGGTAAATCAAGGTGCACAAGAACCAATTAATAAACCGGACTTATATTCCCGAAGAACAGCCTAGTATTATCAATCACCTCACAATAATCTTAATCGTATGGTAGCGAAACAAGATATTGTGGAATCACAAACGATGAGACGAAGATGTTTGTGACTACTTTTTATCTTTCCTATTGGAGAATCAATCTCGAGCAAATCTTAGAGAAGATAGTACTCAATACGATAGAACATGGCAAGATCAGAACACGCAACTACAGAGAAAATAGTTGGGTATGGCTTCACAATCCCAATGAAGTCTTTAAGTCGTTAACCTACAGGGTTTCGTGAAAAACCTAAGGTTAAAGTAGAATCGACTCTAGTCGCAACTAGTATCACACAAGAGGTGTGGGGATGAGGTTTCCCAGTTGCTAGAGTTCTCCTTTATATAGTTTTCAAATCAGGGTTTGCAATCTTAGTTACCTTGGTAACAAAGCATTCAATATTCACCGATAGATGAAAACCTGATTAAACCCAAGCTAATATCTTTCAACCGTTAAATCGAACTTAGCTTGTTATACACAAATGAAATGTACCCTCATTTAGGTTTGAGTAACCGTACCTAAACGTGTACACTATGTTGGCTCAACAGTACTTAACCGAGGTTAGATATATGAACACTCTCATATCAACCTTATTCATCTTAACCACAACTAGTTCAAATGACTCAAATGAAACTAGTTAAAGAGTTGTTCAATTGTTATATTCTCATAGAAGTATACAAGAACACAATTGAAGCAAAATTGGTTTGATTCACTCGAATCAATTCATGAACGTTATAGCCACGGTGCAAAGAATGCATTCCTTATTATATAAATGTATTAGTTCATGAACAAACCAATTTTAGAACTTTAACCACTCAAGTATGCAAACGGGTACGCATACTTAAGTACCCGGTTTGAGTTTGGGTTTCGCCAGTATGCAAACGGGTACGCATACTTCCAAACACAGCAGAAATTTCCGAACCCAAACCCTTCGCCAGTACGCGTACGGGTATGTGTACTTAGGTACTCAGAATTTCACAACTAACAGGTACGCATACGGGTATGCATACTATAGTTCCGGTCATGGATCACATACATGCAAGAATGCATACTATGTTCATAATCCAATGATGGCTAAGTATTCTAAACTCTATTTCAATCATTGGAACTTTCTTAGAGGATGACAATAGCCGTTTTCACACACTATTAGCATCAAAGCAATTTTCAAGTTATTGAAATAATCATAACAAAACATTCCAAGTCTACACCAAATGATTGTATCACACAAACCATGTAAGATATTACTCGACAATTTTCACATGATCATCTTTTGACTTTCGTTAAGAATATAAGATGAACTTGGTTGAAGCGAAAGCTTACCAACACATATTTCGAGAAATATGTAAGCGAGTTAAACTCAGCTCGAAATCTCAAATGTGTATAATCGAATACTATATAGTAATACGACTTTTGTCTCAATATAGGAGATAGAGTAGAAATAGACTTTCCAAGTGATAGATGAGTTTTAGTCTCCACATACCTTTTGTTGATGAAGTTCCACAAGCCCTCCTTAGTAGTTCTTCGTCTTCAATTGATGAACGCCGTGAAGTCTAATGCTCAACTACACAATCAATCATAGTCCGAGACATCACTATAAGAAGACTAGAAATCAAGACTTATAGTTTTGATCACTACCATTGACAAACAAGCTTGAGATATCAACGCTTGCGAGTTCGACCGAGAAGTGCTCTAACAAGATAACATCTGAACTGGAAGTTTGTTTTCATGATCAACTGCATGGTAGCAGGTTATGATAACAGGGTTCTCATGAAACTCGAAAACTTTGCCTTCTTCAAATTTGTCTTCCTTTTTGCATCCATCCATTGTGCACACTACAAAATTTCAAGAGAAATCTTGAAGTTACGGAACGTGTATATATCAGGAGAAGGAGTCCATGATATATATATATACGAGATTTTCATAGGGAAACCCTATGGTTACTCGTTTACGTTCGGTAAGGGTCGGGTGCACAAACGGTGGTTATAAACCAGGTTTAAAACCAAGGAACCGATGGAGCCTATTCTTAGAATAATGTTTTTGATAAAAACAAATTCTAAAGACATAACATCTTAGCTCAGAAATAGAGCACAAGGTAATTGTTGATAATCAACAAAACAACTGTCATTTAGGGAAAACGAAGTTATTCAAAGTGGACAACAAAGATAAAAAAAATTCTCAAGAGTTATCGATTATTGTAAAATAACTGGAGCAAAGCTCAACAGTAAGATGATCATTTTATTTTTTATTAAACCGAAAACAAATACAACAAAGACCACTTTGTCAAGAAGAAGAGCTTCTTGAGAATTATGAGCATCCTCACACTGTCTAAAAGAGGATGCACATTTGTAAGCAGTCAAGTTGTAATTTGACGAGTATATAGCTGATAGACGCATTTATGTGTCTATTTTCATCTCTATTGTGTATAATGTTAGAACCCATTTTTGTACTTATTTTGGTATTTTATCTCTTTGTAGGTGTTTTTTGGAGAAATAAGCTTTTGCGGCGAAATTGGCTCAAAAAGTTGATAAATGCAACCCAAGGAACGAGTGTTATGCGGACTCCAGCAACGGATAAGGGACGACCATTGGATAAGGGGTAACCTTTCCCCTTCACGTTCAAATTCTGAATTTGGGCGGGAAACCAAAAACGTGAAGGTTGTTTTCTGGCAGTTTTGGTGGTAGTGATTTGGAGGAGTTTAAGGTCGATTAAACCTCTGATTTTCATAGGGTAGACTCCTTATGGGTCTAGGAATCTAACATGTGTGTTTAAATCGATTAAACTGGGCTCAATCGACGGGTTTTGATCTCAACAACAAAATATGGAAAGTCACGTGTGTGACCGATTTTAGGAAATTTTAGAGAGATTAAAAACAATATTTTCTTCCCAAAGCTTAATATATATCTAAGGAAGAGTTTAGAATCAAAAGGAAAGCCCAGATATGCGTGGAAATTCTAAAACAAGAAATTGCCGCAACTTTGCCGTGAAGAGAAAGAAAGAGATTTTGGAGAGATTTAATCGCTCTTTTTGATATAAATAGATTGGTTGGGTCATATAGAAGGGGTGTCGAGAGTTTGGGGGGCTGAGAAGGGCTGAGGAGTGAGAAATCAAGACGAACAGAAAGCTACCTGCTGCTGTTTTCTGCTGGTGCGGAGCTGAAGAACCCGAAGAACATAAGACGCACACGGAATAGTCGCGAAGAACACGAAGAACTTCGACCACAACAGACCGTCGCATAAGCAGTCTTATATTCAACTACAGAACTGATTTATCGTTTATTAACAACACTTCAGTTGTATCGGTGATTTCTGTAACGCCAGAAAAGCGTTGCAGATTCGCTGTATTATTATTTCTCTTCAATAAAAACACTTTTTGAGCCATGAATCAATCTTTTGAGCATGTTTTTACCATGAAGAGCTAAACCCCAATACTGGGATGATGGAGGAAGACGAATATCATACTTGGGGTAATTTTATTAATTCTTTTTAAGACTTTGCATTAATTTTAATTGAAATTATGATTTGAATTAATTGGTTGTCATTTAATTTGATGATGTATGCTTAGCTTAGGTGTTTTGATACATCATGCTTAGGATTTACAATCAATGTTTTGAGAATCTACCTTGGCAAAAATAGAGTCCATGTTTTTCTTGAGCTAAAATTGTCAAAGAATTAATAATTGAACCTTATGTTTTGAATTCGGTGAAATCCTGAATCCCAGTAACTCTCGCACCCTTTGTAATATTTTTGTATATATTTTTATTAAATTTAAAAACTCGAATCTACACAAGTCCGAGTGATCGAAAACCTTACTTACCACTTTAAAACTACATCAATAGCTCATCATAGGTATTGACATTTTCCCTTTTTCTTACATGAGCATCATCAGGAAAGTCAATAAAAATAGTCTCAAGAGAATTAACAAGAGGAGGACAAGAGATACCTGAAGTTGCTGCCTTCCTTGCCTTCTTAATGTTGTACTTGAGGCTGGGTTTGGTAATGCTTTTATTTTTCAAAAAGCACTTTCAAAATATATATATATATAGTAATTATTTTTCATATTAGTGTTTGGTAAAATATTTTCAAAGTGCTTTTAACCCAAAGCACTTCCAAAATTCTCAAACTTTTAAAAGCTAGGGGAGAGGAGCTTCTAAAAGCTCTAAAAGCATAAGATTTGGTCCCACCTTATTTTAATGCATGATTTTTATTTTATATCCCTACTATATTTTATAAATGATCGAAATTTCCCTTAAATCTTTGATAATCAATTTCTCATTCTCCGTATCATATTCTTTAAAGATTGTTATTTTAAATCTATACTTTTTTTTTTTTGAAGCATGATCTATGTGACATTCTTTAAAGATTATTATTGTCACTTTCAAATTATATTTTATATATCATTTCACTTAAAAAATAAATAAATAAATAAGAGTCAATATTAAATAAATATTTGATTTTAGTATAACTTTTTTTATCACAAATTATATCTATTGTGACTACTAATTTTCCCAAAGTCTACATAATGTATACAGCTCAGAGAATCTGATACTAAGTAGTATTGATGTCTCGGTTGAACTGACAATGCTAAGTAATAAAAGATACTCAAGATCACAATAATAACGAAGAATACAAATATAATGTAAATGCTACTAAGTTATCATGAGACGCAAGAGATTACGTGGTTCGACTTTTGTCTACATCCACGGGGTAATGAGTGATTGTTTGTAATAAGTTGTGGTGGTTACAAAGATCTTAAATGCTTCCCAAAGTAATAGAGAGAACTCAAGTTATAGTAAATACTTAAGTTCTAAACATTAAAGAGGTATAAGCTCAAGACTAGATCTTCTTCTCCTGGGTCTTAAATGCCCTTGTTTGTTGGTGAAGCTTGGTATTTATAGCACTTTCTGCTCCATACATATCTTTGCTGTCTTTGGGTCCATCGTTCCCTGATATATCTTCCGTACAAATGGTACCTTCGTTCACCGCACGCTTTCTCCAGTCAAACTCTGCCACCTCAGCTGACCCACGTTCCTTCGGGAACTACCCATCCTCGGTACAGATTTTACCTTCGTTCACCGCAAGCGTTCGCCAGTCAGACTCTGCCATATCATTTCTCTCCACGTGCCTTGGCCAAGCGTGTAGATAAGAGATTATCGCATTAAATGCTGATTGGATATGTCATCTACCTATGTCCCTTCGCCAGCTGCCTCTCTCTAGGATAGGTTCTACTTTACCATCTTAGCCGTCGAGGTATCATTCCTCGAGATGGGATAAAGTAGATCTGAGAAGGGATCCGCTGCTCCTCAGACTCCTCTGTACAGCGAGGGCTACACAGTTATATTACACGCGACCACTAAAACCGTGACATGTGCTCCGCAGAATATTGATATTCACAGTTTGCCCCTTTTCTTTCATATTCTACCATTTGGTAGGATTGGAAGAAAAAACTCCCATAACGCCGCCATTTTTGCACGTACGGGTTGGGTGGTCCCCATGTGTCTCTTCATGCAATAACTTCCCCTTGAATTTCGGGACATCCAAAATTTTGGATTCTCTAGCCGCCTATAAGAAGAGAATGAAAGAGGGATACTCATTAACTTTTCCTTTTCTTCACAAACTGTCGCTCTCTGTCCCTTTCTCAGAGATCTCTCTTTCTTCTAACTGCTGGTATTCTCTTCGCCTCAAAAAGCCCTTGCTTGTTCTTTATCAACAGGTTAGTATATATTGTTCTCCGACTTCACTGCAGCCTTTTGTATTCTCCATGTTTTGCTCCGTTTTTTCTTTCTTTGTTTTGTTGAAGTTGTTGTTATACTTGCATGTGGGAATTTTGATTCCCCCCTGCCTTTTCATGTTGTATGAGAACTTGGGTTTGTTTCTATTTCATATTTTCACCATGATTGTACCATGATTATTTCTCGCCTGTAGCTTGTGAATTTTTGAATAGGATGATCGATCGTACTCCATTTTGCTTTTTGAAAGGATTAAATTGTTTCCTTTGGTTGGTTTAGTTAAACCCATGCCGAAAGTACTTTTTATTTTTGCTCCAATCATATTTTTGATTCAACTATAATTTTGGTCCGCCATTGTTGAAGGATTGTTCTTCCTGCTGGTGTTAGGAATTACGAGACTTCCGAAGAAGCCTGCGCGCAAAGATCCGAGGCCTAGGTCGTCTGTTGAGCCTCCTCCGCGTATGGATCATCCTGATGCTACGCCTTCTCCACCCCTAAGGATACTGGGATACCTAAGGGAACTGAGATGGCTGTGGAAGCTGAGGCAGAAGAGTTTGCTGTTGAGGATCTTCCTCCTCCTCCACCTCATTATGATCTCCAAAGGTTGCAGATGTGTGACAAAGATATCTATGCTAATTTGTATTTGACTGAGATCTCCAAGTATTTCCGCCTGCATAAGTTTAAGATCTCCTTTGTTGATGGCCCTGACGTTCTCACTGAATCTTTGATCAGAAGCTTCCCTTATGATGAAAACAATCTGTTGATCAGTGTTGGCCAATTATCCGCAGGTATGCTCCTGCCTTTGTATAGTAGAAAGGATCCCTTCTACTATGACGTTTTGTCCACTAGGGATGACCCGGTGAACAAAACTCAGGTTCGAGGGGTCATGCAATACACTAGTAACTATTGGCGTGCCCTTCGAGAGTGCTGGTATCGTAGCAAGGGTAAGACTACTATGAAGTCTTACGACTCTTTTGCTGCTGGGAGGTCTAAGCAAGAGGATTACACTCCTGCCAATTTTAATGCTACCTATGTTAATGCCATTCAGAAAAGCAACCTTCTTCCTTGGTGTGTTGGTCCCCGCCGTATCCATGTTACTGCTAAGCAGATTAGGGAAGGAAGGCACCTTCGTTTGTTAGAGGAGATTGACAAGACTGGGTTGACTGTGATCCCATACATTGCTAATCTTTTTTTGCCGATGTATGATCGCATTCGTTTGGACCATGATGACCGTTGGGCGCGTACTCCTATTCGTGTGGTGGGTCCTTGGGCCCGCAAATTTACTACCGCAGATCCCAACGACTCCCTCATACAACTTCATCTATGCCTGCTAAGTATGATGGATATCAGCCTTAGGTCTTCAACCCTGCTAGTTCTCGCAAGGTAACCTTCGTTTGTTACGGAAGTTTTTTATTTTTCATTTTTGTTTTGCGGCCCTTGCTAAGTATTTCTTATACTGGGACTGCTCCGGGCTCTGCTGGTAACTCCGTAGCCACCGGGACAAGGAAAAAGGAAGGTTTCGATTGAAGCAACTAAGCCAACACCTGCATAGGTAAGGATTATAACCCTTCCTTAGTGTTCGTAGATTCCTTAGTATTTTTCCCCTGATCCTTAGCTTGCGCATGTGTTCTTCTATAGTCTTCCAAGAAGAAAGGAAAGTTGAAGGATGTGATCGATGTTAAATAATCCGATGAGGATCCTAAAGTTGATAGGGAAGAGCCAAATGACGAAGACATGGAAGATATTGAGGATACTGCCCTTAGTCCCCATTTAGATGACATTGATGAAGATTTCTCCAAAGACAGCCCTAGTCCCTTTCGTGCTGGTTCTGTGGAAGGTGATAACCTTCAAGTTGGCGGTGGCCCTTTATTGGTGAGCCAAATTAGTACACTAGTTGCAACTCCATCTTTGCTGCCGGGGGTACCTTCGTTTTCTGCTTCTAGTGATTTGCAGCATGTTGCTTCGGCTACCACTAGTGCCATGGTGATATCTTCCAAGAGTCTTCCATCTTCTCCTGCTATTTCGCTTCACTCGAGTGGTTCGTTTGAAAAGGGTGCTACTCCAGTGGTGAGGGTCAGTAGCTCAGACTCTCAGCCGAAGAAGAAGGTTGTGATTTCACTTGCCAGCTTCTCCTTCAATGCTACGCCTACTTCTTTAGGAAGTGCTCAGTCTGTTTCTACTGCCCCCACTAGTAAGGTTGTTGGTCCTCCACCTTCGTCACCAGATTGGACCGTACTGGGTAATCTTCCTTCTGCTGGTGATATGGACTTAGGTGGTACTTATGGTCAAGCATTTCTATCCGTCCCCAGCTCATCCACCATGCCATCTCTTCGTCGTGGTGAGGATTCAGTACTTGTGCCCCATGCTTGTTCTCAAGCGGATCTTGGGAAGGGTAAGTTACCTGAGAATTTGAGCCTTGGGAGTTCTGACGATGCCATCTTTGAAGCTATATTGCGGAATTCAAAGGGTCCCTTTTCTGCTGAGGTTGATCGTCATCAGCTGGCTGATTCTTTGGAGGTTGCTTTAAGATTGGATACTTTGACTGCTCAGTATCAAGTGGCCAAGGATCTATTCTTTGATCCAGACTGCCTTCGCTCTAGTCAGAGCTTTGGTGAAATCCACAGGGGTAGCATCCAAGAGATGGAGGCTTTCATGGATACCTACGCTGATTTCCTTCCCCGTCTTTCCTTGTTCTCAGTAAGTGGCTCTTGCCTTATTGTCTTGTGCATTGCTTTGAACCTTCGTTTGTCCTTATGCTCCGTTGTTTGCAGCTTTGCAAACAAATCGATGTTGGATGTACTTTTTTCAAGTTTTATAGGGCTAAGTGTACTCACTTGAGTGCTTTGTTGGAGCGTGCCCGCCAAGATTATGCCTTTGTTAGTGCGCAGCAGTCTTCTTCCGGTGATGCTGCTTCTGCCGCTAAGGTACCTTTGTTAGAAACCGAGCCGAGGAAGACTCAGAGGTCCTTAGAAGCTTGTTTGTTGGCTCTTGAGAGAGCTAATAATGCTGCAAGGGTTGCTGAGGAGGGACGCAAGGTTGTTGATTCTGCTTTGGCTGCTGAATCCTCCAAAGTCATAGGTTCGTTCATTCTTTCTTTTAGCTTTATTTTCATTTTTGCATGGTAGCATAGTCCTGAGAGAACCTACGCTTGTCAGCTGGTAGCTCCAGTGAGCTTAGACATCTTCGGGAGCAAGTATCCAAGTTGACCTCCGACGTTTGGTATTATCAGAAGAAGTCTGATAGGTTGATGAACGTGACTGTTCATAATGAGGCCCAAATCTCCCTTGAGTGTGCTCATAACTCAGACCTTGTGAAGAAGATGGCTTTGCTCCATAAAGAATGTGACGAAACCCTCGGATGGAAAGAGGATCTTATCTTAAAGCAAAAGGAGGATATTGCCTTAGTTGAAAAACGTCTCTCAGCTCAAGAAATTATCCGCAAAAAGTATTATGCATATTTTGAGGATGCCTGTGCTTCCTTAGCCAAGGTTACTGCTGAGCATAATGTATTATCCTCTGAGGTTTGTTCTCTTAAGAACAAACTTATTGAGGTTTCTTCAATGCCTTCTTCCATGTCCTGTGTAACTATGGTCAAGAGATTGGAAGAGTTAGAGAATGTTTACCAGGTCTTATCCTCCGAGAATGCTTCGCTCCGGATAGATGTTAAATATCTCCGGACTGAGCATGATACTTTGGTAGAGGATCTTAACGCTGCTGAGAAAGACCTTGCCAAAGCCCAGCATAGTTTAGAGGATTCCCCTAGCCATGCTGGAGGTAGCTTAGGGTCTTCTTATTTCGTAGCCTCATTTGTGCTCCGTATTGCTTTTGCTCTTTACTCATCCCCTGTATATCTGCAGGTCTCCAGGAGACTTGTAGGTTTGAATGCTAAGGTCAGCCATCTTGAGGGCCAAGTATCTTCGTTGGAGATAGCTCGTTAATTTGATGCTGCTACCAAGTTTAAAGCTGAGGCACTTTAGCAGGCTAATGACCAACTTAGTGCTCAGGTGATGGAGCTTCGTCGGAAATCAGCCTCGGATCTGGAGGCTGAGTCTTCTCAGATAAAGGTGCAATTCGAGCGTTCGGCTATTGACTATATCAACAATGCCTTTGCTGAAGCTGAACGCCAAGCTGACGGAGTTGTCTTTCCTCGTCTTCCTTATCCTCGATTTTATTGCCTCGAACCTTGTTTAAGTACTCTCCTCTTTGTTGTTTATGTCCTCAACTGAGGTATCTTCTTTAGCTGAGATGTCTTTTTTCTTTGAAACAATGCTTTGTGTTGGTTTGAACCTTTGTTATTTGCCATGCAACTTTTTAAGAAATGTTAGACATATTTTGGTAAAATCATCATTGCACTTATATTACTGCATGAGTATTTCGTTTAGACGTAATGTGTCTAACCGGTCGCATAATCAAGTTATCACAAGGTGCTAAGGTATGTTTAACCTTTGGTGGAACATTCAACGTCCTACCAGGATATCCTTTGGCCAGAAGGTATCATGGTGGCGAAGGTTCATATGTGGGTAATAATTTTCCTGTAACCCTACGCGTTCAGAACGGAGGCTTCTTTACTTCGACAAGGTATCTCTATAGGGGATATCTTATTTTTTATTATGCCTCATGGAAGGAGCCATCGCCTCGAGGATCCGAGATTGACATATGCGCAGTTATGCCTTGCCTTGCCTCATCGTCACTCTTGACGGAGGGTGTCTATTCTAACCCAATTGTATCAATTAAAGCTATTTTTTTTTAGCAAAAGCTTCTTTCATTGATTAGTAAGGTTTATAATACCTTTTTTTTCCAGGGATAGAACATGGTGGACTATTGCCCGTTCCTTTCTTCTTCTGAGTAATTACCATTCTCTTATGGGTAGTACTTTTTTAGGTACATCGCATTCCAAGGGTGTTGTAGCATTTCTTCTTATAGGGTTCTTAGGTAGTAAGACCCTTTTTCGGCGATGTCGTGTATGATGTAGGGCCCGTCCCATGTTGGAGCTAGCTTGCCCCACTCATTCTTTCTTTGATATGGCGGTATCTGACGTAGTACGTATTCCTCGGCCACAAAATTCCGAGGGATGACCCTTTTGTTGTATTCCAGAGCTAGCCTTCGTTGGTAGTTTACCATCTTTTGCAGGGCCACCTCTCTTCTTTCTTCAAGGTCATCCAGCTTTTCTAACATCAAGTCTGTTGTTAGATTTTTCTCCCATGCCTCCGTTTTGTTGTTGGTAGTATAACCTCCGTTGGGATGACTGCTTCGGCTCCGTAGGTCAACAAGAATGGAGTTTCCCCCGTAGATGACCTTCTTGTAGTCCGGTTGGCCCATATGACGTTGTATAGCTGTTCGCACCACCTCTTTTTGTATACGCGTAGCTTGCTATGGTTTTGTTGGTTGCCTCCGCTTATCCATTGCTCTTAGGATATATCGGAGTTGACTTGTTCTTCTGAATTTTGAAGGTATCAAACAACATATCGATGTCCATTCCTTGTAAGTGTTTGCCATTGTCTGAGACTATGGCGGCTAGAATTCCGAACTTGCATATGATTTGCTCAAACAAGAACTTGAATACATCTGTGTCTCTAATTCTTGCCAAAGGCTTTGCTTCCACCCACTTGGTGAAGTAATCCGTAACCACAATGATATATTTTCTCTTCGATGTTCCCTCTATCATAGGTCCAACTATATCAACACCCCATTTAACAAATGTTCAAGGGCTGATAACCGAGTTAAGCTCCGTTGCTGGTGCTTTGATTTTCTTGGCGAAGCGTTGGCATCTTTCACATCGCTTAGCCACGTTCTTTGAATCTTCGTTCATGCTTGACCAGTAATACCCTTGCATTTTGGCTTTAACTTCCAAGGACCTTCTTCCGCTATGGTTGCCTGCATCTCCGCTGTGTATATTATGGAGTATTCTCCTTCCTTCGGTTCGTGATAAGCACCGCATTAGGGGTCCGAGAAATGACCTCCTATATAGTATTCCATCACGAAGGCTATACATTGCTGCTTTTGACTCGAGTTTTCGAGCTTCTTTAACGTCGGCTGGTAGTATACCTTTGTCAAGGTACCTGTGGATTGGAATTCTTCAATCATCTTCCGCTTCGTTTCTGTTGCCTTCATCTGGCATGCATTGGTCTTCGTCAGACTCTTTCGCTTCTTCGTATGATTCTTGCAGATCTTCGCTTGTTTCTCCCTTGTCTGCTTCTCTCATGGCCCGAGTTTGGATGGCCAAAGCCTCCTCAGCGCCTGAGATTGGTCATTCTATTAAAGGTTCGTATATCCTTCCAATTTGCACGGCGGTGGTGTTCCTGTCCCTTAGCATAGAGGATATGAATGCTAGGGCATCTGCGTGTCTGTTGTCCTTTCGGCATACATGTCTGAATGCTATGTTGCTGATTTTGGACGCATTTTCCTGAGCTAGCTTAAAGTACGAAGATAGCACTGGATCCAATGTTTGGTACTTGAGTTTAATTTTTCTAATGACCAGCTGAGAGTTACCAGTCAATCGAACTCTGACAAGCCTAGCTCCCGTGCCAAGCGTAAACCATGTATGACCGCCTCATATTCTGTAATGTTGTTGGTATATTGTTCGAATTCTAACCTGAATGCGTAGATGAGTCGGTCTCCGGTAGGGGTTGTTATTACAATCTCTATGTCAGCGCCTTCTCAGTTGGAGGAGCCATCCATGAATATTTCCCACCTTCGTGAATTCCGAGGTTCCAGCAAATCCTCCGAATCTTGCTTGTCTTCCTCCATTCCTGGGATGTCGTATATTTCCGCTTCGTCGTTGAGAGGTAAGTCTGCTAGAAAATATGCCAAGATTTGTGATTTCTCAGCCTTCCTTGTTTCGAAAATTATTTGGAACTGTTTGATCATGGCATTCCATTTTGCCACCCTTCCAATTTTCTCTATGCTGTCGAGAATTTGACCTATCTGAGCCTTTGTGAAGACTCGGATGGTATGTGCTTCAAAATATATCCTTAGTTTTTGTGTTGCCACTACTAAGGCATATATGAGTTGCTCCACCTTGGTGTAGTTATGCTCCGCTGAACCGAGTGTCTTGCTGATGTAATAGATGGGTTTTTCTCCTTGCCCTTGGATTCGTACCAACACTGCACTTACAGCGTAGCTTGTTGCTACTAAGTAGAGAGTGAGTACCTCACCTGGCTCCGGTTTCTATAAGATAGGTACCGAGGCCAGGTACTCCTTTATTTTTTTGGAAGGCTTGTTCGCATTCCGTGGTCCACATGAACCTGCTTCCTTTCCTTAGTGTATCGAAAAATGATTTGCATTTGTCCGATGATCTTGCTATGAATCTTCCCATGGAGGCTAAGATTCGATTTAGTTTTTGTACTCCTTTCAACGTTTTTGGAGATGACATCTCCACTATTGCTCTGACCCTTTCGGGGTCTACTTCTATTCCTCGCTTAGTTACCAAGTACCCTAGGAATTTTCCTGAGGTTACTCCGAACGTACATTTCTCCGGATTGACTTTCATGTGAAATCTTATCATGGCTTCGAATATCTCCTTTAGGTCCGATAAGTGATTTTTTGCTTCCTTGCTTTTGACAAGCATGTCGTCCACATAGACTACTAGTATCTTGCCTATCCATGGCTTGAAGATTTTATCTACCAATCGCTGGTATGTTGCCCCCGCGTTCTTTAGTCCAAAAGGAATCCTTGTATAGAAATACAAGCCTCATGGGGTAAAGAACGCAGTATGCTCCTGGTCTTCTTCTGCAAGTGCAATTTGGTTGTAACCGGAGTAACCATCCATGAATGATAGCCTATGGTGACCTTCGGTTGCATTGACCAGTTGGTCAATATTGGGTAGTAGGTAGCTATCCTTGGAGCATGCTTTGTTGAGATTGCTAAAGTCGATGTATATGCGCACACCTCTGTTCTTCTTTGGTTCAATCACCATGTTGGATATCCGAAAAGACGAGGGTACCCAAATATACCTCTATCTAAAACTTTTCCACCTATAAGTCATTTCTCCGAAAGTGATTGTCTATGGACTGAGTCGAGACAATATAACTAATCGGTTCACACTTTGTGTGATCATCTATGGATACGAGATCGAGACAATACGACAACAAGATAACTTGTGTGATTGACTATGGATACAAGATCGAGACAATACAACAACGAAGTATGTTTACTTGATAAAAGGTTCGGACTTAACCAAACACAATAAGATTGCTATCAAGTAAATAGGAATTGACGTTTGTGTATTTTACTTATAATTATAATAAAACAATTATAATTGCGGAAATAGAAAAGTAAAAGACACAGCAAGATTTTGTTAACGAGGAAACCGCAAATGCAAAAAAACCTCGGGACCTTGTCCAGAATTGAATACTCTCAGGATTAAGCCGCTATACAAAATCTAAACCAACTTCGTATAGTTGAGACCAAGCAACTAAACCTATAGCTCACCTAGTTCCGTCTGTATCCCTGCGCCTCCAACTTGCAATAAGTCACGCACTTGGAACAATTGCTTTGGTTCGTATTCCAAACAGTAAAGGAACAACAAATTTGTTCGGTAACAACTCTTTTCAATCAAGTGATATGAGTTTGACAAAAGGCTCTTCCGTTTATCCCAATAAACTCCTTTGTCAGGTCCTTAGATCTATCTAATAACAACTACCAAAGTAATTGTCAAGATTTTGTAATCAATACTTTGAATCACAAAGAATTGTATTGATGCTGATCTACTCAACTAATCAATCCAATCTATCACAAAGATAAACCGATTATAGTTGGATCCTTTTCCAGCCGAAACAAGTATTGTGCACTTTCTGGTTTGATCCGAAGGTGGTGGGAGACCAAGTTCGGGTCAATTCCTGACATGTCTTCCATTGACCATGCGAAGATATATGCGTATTCTATTAGCAGCTTTTTGGTAGATATCCGCCACTTTGCGAATACGCTGTTTGAATGGTGCACTTTCTGATTTGATCCGAAGGTGGTGGGAGACCAAGTTCGGGTCAATTCCTGACATGTCTTCCATTGACCATGCGAAGATATATGCGTATTCTCTTAGCATCTTTTGCAATTGCATCTTCTCGTCCTCTTCTAGTAAAGTTCCAATGGTGATCATCTTTGGCTCCTTCTTCGTTCCAATGTTGATTTTCTTTGTTGGCTCTACTGGTGAAAAGGTTGGTTTCTGAGATTGTAGAGGAGTGCGTTTCTGTAATTGTCATTTAGCGGAAGTGTCCGCTACCGGAGTGGCGGAGGTGCTTGCTTTCTGATCCGAGGGGGCTTCGTGGACTTTGAAGTCTCCGTTCTTTACTTCGTTGGCATTATCGCTTCGTCTTTTCCTTTCATATTGCTGTGCAGCAATGCTTTCTTCGTTGAGCCTGACCTCCGCTAGGTTGCATAGCCTTACGTCTTGTTGATCTCCTTTGATTTCCATTTCACACATGGGTGTTGGAAATCAAAGGTACTGATGATAGTTCGAGGCCGTGCCTCTTAAACGATAGACCCAAAGTCGTCCCAAAGTGACGTTGTAGGGCGAAGGTGCCTCCACAACACAGAACCTTATATTGGTTACTAAGGGTCATGCGCGCACCTGCAAGATAATTTCTCCTTTTGGCCTAGAGACTGCTCCATTGAAACCATATATTGTGCAAGTGGATGAATCCATTTGCTCAGCTGTTAAACCCATACGTAAGTAAGGTTCGTAGAACAACACATTTAACGAGCTTCCCCCATCATGAGGACCTTCGTAACATTCCATCCATGGATTGGAAGGGTGATCAAAAGTGGATCGTTGTGCATCTCGACTTCCTGGTTGACGTCTTTTGTTGAGAATGTTAGTGGCGTATCCATTCATTCTTCCCAAGTGCTAGTTGGTGGTCCACTTAGCTTGAATACCTCGTGGGCTTCTAGCTTTCTTCTATTTCGAGCTAGCTCGAGTATATCTTTGAGTAGCTCCTCTTGGCCTCCGTTTGATAATGTGATCATGTTAATGTATTTGCCATCTTGTGGTAACTCCATCCTTTTCTTGGGGACTACCTCAGTATCAGCAGGCTGTATCTGCACATACTCCATGAATTTGCTTTCGTCTATGAATTGTGTTCCTTAGGTGGTAGCATGTGTCAGTTGTATGCCCGTAGTACTGGTGGTATTCACAGTATTCCTTAGCATCCTTTGTTTTATCTGGCTGCTTTCCCCTAGTGTTAGGGTAAGGAAAGCCTGGCTTCGCTCCTTCCTTGCTTAGAATGTGGGAGAAGGTTTTTTTAGCTTTGTGTAAACTTTATCTACAAATTCTTCCCTTCCTTTTCCTCTGCCTTTTCCATCTCCATATTTTGATCTTTTATCCCGAGAGATGGTTCTGCCCCCGGCTTCGTTTTGCCTCTTAGGTATCTCCAGAATTGGTTCCAGAGAGTTCGTTCGCCGCGGAGCTGTTGTCACCTTTGTTTGTGCTCTGGTGTTGTCCTTCTGGATTTCTTCAAGTCTGATGTAGCGATACTGGACAACCCGAAGCTCTCCTTCAGAATCAAGGGCTCGGTTGTGAAGCTCCACGAAGATAGCTGAGGTTCTATCAAGTCCGTACTTATAGAAATTAATGCTAATTTCTGGATTGACTTTCCCGATTGCTTGGCAAGTATTTTGCCACCTGTCTGTGTATTGCATCAGTGTTTCCCAGGGTCCGACAGCTAAAGCAAATAGCCTATCTAACCCTGCCTTGTTGATTTGTTGTACATGTATATCTCCAAGAACACAGTAGACAATTGCTCAAAAGAGTCAATCGAGTTTGCTGGTAAATTATCATACCACGCCAATGATGATCCCGTCAAGCTTGCAGGGAAGTACTGATGTAATTTTAGATAGTGGTAAGAAATAGGGTTGTCGTTCACTCGGATTCGTAGAGATTAAAGTTTTTAAAAATACTAAATAAATATATACAAAGACTATTAACAATGGGCGAGAGGTACTGGGACTAAGGATTTAGCCAATCTTTATAACATAAGGTTCACTTATTTATTCTCAACGATTTTAGCTCAAGAAATATAAACATGGACTCTATTTTTGCCAAGGTAGATTCTCAAAACATTGATTGTAAATGTTAAGCATGGGACATCAAATCACCTAAGCTAAGCATGACCCATCTAATCAAATGACAACCAATTTAATCAAATCATATTTCAATTAATTTTAATGCAAAAGTCATAAAAAGAATAAAAATAAATTTACCCATGTATGAAGTTCGGCCTCCTCCGTCGTCCCAGTGTTGGGGTTTAACTCATCATGTCGAAAACACACTCAAAATATGTATTCATGGCTCAAAAAGTGTTTACAAGAAGAGAAAATAATGAAACAGGAAATCTGCAACAGCACAGGTGCGTTACAGACCAACTGTTTCAACTCTCAACTGTTATGATGAAGATAATCGTTACAAATATGAAAATAAATGTTGCAGAAGAGGATGAAGAAACTGTTACAATGAAGATAAATGTTGCAAACCAGTTGAAGAAACTGTTACAACGAAGATAAATGTTGCAAACCAGTTGAAGAAACTGTTACAACCAGTTGAAGAAACCGTCGCTGTTTCCCTGTTCTTCACGAGCAGCAGCAGCAGCAACAACAAAGTTCTGAAAACTCTTGATTCACGCCTCCTGAGCTCTCCTATCGACCCAAAACTCTCGACCCCCCTTCTATGTGATCCTAGGAACCTATTTATACATAATTGCGACATTGAATCTCCTCCATTAACTACAAATAATCTTCTTTTACTCGGGTATATTTTTTTCCATTTTTTTCATTGATTTTGATTTTCACCCTTCTGAAGCTGTATTTATTTCCTTCTATACCTTCTTCACGCTCTATAATATCGATTAAATCTTCCAAGCACGTGCAGTACACGTTTAAATTTCTCACAACTCATGCAAGCTCATGTTTTTCCT
Source organism: Papaver atlanticum (assembly GCA_023531105.1). Classification (NCBI taxonomy): domain Eukaryota; kingdom Viridiplantae; phylum Streptophyta; class Magnoliopsida; order Ranunculales; family Papaveraceae; genus Papaver; species Papaver atlanticum. The sequence continues at coordinate 54,292 of JAJJMB010016199.1, forward strand.
CCAACTCCCTGTTTGGATTAAACCAAGTTATCCAGCCAAATTTGATCGATAAAATCACCCATACTAGCTTTCTATAGTCATATCACGTCTACCCACTAAGTTTCAGGGATTGAATCTCACTAAATCACGTCCAAATATCCGATTGAAATTCTGCTGTTAATGAAAATATTTTCCCGCCAAAATTCATTTTTTGAATTTGAGAAGAACATGTCCTCCCCCTAATCCTGCACGGGTGTCCCTTTAGCACTTGTCTTATGGGGTGCAAATAGTAATTTTTGGGCGTAGATAGTAATTTTTCCGGGGTTCCTCCGACACATTTCTGGGGTGCTTCCGGTGCATTTCTGGGGTGCCTTTAGTACTCTATCCTGGGGTGTAAAACACCACTTTTCGAGCCAATTTCGCCGCAAGAGCTTATTTCTCTAAAAATACCTACAAAGACATAAAATAACAAAATAATTACAAAATCGAACACTAACAATATATACAATTGAGACATATTAGACACAATAATGCGTCTATCAAGTACCTACAAAGTACTACCTCATCTCTCTCCCAATGGGCTAGGACACGAGTGTAGTACCGTAGGTGGGCTGCGGGATCCGTGGTACTATTGTATGCCTGAAACGTAGGTACTGGGCATTTCGCAGGGATAGGCTCCCTCAAAATATGAAAGGATAATGGAGATGTTGTTGCTTCCTGGAGTACCTCCTCCAGCCTTGCGCCTGCGTGGCCAGTTTTCAATCCTTGTATTTCTTTCCGCATCTTCTCCATTTGCTCCATGACCATGTCCACATTGTGAGCATCTCTGGAAAATGCCTCATCATAATAAGAATGAGATAGTTTGTAAGTTGGATCCACCTCATTTGGATCGTGCCGTGTTCTCCTAGATCCCCCAGGTGGGTTAGCCTTTGGTGGTTTAAGATCCCCCCTTCGTCTTCCTGAGATAGCTCCCTGCTCACGCCTCTTCAACGGAGGGTGAGTTTGGGAACCTTCGATCTGCACATCCAGCATATCTTTCAGATTATGGTTTTCTTGAGCCATCGCGTGCATTGCATCCTCGTGCTCCTTGTTAGCAGTAGCAGAGCTGCTACCTGCGCTGCCATTTGTTTTGCATTGTGGATTCCACCACCCTGAGGAGTGTTGTCAGCCGGGTCCTCAGAGTCATCCACTCCTTCTTCTATTATCGGAGCATCAGGATCTAGCTGGACTGGAGTTAGGTTTCGCAGCCTTCGTCCCGTAGGAGCTAAGGTTCTGGGCAACCCTTCGTTAGCCGCAGGTGGCTTCGTAACACAAGAAATTTCCGGTAACGGCATGCCATAAAGTGGTTGTGCTCCCGATGTTTGCCCCATCCCTTCAGTAGGAATAGGTGGTTTGTTAGCAACCGTTCTTATTGCTATTTTACTTTGCCCGTCCTATGCTTAATTCCTTTGATTCACTTGAGATGGTTTTTGAGATCTTCCTCTTCTAACCGCTGGTCGTGAACTTGTTGGTACATCACTTGGTTTCTGCATGCCTTCGGTCTTTTGTTATCCCGAGGTCACAGAAAAAAATGAAATTTTTTGCTACTTGGATGCCTTCGTTAGAATAACAATTAATGCTCTGACATAGAAGACGGCTAAGCAGCTTTTTTCAGAAAAAGTATGAGAAATGACGTCTGAAAAGATGGGTATTTAATTTCTTATGACACCCTTGGAAAAAAACAACCTTAAATGTTGAAAACAATTTTAAAAAAAGGGGGATTTTGTGTTTCCTCCTCAAAAAAGATAGCTAATTTGCATTACCCCCTTTTTAAATTGATAATTGGTGAAACCCCCTATCCGTTATAGATGCCGTGACAGTACAGTTAAGTTAGCACGTACAGTGCATGTGTGTACTATTAAAGTGTAAAAATCGTAAAACCCAGAAATGTTAGAAGTCAAAACTCTCTTTCTCGGTCGAGAAAAACCAGAGCCGCCATTAATAACAAAATAGAAAAACCTAATCCTTAAATTTTGACACAAATTCATTGGATAAAGATACTAATACTCATGTTCATGACAATTAAATTCGAGGAATAAGCTCATGTGCAGTGCTATTAGTAAATTCGAAGGAAAATGATTACAAGTTGCTAGTGGCATCAATTCTATAGGCCTGCAATTCCTGTTTATAAAAATGTAAGTGATATCATCATAATTAATAACGAATATCATAATTTCTTCTAGTACTTTCTGTATATAGCTATTGTGCTAGTGATACAGTTGTTGTTGGAAGAGGATACGTAGATCTAAAATTCTGCTGGTAGAGGAGAAATATAGAAGAACCAGTGCCGTACAACCCAGCCCCAGCATATGCACCTACCAAAAATTCCACTCCAGTAAAAAAAATACACAGTCTAATCCCTATCAATTTATTAACAGATTCAGAATTGCCACCATGACCACAAATTAGGGTTTTCTCTTCAATTATATCATATATTTTTATATATGGCATTCTCTTTATAGTCTACTCGCTTCTACAATATCGTTGATTTGTATCTTCAATTAACTGCTAGAACTACAAAAACAGTAGTGGTGGCTCCAATGGCGGCACAATATCAGACGAGGAAGAGAAGAAATAGAGAAGAATAAGAAGAAGAGATAACGATAGCCGTTCAATTTTGTTTTCATTCTTACTATGTGATCGTGTGGATTGGTATAGATGTCTAACCATGGAAAATTTCACACATGCGCTTAGCATGTGCCAACCTAACAGGTTGTCACGGCATCTATAACGGATAGGGGGTTTCACCAATTATCAATTTAAAAAGGGGGTAATGCAAATTAGCTATCTTTTTTGAGGGGGAAACACAAAATCTCCCTAAAAAAAAGGTGTCAGATCTTCCAAGAAAAAGGGGTTATTAAATGCTTTGTAGGATCTTTTCTCCTTAAATTCTCACTGAGACTCCTCAGTGCTCAGAGGTTTCCAGATCTAAAGGATATTCTGTCGGAAAAGATTGTTTTAGTACAAAACAAAAGTTTTAACGTTTTTTGAATACGTTTTTTGTAGAAAACTTTGTAGATCTGTAAGGTTGCAAGTCTTTAGAGGCTAAGAACTCAAAGGACTTACGTAAATAACGGATGAACGGATCACTAGAAAGTGAGATCCATCGTTGTTACTCTCAGATCTCTTCGTTAAAGAAGATGTGTAAGTAATAAAAAAAATATAAAGGAACATAAAAACTCAAGCTGGTGAGCAAATCCTTCTAGCGCCAAACTGTGACTACTAATTTTCGCATAGTCTACGTAATGTATACAGCTCAGAGAATCTGATACTAAGTAGTATTGATGTCTCGGTTGAACTGACAATGCTAAGTAATAAAAGATACTCAAGATCACAATAATAACGAAGAACACAAATATATTGTAAATGCTACTAAGTTATCATGAGACGCAAGAGATTACGTGGTTCGAATTTTGTCTACATCCACGGGGTAATGAGTGATTGTTTGTACTAAGTTGTGGTGGTTACAAAGATCTTAAATGCTTCCCAAAGTAATAGAGAAAACTCAAGTTCTAGTAAATACTTAAGTTCTAAACATTAAAGAGGTATAAGCTCAAGACTAGATATTCTTCTCTTAGGTCTTGAATTCCCTTGTTTGTTGGTAAAGCTTGGTATTTATAGCCCCTTCTGCTCCAGGCATATCTTTGTTGTCTTTGGGTCCATCATTTCCTGATATATCTTCCGTACAAATGGTACCTTCGTTCACCGCACGCTTTCTCCAGTCGGACTTTGCCACCTCAGCTGACCCATGTTCCTTCGGGAACTACCCAGCCTCGGTACAGATTGTACCTTCGTTCACCGCAAGCCTTCACTAGTCAGACTCTGCCATATCATTTTTCTCCACGTGCCTTGGTCAAAATGTTGATTGGATATGTCATCTACCTATGTCCCTTTGCCAGCTTCCTCTCTCTGGGCTAGGTTCTACTTTACCATCTTAGCCGTTGAGGTATCCTTCCTCGAGATGGGATAAAGTAGATCTGAGAAGGGATTCGCTGCTCCTCAGACTCCTCTGTACAGCGAGGGCTACACAGTTATATTATACGCGCCCACTAAAACCGTGACACGTGCTCCGCAGAATATTGATATTCACATCTATAATAAAAAATAGTTACTCAAAATATATATAAATATCTAAATATGTTTCAAAAGTACAAAACACATTTTGGCTAAGTTTGCCTATATTAGTGGTGGTCCGGATTTATCCTCAAAAAGATAAATCCACGGTCACAATTGATCCCACCGTCTTCCTCCGTATGCACATGTGACTTGGGTTTCCGGGAGTAATGAATGAAGAGTTCAATGAATTAAAACGCTCATACCATTCAAATCTTCTTCCATTTCCTCCCATGTACGTTTAAATTACTCGATTATAAAGACGAAAAGTCTCCATTAAATCCCCTGCCCTCCCCGCCTCCCCTATTCTCTGTAAGTCGAACAGCAGGTTTTCTCCTGCTCAGAATTGCTCTAGCCTTCTCGCTTTCAAATTCCATGATCACCCCGGATAATTCTTTAACCATTGCTTTCTAATCGGAATATTTTTGTGATCTATTTTTGAATGCTGATTTATTTATTTTTTTGATTGCCCCTGATCCCTATGTCTTTAGTAACCAAGATTTAGGAATCCAAGATGTTATCAAGCATGAGTTTCAGATATGCCCAAAAACATCCCTCCAATACACCACAACGTTGTAGGCTAACCCTTTCCGGAATCGACTGTGGCTCGCCGTCAATGGTACGTACAGTATTATATTCCCAAAGCAGGGTTTTTATTCACTTTTCTTACGGTGTTACTGATTTCAAATTTATGCTTCCATGTGTCTTGGGTAGATTTTTCACTTAAAAAAAAATCTAATTCTGTTTGTTTATTAGTTACTTATGAACAGGGATCATCAGTATTTAAGGGAATCCCCGTTATGATAATGTGTTCAGAAAATTTCTTGCTTTTGAATGAATAGGTAACTTTTTTTATGCATAGTTTGAATCTTTGATATGAACACATAATGCTATTTATGAAACACACTTTCAATCTCAATCGTCAATTTTAGCTTCATTGACAAATATTCGGCAACGATTTTATTGTTTTAAATTTTAATCAATTAGATATAGTTGTAGTAGGTATAAAATTTTTGCTTTCCTTTTTTATTGGGTTCTAAATTCTAAATATATCATACCGAAACAAACTACAGTCGAAATTTTAATCTCACAGTTGATTATGAGTTTTAACTGTTTGTGGAAATGTCACAGACCTTAGTGTGTAGTTTCAATGGGTTTCGACGAATTTTTCTGTCATGTGGTTTCCATACGTCGCATTGAAAATAAATCGTGCTATCGGTTGTGTTGTCTGAGTCATAACTGTTAATTGTTTATAAGTCATTAAATATTAAAATACATTATCTGAATTAGTACCAGATGAAGGATTATAAGTTTCATTTATGCTATGTCACTCAAGTGTATGCATTCTTGATTTTTTATTTTTTGTTCCTTCCTTGTAGTTTCATACTTTGATGGTCGACGTTTGGTTGCGAAGTTGGAGTTCTTTTAAGTTACATCCTGCTAACACCGAAGTGATCGTACGTGGCTTCATGAAACAATGGAAAAAAAATTGTTTAGCTTGGTAGTTGTGGGTGAGTGGGTTCTTAATTTGATGATTCTATGAAATGCAAATATGTCAATAGTTTTTTCAGTCAGGATTAAGGGTCCTTTAGGTTTAGAATCTTAAAAATTAATGTCCAAGGGAAATGTTTCATCGGACTTTTAGTGTGTCTTACTTCTTTTTTATAAGCTTTTGGTGGTGCAGAACCTTAAATATAAGTTCCATAAATTTTATATCATTAACAAATATGATATATAGTAATTTTAAGTAAGCTTTGAGTGTTTGTTGTAATTTTTCAATTTCTCATTTGCAACCATGTTTATGTACTTTTGTGGTGCTTTTTCTGCTTAATCATAATGTTGGTTGCCTTTTTTTTTTTTTTTTTTTTTTAAAAACATTGCTTGAAGTAGTCTCAAATTCTGCGTTTGTTTATTATACGATGAATATTTGATCATCTATTGAATTCCTTGGAAGGAACGGTGGTTGAACAACAAAAGTGTGAAGGAAAAGTATCTTGGATTGTCCAAAATTAGCACCCAAAAAGAGGCAGTAGTTTGTGAAGATATGCAACTGAACAATGAATCGCTATTATGTTTCTGCGACATTTGGATCCAGTAAAAAGTATGAAATTTGAACTAAAAAACAATACTTTAAATCCTAATGAGGAGGACCAACTAGAAGGGAACTTTGGTCCAGGGGTGGACATGACAGTGGTGTCGTTTTAACAAATTGTCTTGGAGTAAGCTGGTGATGGTTGGCTATCATAGCTTCCTTTAAAGCATGGTCAATTTATTGAGCCTCTAAGAGTGATGCTTCAGCATAGGGAGTCCAGGTACTGTCTAATCTACGATTGTGTTTGATATGGATGAAAGATATATGCAGATGCATTTTGAGCTTGCTTCAAATGTTTGGAATTTCTTCAATTTGTCTTTAGGATTAAGCTGGGTGATGCCAGGGGATGTTCAAAGTCGGTTGGAAAACATAATTAATGGTGGTCGAGGGTTCCGTATACAGTAAATAGGGAGCTATCTAAAGAACGCAAGATTCATTTCATAGTAGGTAAACCCAAAAAAAGGATGAGCTGATTTTTATTGGGACTGTACCGATGTTATTTTTACTTCATATTTCTTGGGGATATGTTATTTATACTTCATATTTCATGGCGGGCGATTATCTTTAAATATTGGTCTCAATTCTTTTTCTTCTTTGTTTTTTACTATATTCGTTTGAATATTGGTTCACTCATTTGTTAATTTGAATATTGGTTCACTCATTTGTTAAATGTGTGAACATCCGTTTCGAAACTGTGTGACTTATGAGTTGAATAAACCCATGTCATGATTCTGCAAGTGTTTGAATAAACTCCTAGCTCGAAAATTCTAAGAGCAGTGACTTAAAATCTAAAGGAAAATATTACCATAAAGGGACAACCGAATATATTATATTATGAAGATTATATCCAAAAATACTTTACTAAGCTGGAAGCAATAGTCATTACTCATTTTGATAAACTAATAATACATCCAAAAAGTAGATTTTTAGTTACTACAATAAAAAATAGCGTTTCCTACATCACCCAACAACAATAAACACATTACTACTACATGCCCGTGCCGTTACGGCACGGGTTAAGCCCCAGTAAGTCCCATAAAATAGAATAAAACTATATTAAAAGATTATGTCTGTTTTTGTCATTTATTACACCTACAATAAGTGAATCTATATTTTACCAAACACAATTTGATTATTTTCTAAATCAGCTTTAGCTTTTAGTATATAATTTACCAAACGCTTAACTGCTTTTTTTACATAGCACAGCGCAGCACAGCACAGCAGAAAAGCGCTTTTACAAAAGCCGCAACATTACCAAACTAAGTCTGAGTCTGTTTATACTGGTCTTTAGTTCCGAAACACGATTATTGATATGAATATATCTCAGGAACTATTGACGATTTTGATCCAACACTTCCTTAGTCACGGAAGAAGAGTTTGAAGAAGTTTTCTTACTCATTTGATCAATAAAGCAGTCATTTGTCCGTATAACACAATTCTTTTTACAATTGTAGAAAGCCTTTGTGTTATCTTTACAGGCAAGACTTGGCTCGTCACATCACTTTTCTTGTCTGAGAGTTGGACATTTAAGACCAGTAATATGAGAAACCGGTTTGATTACTTCCTTAGACATCCAGATAAGAATGTTATGAAGTTTTTCATTCCGCAAGCGAAAACGGCATCTCCTCTCAAGATGACCTTTGTTTCCGCAATAATAACATCTGTACGGAGAGTTATTAACTTTTCTCATATGACCTGTTTTGAGAGGGAGACAACCCTTGTTTGTTAAAACTTCTGCCGCCGAAGGTAAAATTTCACTTTTGCCATCAGTGGAATTCTTTTGCTGGAGATTGCCATTAGCACAGAAAAAATTGATCATACCACAGCTTGAAGCGTCTATTCCTTCATAGCCCAAACCTCGTGTGTCAAGATGTTTTTTACATGCTCCCAGCATAGTGGATAATTTCGTCGAGCTAGCATTGAACTTTTTCAAGTTCTCTTCCAGTAATTTAATCTTTTCGAGAGCAGCATTTAGGTCAGTCTCTAATTGTTTTTCTTTGGAGAGAAAAACATTTTCTCTGTCATTAAAACAATTTTGTTGAGAGTCATATCTTGCTTCAGATTCAACAAGTTCTTCTTTCAACTTAAAGAGATTTCGACGAAGATTTTCACATTCAGAATTCTTTGAACGCACATCTTCTTCTCAGTCTTTAAGAAGGGATTGTAAGAGATTATATCCACAATCGTAACCTTTTAAGAGCTTTCTCATTTTCTTGTTTTCTAGACAGAGAGGAGTCAGAAACTCAACCAAGCAAGATGTTGACTTCTTTTTCTTTATGAGATAGTCAAAGAGCTTGATGTATTGAGAGACTTCCTCATCAACATCATATCCATCGTCTGAATCATTTTCATCTGAAAGATCATCCAACTGTTTATCTAGGCGTGTTTCCCAATTATACACAGTTTTCGACAATGGAGAGGATGAGAAAGATTCCTCAGGAGAAGCAGAGCTTTGAACCAAGTCAAAACGTTTCTGAACTGGTGATGCGTTGTTTGAGATAGCACTACTGCCCATAGAGTCAGATTACTACAAACACAGACTTATGAGGTTTTAAACGTGTTAGCCAGCTCTGATACCAATTGAAAAAGCGGGGGTCTAACAACCACACCCAATATTTCGTTTAGGCAATCTGTATGGACTAACTCCAATATAATTCCAAGAGAATCAACTAGACAGTCAAACTCAATCAAGGAAAATATATCCAAGAGTTATATCTCTGTTTCTTAATGTAATCAGCAAATTAAACAGATAGAAATCCGCGAGCCTGATTATTATGAGAAACAACTTGAACGGTACCAAAGACCAATGTTCAAGTGTCAATCAATTTTAATCAACAACCAAAGGTTGGATTTACTAATTGATTGAACTACACACAACCTGTGATATTTCAATTATATAGAAAATATAACGCGGAAAAGAAATAACACAGACACCAGAAGTTTTGTTAACGAGGAAACCGCAAATGCAGAAAAACCCCGGGACCTAGTCCAGATTTGAACACCACACTGTATTAAGCCGCTAAAGATTCCAACCTACTACAAGTTAACTTTGGACTGGAATGTAGTTGAGCCCTAACCAATCTCACACTGATTAAGGTACAATCGCGTTCCTTACGCCTCTGAATCCCAGCAGGACTCTACGCACTTGATTCCCTTAGCTGATCTCACCCACAACTAAGAGTTGCTACGACCCAAATTCGAAGAATTGATAAACAAATCTTCTCACACAGAAAAGTCTATTGAATTAATAAATCTGTCTCCCACATAAATACCTACGAGTTTTGTTCCGTCTTTTGATAAATCAAGGTGAACATGAACCAATTGATACACCGGACTTATATTCCCGAAGAACAGCCTAGTAATATCAATCACCACACAATGATCTTAACCGTATGTAAGCGGAACAAGATATTTTGGAATCACAAACGATGAAACGAAGATGTTTGTGACTACTTTTTATCTTACCTATCAGAGATTGAATCTCGAGCAAATATTAGAGAAGATAATACTCAATACGATAGAGCAAAGTAAGATCAGAACACGCAACTACATAGAAAATAATTGGGTCTGCCTTCACAATCCCAATGAAGTCGTTAACCAATAATGGTTTTAGAAAAACCTAGGTTAAAGGAGAATCGACTCTAGTCGCAACTAGTATCACACAGGAGGTGTGGGGATTAGGTTTCCCAGTTGCTAGAGTTCTCCCTTATATAGTCTTCAAATCAGGGTTTGCAATCAATGTTACCTTGGTAACAAAGCATTCAATATTCACCGTTAGATGAAAACCTGATTAGATTCAAGCTAATATATTTCAACCGTTATATCAAACTTAGCTTGTTACACACAAATGAAATGTACCTATATTTAGATATGGGTAACCGTACCTAAACGTGTACACTTAGTTGGCTCAACAATAGTTAACCGAAGTTAGCCATATGAACACTTTCATATCAACCTTGTTCATCTTAATGACTCTAATGAAACTAGTTATAGAGTTATTCAATTGTTTATATTCTCATAAAAGTATACAAGACACAATTGAAGCAAAATCGATTTTGATTCACTCGAATCAATTCATGAACATTATAGCCACGGTTTGCAAAGATTGCATTCCTTATTATATAAATGTATTTGTTCACGAATAAACCGATTTTAGAACTTAACCCACTCAAGTATGCAAACGGGTACGCATACTTAGAGTTCCGGACTTGGTCTGTCCGCCAGTATGCGAACGGTTACGCATATTGTCGTTCACGACCGAACTCGGTTGAATTAGTATGCAAACGGGTACGCATACTAAATTCCAAGACTTGAACTGTTAAGCAAGTATGCATATGGGTATGCATACTAAGTTCCCGGACTTCAACTGTTAAACCAATACGCATACTGGTATGCATATGATGGTTCCCGGACTTGGAATAACTTGCAACAGTTAGCATACAAGTACACACACTATGATATATTCAATCAATGGTTAATCATTCTAAACTCCATTTTATTCATTGAAACATTCTTAGAAGACGGGAATAGCTGTCTCACACAAACTATTAGCTTCAAACAATTTTCAAGTGATCAATAGATCAATATGAAACATTCCGAGTCTACATCAAATGACTGTCTCACACAAATCATGTAAGATGTTACCAGGCGATTTTCACATTATCATCTTTTGACTTTCGTCAAGAATAAAGATGAACTTGGTTAAAGCGAAAGCTTACCAACACATATTTCGAGATATATGTAAGCGAGTTAAACTCAACTCGAAATATCAAATGTGTATAAAGTAAAGTCTATATAGCTATACAACTTTTGTCTCAATAGGATATGGAATAGAAATAGACTTCCGCGTGATAGATGAGTTCAAGTCTCCACATACCTTTTGTTGATGAAGTTCCACAAGCTCCCCTTAGTAGTTCTTCGTCTTCAATCGATGAGCGACGTGAAGTCTAAAGCTCAACTACACATTCTATCATAATCCGAGACATAGGTATAAGTAGACTAGAAATCAAGACTTATAGTTTTGACAACTAAACTTGACAAACAGGCTTGAGATAGCAACGCTTGCGAGTTCGACCGAGCAGTGCTCTAACAAGAAGAGACAGAGATATAAACTCTTTATACATATTGTCAAGAATCATTAAGTTGGTCTGCTTGTGATTGTATTAAGTTTTTTTCCCATTGTGTAACTAAAAAGTTGGTCGTGTACTTGGTACCCTCTCCTTTTCAAATTGCACTACCATTTCCCAATTATACACGTCAACACCATGTGGAAAGAAAAAACGTCCTCATAAACATCCAAGACCATGAACTTCTTTGGCTTCCATATCAGACTTTGAAATTAGTACATTGAAAATAAAAAAAGACTAGAAAAACCGATTAAAAGAGCACTCATACATGGTGGGCGAGATAAAAATAAAAACGAAAGTACTTCCTCTTTGCATAAAAGAAAAGCAAGGAAACCGATGAAAAGAGCACTCATATGGTGGGCAAGAGAAAAAAAAATCACACAACCTTCCGGTGAGCATAGAAGGATCCAACATCAATGAACTTATGTACACCTTGTGAATGCAGAGTGTAAACATAGACAGTTGCATCAGAGGATAAAATATCAACTTATCACATACAACAATTTATACATTCTTCTATAGAAAATTCAAAGAACGATCAACTGGGGGATGCCGGTATTAATTGGGTGGTATTTTACTGTTCATGCCGGCATGGTTTTAAATGCCGCAGTTCAGATCGACATGATTTTTGAGGAGTTTCAATATCCGCATGAACAATAAAATATCCACTATTGCTTGTTCAAGTTAAAGAGGCAATATAAGCTCTTTGAAGTTTGAAGAGTTAAAAGAGTGAGAGGAAATAGTGGTCTTACTCAAATTATTAGAGGGCAGCATTAATTATTTAAGAACCTGAACTAAACAAAGTTAATTAACAAGTCTCTAACCACAAAAAACAAAGCTAAAAAAGAACAGGAAAGCACACCAAGTCTCTACCACGAAACAAAAAGCAGGAAAACAACTAATACTTGATTGTGTACAAATTTGGTTACATAGCTTTCCACAAAATGAGGTATTGCTTATGGATAAGTATATACTGGCTAAGATTCTTCTAGTTTAGGTCAATCTTGTTAAGACAATGACATCCATGAAAGGAAAAGATAATGGATTCACTTTATTTTATGATGATTCTTTGTCATTACATTTTCTTAAGTGTAATTACCCCACTAACTCTCATAGTGCCATAATGGATAACCCAACTTACTAAAACTAATTTTTAAACTTTTATTCAAATTACATAATCAGGAGAATTACATAAAAAAGATGTATGATCCATTGTTAAACTTGGAATTTTATCTAACTTAATTGGATTTTCTTTACCTCCCAGTAATCTAGCAGGATTACCAACAGCAGTAGTTCTTGCTGGTACGTCTTTTAAAACAACTGACCCTGCACCAATTTTAGCACCGTCTCCAATTCTAACATTGCCTAAGATTGATGTGCATGCGCCTATTAAAACACCGTCGCCAATTTTTGGGTGTCTATCACCACAAACTTTTCCAGTTCCACCCAATGTCACATTATGTAGAATTGATACATTGTTTCCGATCACCGATGTTTCGCCGATAACAACACCGGTTGCATGATCGAGTAGTATCCCACGTCCGATTTTCGCCCCCGGATGAATATCAACTCCAAATACTTCAGATACTCTATTTTGAATCAAAAGAGCTAGTGTTTTCCTATCTTGTGACCATAATCTGTGTGCAATTCTATGTGATTGAATTGCCGAGAACCCTTTGAAGTTTAAAATGCAATGAACATAACTAATACAAGCTGGGTCTCTTTCTTTAACAGCACTTAAATCAAATCTAATTGATTTTCTAATTTCTTGATCTTCATTGAAAATACCCATGAAAATTTCACAAAGTATGTTGATTTGAAGATTTGAGTTGCTTAGTTTCATTGCTAAATGATTAGCTAATGAACTTTCTAAAGAACAATGAGATAGAATTGACCTGAAATAATATTCTGACAGAATGGGTTCTTCTTCGACATCATTTCTAGCTTCTTCGCGTATCTTCAACCAAATTTCATCCTTTTGAGCAATGGGTCTCTTGAATTGATCTTGATTAAAAGAAGAACATGGTGCAATTTCAGAGATATTGGGTATTAAGAATTTTCTACACTTGTATAGAGAAGTTCCATCATTTTGAGAAGAACGATCTGTTGATGTTTTGGGTCTGTGATTCTCATAGCAAATTGCCATTGTATTTGTGGCAGAGCAGATCAGATAAATGGGTTTTCAGTATGTGATAGAAAAATTGGGACTTTGAAGTTTGATATCCGCAGAGAATGGAGAGTTTATATATAGCATTGAATAGTTCTTGCCCTGATGTAACGGCTAACGTCAAGTCAACCAAAGTTTTAAAAAAAAAAAAAAAAAAAAGATCTGTCACAAATTGAAAGAAATAAAACGAACAAGTAATAGTAAATGACTTCAAAAAAATAATTTTGGTTGGGATTAAATATTTAGGGGAAACTAATTTTGTTGGTTGAAAATGAAATTATGAACAACCCAGTCGTCGAACAGTTTGATGTGTTGTGATGAAGAAATTTATTGTCACATACTCACAAGACTGCCAGCTTTATAGAGTACCATGTTCATTGTTTAGTAGTGAAGAGTGGAAGACTGTCCCACCACCACCAGGACCCTCTTTCAAAGAAATTTTCTCATCATACCGTAAACGAAGGCATCGAACGGTTTATATTTTTATTTGAATATACGATTGTTTGACCAAATGGATCCGATGTTTAGCTTTCTTGACAAGGCTGCTAAATTTGTTTGACTTGTGACGTTTGTCATGACGAAAAATGAGTTCCAGAAAGAAACGGAGACTGGACTTGATAGAGAATCTGAGAGATTTGTTAGTGGGCCTTGCTTGAATGAGTGAGTGATAGTGTGAAGAAAGTTAACCTTTGTTCAGAGTTAGAGATGCATGTACACAACATAAATCTACTTAAAATGGAAAAAGAAGACAATCAACCAAAGTGCATATCAGTTTGGAGAATATGTACAGTACTTATTGAGGTAAAAAAAAGGAATTATAGACGAACCACTACTACTATGATGTCACAAAGACAGATGTCCTCTTGCAAATATATAGGTTCATTAGGTTTCTATCTGTTGTACGAGGTTTCATCGATTAGGCGAGAAGAACCAAAACTTTAAACAGAAGAATCTTTGGTTTCATTTACGCAAAAAAAAATAAAAAAAAATTACGCAAAGTTTAGAGGGGTTAGCTTCTTAACTTCAATAATCTTACTGGACTACCATTTCGATGTTAACAATGAGATTCTATGCGGATCTTCAAAACCATCAGATGTGATTGTAGAGCTTCTAAGAAAATCATATTGCATAGGTATGCAACGCAAAATCGGAGGAGCAAACTTTGTACCATATGCTATTGGCTCGGTACAACAGAAATGATACATTTACAAAAAAAAAATGGACAACAGATCCGGGAACATGTAATTTTAAACAAAAAGAAAACCCCTATGACCATGTTTCTCACCTAAGTAACAGCAGTTTCTGATCACAGTTTGACCTCAACATCAACTCCAGCAGGAAGGTCGAGTGACATCAACGAGTCTATTGTTTGTGCAGTTGGGTAAAGTATATCGATGAGCCGTTGGTGAGTCCTGATCTCGAAATGGAATCTTGCATCTTTGTGAACGTGAGGGGACTTGAGAACGCAGAAGATTCTCTTCTTGGTGGGTAGAGGTACAGGCCCCATGGTCTTTGCATTTGACGTTCTTGCTGCATCCATGATCTGCTTGCATGAATCCTCTATTAGGGGAACCCAGTAGGACCTAAGTTTAATTCTAATCTTCTGTTTCGGTGCCATCTGAAAAAAGAATTAACGTCCCACTGCTAAGATATCTCCTATCACCCAATAGGAGAAGATACATACTCGCAATAAAAATGCAATACATATATAACTTATACAATTTATGCCTGGGAAGATATGCATTTGCATTCTTTAGCTCGACATGGTTGCCAAAAACATATACGGAATTTCGATAATCAATCCTTCTTATGGAGCGAAAGTTATACTACTTTGTTATTCTAAGAACAGATAGTAACAGGTTAACCATAACTTCTCCTTCTAAGAGAAGAACTCCTGTTGTCATTGAGAAGGCGCTTCTCCAATAGCAATTTACTTTAATGGATTTTAAACCTTTACCATTCTATAAGACAGTTTCACTAAGCGAACAGGAAAAAGAAACTACATACTCAAGGCTTTAGAACTGTTTTAACTCCACGTTTGATCTGTCCAGTTAGTAAGACATTTATCAAAAGTATTTACCTCCTTACAACTTGTAAAAAGGCTTGATTGACCAATAAAACTTCACTTAGCCACTAATTCAACTCACTGATTGCAGGGACTGGAACTTAGACCCTTAACAACATCTTTTGAACATGCCGGATGCAGTACCAGAAATGCCGTAAATGTGACTCTACATTCTAGAAAACAGTACTCCTAGCTAAATTGTCTGTCGCTACCATCAAGTAATTTCCACTAGCACAATAACCTTTTCAATAAAACCAGTTTTTCTATCAAATGTAGAGCAACAGAAATGCTAGCTCTTTAGCCAGCACAATTTATGCTAATTCTCGGAGACCGCGAATTCACAGCTAAAACAAAAACCCTAACTTCTCCGGTGGAAATCTTTCCAACTGATACTAGTAAGCTAATTAAGAAATCAACTTGATACACTGTAAAAACGCTAAAGGAAACAAGAAGATAAATCAAACCCTAATCCATTACCTTATCAACATCAGCCGCGATAGCAATTTTAGATGTACCAGGAACTTCAATACCAGCAGCCTAAAAAGACACACCCAAAAGCAACAAATGATAACCCAAACATCAACCTGTCAAAACAAACAAAACCCATTGTTGTAATAAAGAAGAAAATCCACCTGAAGAGCTTCCAAATTGGCTCCATCTAGGCTTTCAGTAAGACTGTCCAAAGTTTCTGCAGTGTCGAGAAGCTCTGGTGCAGCAAAAACCCTAAAAGTATGCCTTGATTTCAGGGACGCAAATCTTGAAACATTTGTAGGCATAGAAAAACTCGATGGTTTGGGTTTCAAGGAATTGCTGGAGTTAGAAGATGGAAGAATGGTTAGAGTTGCAGGCATTGAAGAAGAAGCCATTGTTTCTCTTTTTCTCTATCTGTCTCTCCCTAGCAGAAATGAACTCGTTATCCAAATATGTGTTCGTTTTAGAGGTGAAAGAAACCCATACAAGAGGAGTGTTTGGGTGCAGAATGTTTCTCGTTCTGGAATGAGTAGATAACGGATAAGAAAGAAATCAAGTATATAAGTTTGTTTGTTTTCTGATCGTGTTTAATTACTGAAAAGTAATTCTCCAACTTTAGCCTTGGCTGAGCGTTACTCTAATTGATACGAAAGTAATCCTCCAACTTCCGTTCCATACGAGTCTTAATATATCTCTTAGATATTTTAAGGCACTGAAGCGATAGGGCGCTCAGTTATTTCAAAAAAAAAAAAATCCCTCTCTTTCTTGACTTTACCTTATGATTTCAGTTATAATCTAATAGTTTTAATTCTTTATAAATAATCACTTCTTGTTTGTTGTTTTCATCTTAGAATTATTTGTAGAAAAAATCTAAGTTTTCAAATTTTTTCATGAACTTTTGTTCAAATATCTTGGTCGAATTTAAATTGTGCTAATGAAATACTAATTTCTTTTGCAGATCCCCTGTTGATTCTTGTGTAATCATCGTAGTAACCAGTCGTGGTCTATCATCCGGTATCATCAAGTTGAAATTGTCGCAGTCAGTGGCGGAGCCAGACATTCCATATGAGGGGGACTAAAACAAAAACTTATATAAAATGTGTGCACTAGGTGGGCTAAATTTTGAAGATAGGTGGACTAAATGTAAAATTTACTATGAAATTAGGGGGGGGGGGGGCTAGAGCCAGGGTTAGTCAACCCTTGGCTCCGCCCCTGGTCGCAGTAGTGCTTTTTCCAACAAGTCGTGCCTCCCAAATAATTGTATCAAAAGTCGTTGGATAGAAGTTTGGTATTCTGTAGTCAGTCGCTGGGCAGGATTTCAGTAATTGTCATCAGTTCCAAGTTCTCTTTCATATACTTTCTTCTTCATCCCTTCCATGGAAACAACTCATCACAAAAATCAGAGTTATTGGGTTAACCAGGTCAACTTGTCAGTTTTCAATCAACGAAATTTAAGTAATAGAACTATAATTTTCAAAACCTTGTCAAAATTACTAGTCCGGAAAATTTGGTTGACAAATATCCAAAGCTTGTTTTAAGGAAACAAAACGATCCAGTTTATTGTCAACCCTTCTATAAGACAATAAAATATCCCCCATTAAGTCAAAATCTTAGTCTCCCTAGTATTTATAAGTTGCAAAGCATCAAAATAGAAAACACAAAAACTTTTATAGAGAAATCCAATAACCTTTTAATGGAAAAATTGTCTGTGAAGATGCAAACTGCTAATATTTGTGCTGGCCCTTCAAGAACCATTAGAAGATCCATAACTTCTGCTCGAGTTGTGAAAAATGCAACTGAAGAGTACTCTTACAGTCTATTGAGGAAGATTATTGCAAAAGATCCACTGAATCATGAGGTGGTTAAAAAAGAAGTTAACTTAGGATGGAATTTCTACATAAGATATCAGATCATATCAAAAGGTACAAAGCTCTTCCTGTTCAGATTTGAAAGGAAAAAATCTTATGATGGCGTTCTCTCAAGTGTTCCTTGGTCCATGTTGGGCTATCTACTCTGTCTTCAAAAATATAATTCAGATATACCACTTGGGATCACAAGTTCATTAGCCAAGTTTGGTGTTTAAGACTAAGGAATATAAAACATGTTATCCTAAATGAGAAGTTGGTGAATGATATATGTATGGATATAGGAAAAAGAGTTATACCAGATGGGAAGAAAAAAACTCCAAGAGGTCATGTAACCAATACAGTGTATGTAGAGGTTAACCTGAAGGATCCACTGAGAAGATGGAATTGGATAAATAATCCGACTGGAGGAAAAATTTGGGCTATTTATCATTTTGAGATGCAGCCTTATGAAATCTGTAAGGAGTATTGGGTAGTAGATCATGATGAGGGGAGATGTAAAAGACTAGCTTAAGAGTATAAGGTGGAAGGATTGGATGAAAATGCATTTGTTGAATATAGCCAAACTGCGGAAGGCAAGGCGTTTTTGGCAGGGTATATCCTAGATGGGGGTGATGTTAACAATTTGGCTCTGATATTTGACCAACAAGCTAATGAGAAGAAAAACCTTTCAGAAATTGAATTATCATATGAAGGAGACATGAGGAAGAACAAGAGAGTTAGAGAAGAGGACACAATCAATCTTCCTATCCAAAATAACCCTTCATACTTTAACTCCCATAGCAACTCATTCTTCCAATCGGAGGATATAATCATTGAAGATGCTGGAACTGATGGAAATAGGATTGAAATGGAATATGAGATGGAATACCATAATTATTGAGGAAAGGAAGCAATTGATAATTCTGTCAATCAGGTGGGTCGTGTGATTACACAGAATCAACATGGGGGGACTGTAATTTCTTTGGTAAATTTCTTAAACCCTAAAACTTGCCCTAATTTTATTTTTTTTGGTGTTTTGCTAAAATTAGGTCTTTTTAATTTCCAGTTAATCTTTAGAATCTCTTCATCTTGCAATCTTCGTATTAGTTTTTTTTTCTGAGTTTGGATTTTATAATCTTGCCAACTAAGACTCATAAAAACACTCCAAAAAATTATTTTGGTAAAAAGGTTACTTGTCTTAGTAATAGGATGAAGTTTCTCGCCTGGAATGTACAAGGATTTGGAAATGAGACAACTAGGCAGCACCTAAGAGAGTTGGTCAAATCTAATGATCCTGATATAGTTTTTATGTCAGAAACTAAAACTATGAATCAGAAAATGGATACTTACACTAGGAGTCTTAATTATCCAAATTTTATCTATGTTGATCCTGTAGGTATGTATGGTGGGTTGTATCTTCTATGGAAAGATGCAATTGATATGAATTCAAATTTCATTATAGTGTTAGTTAGAATGGACTTTAGGAGTGATCAAACTTTGTTGAACTGCATGTATGGTGCTCTTGATGATATTGGATGGGATGATCAATGAGGATACTTGAGTAATCTAGACACTAGGTACAACTGTCCTTAGATGATAATTGGTGATCTTAACTTTTTCATTAGAAGAGAAGAGAAGAGTGGAGGTAACCCCTTATCTCAGACTCACTTAGATAATGTCAAGGATCACTTGAATGAGTTAGGATTATATGACTTAAACTTTGTAGGAAACATATTCACATGGACTAATAGAAGAAGTGGAGATTCTCTTATTTTAGAAAGGCTTGATAGAGCCCCTGTGAATGATGAGTGGGCTTTTTTTTTTTTCCTGATGCAACTGTTTATCATCTTGTATGCCTAGGAAGTGACCATGTTCTCATTCTCATGGTTAGCTCTAGGAATGATAATAATACCAGGAAACCAAGAAGATTTAACAAATATTGGTTAATAGATAGCTCTTGTAAAAGCATAATTGCTAATAATTGGCCTACTGGTGTGAATGGTTCTTTTGCTTTTAAGCATGTTAATTCTCTGAAAAATATTAAAATAGCCTTAAGTCAGTGGAATGCTAATGTTTTTGGTAATATTCACTCTTATATTCAGACCCTACAAGGTCAACTCCATGATGCTCAACAAAACAGTTTACCTAGAGACCATATTATATGGCTTGAAAATCGTCTAAAACACTGGTGCAAAGTTCAACAAGATTATTATATGCAAAGGGCTAAAGAATATGTCTTGAGATTTGATGACCGGAACACTAAATATTTTCATGATAAAGTCAAATTTAGGAAGAAAGAGACTTAAATTGATTGCATGCAAAATAGTATGGGAATTTGGTTAATTGATAGAGATATGATTGCTCATGAATTGAAGGACCATTTTTCAAAAATTGGAAGATCTACTAAACCACCTGATGCTAGTGCTTATTTGGATGTTTTTAAGCCTTTGTATTACTGAGGAAGAAAATAATTTATTGATTAGTATCCCTAGTGATGAGGAAATTAAAAACATTGTATGGCAGATGCAACCTTGGACCTCACCAGGTTCAGATGGTTACCCTCCTGGGTTTTACCAAAAAATGTGGGATGTTGTTGGTACTGATACTATCAATATGGTTAAAGATTTCTTTAGTTCTGGTCATATGCTAAAACAAATTAACCATAGTTTTATTTCTTTAATTCCTAAGACTAATGCCCCTAAAAATGCTGCTGATTTTATGCCTATTAGTTTGAGTAATGCCAGTTATAAAATTATTGACCAGTACGCTTAAATATGCCATTGATAAATTCATAAGTCCTTATCAAGCTGTCTTTCTTTCCTCAAGGAAAATAACTGATAATATGGTTATAGCACATGAAATTGTGGACACTCTTAGGAAGAATAGGTCAACTTCTGGTCTTATGGCCCTTAAGTTAGACATGTCAAAAGCTTTTGACAGAATCAAATGGTCATTCTTAATTGTCATCCTTAAGCAACTAGGTTTTCATGATTATTGGTGCACTATGATAGAGCAATGTGTTACTAATGTTTCTGCTTCCATTCTTATTTATGGCTCACCAGGTGAACAATTCTTTCCTACAAGGGGTCTTAGACAGGGAGACCCCTTATCCCCATATTGGTTTATCGTTTGCATAGATGTCTTATATAAAATGTTGATTCATGTTGAGACTAATAATGATATTCAAAGTATTAAGGTTACTAATACCGCTCCTTCTGTTAGTCACCTATTTTTTGCAGATGACTGCTTGGCGTTTACTAAAGCCATTATTAAATATGCTAGGAACTTGGATAGCATACTTCAACCGTTTAGCAAATATTCAGGTCAGTCAATAATCTATGATTAGTCAAGAGTATCTTTCAGTCCAAAAACTGATAGTGGTGTTAAAAATAATATTGTCAGTATCTTGAAAATTAAAAAACTAGGTTTGCAAGAGAAGTATCTAGGGGTGCCTCTCTTAATCCAGAGAAATAAAATGGAGAATTTTAGGCATTTATAAACTAGTTTTCAAAACAGACTAGGAATATGGAAAAGTAAACATGTGAACCAACCTGGTAGAACTGTTCTTATCTAGTCAGATTTAGGAACTTTAGCTAGTCACCATCTTGTTGTGTTCCCTATGCCTAAAAGTTTAAGTGATAGGTTAGACTCTATCCATACAAATTTTTTATGAAATAAGAAATGAAACAATAGAGGTTTGCATGTTAGAGGTAGGGATAATGTTACTAAACCCATAGTCCATGGTGGACTTAATATTAATAAAACTGAATATCTAAATACGGCCCTTTTAGCCAAACTTGCTTGGAGGATGTTAAAAGAACCAAATGATTTATGGGTTCAAATTCTCAAACATAAAAAAATTTCTGATCATAATCCCCTTCATTATGTTAATAATAAATCTGGGTCTTGGGTCTGGAGACGGATCTTTAGATGATTAGAAGTTATCAAGGAAAACTACTGCTAGGAGGTTGGAAATGGTAAAAATATCTCAATTTGGAAGGATAGATGGGTGTCAGGTAAATATAGTCTTTTAAGTTCTCAGTTTGTGTCTGCCAATATTAGAACTGTTGATCAATTAATTGATCAAAATACTAATTAATGGAATGTTAGTATGTTGAATGCAATCTTTCATGATGAAACTGTAAAGGAAAACTGCAATATAAGAATTCCCTTAAGGGAATTGGATAAAATTAGATGGACACAATCTTATAATGGTGAGTTCTCTGTTAAAACTGCTTATAGAGCGGTGACTGATAGAATTTATGGCCCAGTTCAGGATAGTTTCAATTGGAAAACCTTTGGATATACCACCAAAGATTAAAAACTTCTTGGGGAAGTGTATTACTGATTGGATTCCCTTAAGAGGGAAGATAGGTAGGTATGTTCAAAATATTGATCACAAGTGTCCTTTTTGTAGTAACCAGGTCGAAACTGTTGATCATCTTCTCTTAGAATGTCATGTTACCGAATATATGTGTACTGCAGTAAATAATGTTTTTGCAGGGATGTATAATGGCATGAATATAAAAGACTGGATATCTACTTGGTGTGATAATGGCACAAATAACAGACAAGCTAATTCTGATTTTTTTCTTGTGCTGGATTATGTTATGGCATGTATGGAAATCAAGATGTGCAAAAGTGTTTGATAATGTACATGTGCAAGTGGAGTCTTTTAAAAGACATGTGCTGCAATCTCTTGTAGATTGGATCAATGTATCCAGACAACAATTTCCTAATGTCTATGTTGGTACACATAACAGAAGAATTAGAAATTGGACTCTGTCAGAAATAGGCTTTACAAAAATTAACTTTGATGAGTCTTTTCTAAAGGGAACTAATACTATGGGATGTGGACTAATAGCTTTTAATGATGCAGGGTCATGTGATGGAGCAACCATTATTTAAGGAGTATCCCAAGATGAAGAACAAGCAGAGGCTGTAGCAGCTTATGAAGCAATAAAAATGGCTCAAAGGAAAGGAATGAACAAGTTGCACTTGGAGGGAGATAACCTAAATGTAATAAATGACATAAATGGCAAAGTAGGGTCAGTTAGATGGACAAATAACAATATTATTAATGATTGTAAGCACTTACTGAGTTCTTTTGGTTCATGGTTCTGTACTCATGTTACTAGAGATCTTAATGGTATAGTAGATCATCTAGAAAAAAAAGATAGGAGTGGTAGTTTAGCTAGTAGATCCTGGAATGGCAATTCTCTACCAAGGGATTTGGTTTCTCTTAATATTTCCTATTAAAAAAAATAAAAATGAAAAAGCGGATTGCACAAGTATACAGTCGGTGACAAAATCTCACCCACCGCAGTCTATTCTGGCCAAGACGACCGAGATCTCGCTAAGACGAGTCTCTCAATTTTGACGAGATGAGATTCGATGAGAGACTCGCCGAGACCGTCGAGATTCTACAAAAATCTTGTCGAGACAAGCTTAACATATAAAAATCTAGTACTCCACAGGCAATGACTAAAAATAGAACCCGCAGAAAAGCTTAATTTAAAATTCAAGATATCTGTAAACCTTGAATACATGGGTAACTAACACCTACTTTTATCATCACTATTTTTCAGTTACGAAAAATTACATCTTTGTTATTCATCATGCATTGATTTGCCGGTTTATCTATCCCTTTTAATTAAGCATATACTTTTAAGATTCTGATATTTTATAAAGTACCCATGTTTGAAAATGTAAACAACTAAAGTACCTCCGCTTTTTACAAAATTTATAAAGTGCCCTTTTTTTTACCGTTTTTTCTTCTTCCATGTAACAGTTTCCATCCAGTTAAATACTAGGTGGCAGTTATCTCACCTATTGAAGGTTCTATTTACCCCTGAACACATCTCCTTGGTAGGGAGGGTAAATGATTCGACGATCCTGAACCAGGCTCGACGAACCTGAAAGTGGTGTAACGACCCTGAACCGGGCTCGACTAACCTGAAAAATGTTGTAGAAGATCGATTCTCCATCAACCAAAACCCCGAAGACACTTGGGAATGACGAACCCTTTTGGGGAATGATATAGAAAGACATGAAAATAATGACACGAGCCTGAACCGAGCTCGACGAACCAGAAAAATGATGTAGAAGGTCAACATGCCAACAAGTAAAGGTAAATAAGTAAAGCAGTGTTGACTAACTAGGATGCAAAACTAAACTGTGGGCGCACTTTAGAAAATTTGTAAATATCGGAGGTATTAAAAAAACTGGGGTACTTTATAAATTATCCCTTTAGATTTTGATATCTTATAAAATAGTTATACTGTGAAGATTAAAGAAGAAGCATTTAGCCTTTGATAAAGATTAACCCTTTGATTCAATCGTATTAGAGTTTCTTAATGCTTAAAAAAAACCAAAGTTTCTTAACAAAATATTAAAGATAATCGGATCAGTAATCAAATATATATATTAATCGTGTTTGGATATCAATGTCTGTTAAACACATTCTAACTTTTAAGGAGGCCGAAGAAATATGATAAAGAAAAGGAAAGATAATAAAGGGATGTTAGTTACTCCCACAAATTAGGTTATAAATTTGGTTTTCCCTATTTCCTACCCCCACTTTTCCTATTTTCCATCCCCCTTACAATTTCTAAAACCAATTTACTTTTCAGTTTTGTTTTTCACTATTTACCACCTACAAAAGTCAAATAATAATGACCATAACTACAAACACTTATTGCTTATCTTCTTCTTCCTTACCGATCAAAAAAACAAAAACCATTAGAAAATCATCAGGAAAAAACCCTAGGTTAGATTTCTATTCAATTACTACATCTATTTCTTTTATCTTTTATCATTTAATTCCTCGGAATCACACAAATTAACCGGCAAATAATCGGTAAATTCTATTATTGGAAATATAGAAGAAATTATGCAAACCCTAGATTAATAAAACACTATTATGGAAGACACATCATCAGTGCAACGTCTAAGGTATACTATACATGCACACAAATATCAAGCTTAAATTAAGATAACGAATGGCGAATGAAACTTGTATCGTTATGTCTCCCCGGAGAGGCAAGGCACATGGAGACTTTTATATTGTATACCCTGGTTTACGAACGACGAATGAACTTTTGACCTTTATATCCACAAGTATACTGACTTAGTTAACTTGGAAAACAATGGAAGGACCATAGCTTCATATACTGATCCACATCAAAAGTTACATACCCGATGATACAAAATCACTATCTACATCAAAATCTACATCCCAATAACGCAAAATCACTATCCATGTCAAGTACTTGTAGTCTGATATTTATACTACTATTTGGTGCTATTCTTGCATTTTGCAGATTTAATAATAATATTATAATAATACTTGATACTTTCTAAGGTGGTGATGGATTTTGGAGGTGGGAAAGAAGGTGACGGTGGTGGAGATGGAGTATTAGTTATTGAGCTTTTTTGTTTAGTGTTTCGGGTGATTTTATTATTGGGTGCAAGTAAAAAGTCAAGAGATGCTATTTAGGGTGCATGAAAATTTATATGGGTGGTATATAGGATTATTGGGAATGAGAATTTACGTGATGGTAAATAGGAAAAGTGGGAAGGGAAAATAGGAAAAACCATAAGTTTTTATATTTTTAATTTTAGGCTGTATTTAGATTTTTTATGGGTTGTATTTGGTCACTGCCAAATCAAATCTAACCTTACAAAACTCGATTTTTTCTATTTTTGTTATTTTCCTAAAAATTGATATTGTTTTTTTAATATCTCTATACAAATTTAACATATTTAAACCGTACAAAATGCATTACAGGTATAAATTTTAAAAATAAAAACTTCGAGATTTTATGGAGAATCTCCTCGAAATAAAGTTGTCTTGGTCCCGACCGAGACAAAAACGATAGCTAAAATTACTATATTGTATAGGGAAGGAAGGAATTTGTGATCTGCGAAATGGAATTGTTGTCGACTCACTGAACCATGACTTGCTAGTTGTTAGAACACTGCTCGGTCAAACTCGCAAGCGTGGCTATCTAAAGCTTGTTGTCAAGTTTAGTTGTCAAAACTATAAGTCCTGATTTCTAGTCTACTTATAGCTAAGTCTCGGATTAGGATAAAAAGAGTAGTTGAGCATTAGACTTCATGGTGTTCATCGAATGAAGACGAAGAACTACTAAGGAGATCTTATGGAACTTCATCAACAAAAGGTACGTGGAGACTTGAACTCATCTATCACTCAAAAGTCTATCTATTCTAACTCCTATTTGAGACAAAAGTCGTATAGCTATATAGACTTTGATTATACACATTTGATATTCCGAGTTGAGTTTAACTCGCTTACATATTTCTCGAAATATGTATTGGTAATCTTTCGCTTTAACCAAGTTCATCTTATATTCTTGACGAAAGTCAAAAGATGATCATGTGAAATTCGCCTGGTAAAATCTTACATTATTTGTGTGAGACAGTCATTTGATGTAGACTCGGAATGTTTCATATTGATCGTTCGATAGCTTGAAAATTGCTTTGAAGCTAATAGTTTGTGTGAGACAGCTATTGTCGTCTTTCGAGAATGTTTCAATGATTGAAATGAGAGTTTAGAACAATTGGATATAAACATAGTATGCGTACTTGCATATATGTAATCCAAGCCCGGGAACCATAGTATGCATACCCGTATGCGTACTGCTTGGTTTAGTGAAGTCCAGGAACCTTGTACTCATACCGGTACGCGTACTGGCATGAGGTTCAGGTCCGGGAATTTCTGCTGAGTTTGGAAGGTATGCGTACTAGTTCGCGTACCGACGAACCCAAACTTAGTCCGACCATTTAGTTATCCGTACCCGTTTGCATACCTGAATGGATAATGTTCTAAAATCGATTGTATATGAACTAATACATTTATATAATAAGGAATGCAATCTTTTGCAAACCGTGTCTATAATGTTCATGACTTGATTCGAGTGAATCAAAATCGATTTTGCTTCGATTGTGTCTTGTATACTTCTATGAGAATATAAACTATTGAACAACTCTATAACTAGTTTCATTTGAGTCATTTGAACTAGTTTATGTTAAGATGAATAAGGTTGATATGAAAGTATTCATATGGCTAACCTCGGTTAACTATTGTTGAGCTAACAAAGGTGCACACGTTTAGGTACGGTTTCATATCTAAATGAAGTCATTTTTCATTTGTATGTAACAAGCTAAGTTCGATCTAACGGTTGAAAGATATTAGCTTGAATCTAATCAGGTTTTCATCTAACGGTGAATATTGAATGCTTTGTTACCAAGGTTACATTGATTACAAACCCTGATTTGAAGACTATATAAAGGAAAACTCTAGCAACTTGGAAACCTAATCCACACACCTTCTGTGTGATACTAGTTGCGACTAGAGTCGATTCTCCTTTAAACTTAGGTTTTTCACGAAACCCTGTAGGTTAACGACTTGAAGACTTCATTGGGATTGTGAAGCCAGACCCAACTATTTTCTCTGTAGTTGCGTGTTCTGATCTTGCTGTTTTCTATCGTGATTGAGTACTATCTTCTCTAAGATTTGCTCGAGATTTAATCTTCGATAGGCATGATAAAAAGTAGTCACAAACATCTTCGTCTCATCGTTTGTGATTCCACAATATCTTGTTTCGCTACCATACGATTAAGATTATTGTGAGGTGATTGATATTTCTAGGCTATTCTTCGGGAATATAAGTCCGGTATATCAATTGGTTCATGTTCACCTTGATTTATCAAAAGATGGAACAAAACTCATAGGTTTATCCGTGGGAGACAGATTTATCTATTCAATAGACTTTTCTGTGTGAGACAGATTGGTTTATCAAGTCTTTGACTTTGGGTCTTAGCAACTCTTAGTTGTGGGTGAGATCAGCTAAGGGAATCAAGTGCGTAGAGTCCTGCTGGGATTCAGAGACGTAAGGAGCGCAACTGTACCATTATCAGTGTGAGATTGGTTAGGGATTAACTACATTCCATTCCGAAGTTAACTTGGAGTAGGCTAGTGTCTGTAGCGGCTTAATACAGTGTGGTGTTCAAATATGGACTAGGTCCCGAGGTTTTTATGCATTTGCGGTTTCCTCGTTCACAAAATTTTTTGTGTTTGTGTTATTTCTTTTGCGCATTATATTTTTTTATATAATTGAAATATCACATGTTGTGCGTAAGTTCAATCGATTGTGAATCCAACCTTTGGTTGTTGATTAAATTGATTGACACTTGGATATTGGTTTTTGATACCGTCTAAGTTATTTTTTATATTCAATCGGGCTCGCAAATTCCTATTTGTTTGATTGTGGATTGAATATAGAAATTGAGATACAACTCTTGGATATATTTTCATTGATTGAGTCTGAAAAAGCGGGGATCTAACAACCTCACCCAATATTTCTCTTAGCAATCTGTATGGACTAACTCCAATATACTTTTAAGAGAATCAACTAGACAGTCAGACTCAATCTTAATAAAAAGTATATCAAAGAGTTATATGTCAATTTCTTGATTCAATCCCAACTCAAACAAATAGAAATATGCGAGTCTGATTGAATACAAGAGAAATAAACTTGAACGGTACAAAAGACCAATGTTCAAGGATCAATCAATTTCAATCAACAACCAAAGGTTGGATTTACCAATTGATCGATGCAAACGCACAACCTGTTATATTTCAATTATATAACAAAATATAATGCGTAAAAGAAATAACACAGACACTAGAAGTTTTGTTAACGATGAAACCGCAAATGATGAAAAATCCCGGGACCTAGTCCAGATTAAACACCACACTGTATTAAGCCGCTACAGACATTATCCTACTACAAACTAACTTCGGTCTGGACTGTAGTTGAACCCCAATCAATCTCACACTGATTCAAGGTACAATTGCACTCCTTACGTCTCTGATCCCTGCAGGATACTACGCACTTGATTCCCTTAGATGATCTTACTCACAACTAATAGTTGCTACGATCCAAAGTCGAAGACTTTAATAAACAAATTTGTATCACACAGAAAAGTCTACAAGAATAGATAAATCTGTCTCCCACAGAAATACCTACGAGTTTTGTTCCGTCTTTTGATAAATTAAGGTGAACAGGAACAAATCGATAACCCGGACTTATATTCCCGAAGAACAGCCTAGAATTATCAATCACCTCACAATAATCTTAATCGACTAGCGAAACAAGATATTGCGGAATCACAAACGATGAGACGAAGATGTTTGTGACTACTTTTCTATCTTGCCTATCGGAGAAATTAATCTCAAGCCAATCTTACGATTGCACTCAATCACGATAGAAACAACAAGATCAGATCACGCAACTACAGAGAAAATAGTTGGGTCTGGCTTCACAATCCCAATGAAGTCTTTAAGTCGTTAACCTACAGGGTCTCGGTAGAAACCTAAGGTTAAAGGAGAATTGACTCTAGCTTATACAACTAGTATCACACAGGAGGTGTGGGGATTAACTTTCCCAGTTGCTAGAGTTCTCCTTTATATAGTCTCCAAATCAGGGTTTGCAATCTAAGTTTCTTTGGTAACAAAGCATTTAATATTCACCGTTAGATGAAAACCTGATTAGATTCAAGATAATACCTTTCAACCGTTAGATCGAACTTAGCTTGTTATACACAAATAAAATATACGTCATTTAGGTTTGAGTAACCGTACCTAAACGTGTACACCTAGTTGATTCAATAGTAGTTAACCAATGGTTAGCCATATGAGCACTTTCATATCAACCTTATTTATCTTCACCATAACTAGTCCAAATGACTCAAATGAACTAGTTCGAAAGTTGTTCAATTGCTTAGATCTTATAGAAGTATACAAGACACAATCGAAGAAAAATCGATTTTGATTCACTTGAATCGATTCATGAACATTTTAGCCACGGTTTGCAAATTGCATTCCTTAATATATAAATGTTTTAGTTCATTAACAAACAAATTTTTGAAAGTAACACACTTAAGTATGCGTACGGGTATGCGTACTTAAGTAACCGGATTTGAGTTTGTTTTGGTTTCCAAACTCAGCAGAAATTCACGGATGTGAACTTTCCGCCAGTATGCGTACGGGTACGCATATTTAGGTAACCGAATTGAGTTGGTTTTGATTTCCAAACTCAGTAGAAATTCACGATCGTGAACTTCCGCCATTATGCGTACGGGTACGCATACTTACCCAGTCTCCATCAACCATTTAGTACACACACAAGTATGTATACATTTGGTTCCCGGTTTTGGACTTATACACTAATGCGTGAACACATTATATGCTTATATCCAAAGATGGTTATGTGTTCTAAACTCTTTATTTCAATCATTGAAACATTCTTAGAGGATGTTAAATAGAGGTTATTCACACACTATTCTTCATCAAAGCAATTTTCAAGATATTGAAATAATCAACATGACTTTCGTCATTTGTAAAGATGAACTTGGCCAAATCGAAAGCTTACCAACACATATTTCGAGAAATAGATAAGCGAGATAAACTAGGCTCGAAATAGCAAATGTGTATAATCGAAGTCTATATAGCAATACGACTTTTGTCTCAAGATAGGAGATAGAGTAGATATACTTTTGAGTGATAGATAAGTTCAAGTCTCCACATGCCTTTTTGTCGATAAAGATCCACCAGTTCCTTGAGTAGTTCTTCTTCTTTGCATGATGAACGCCGTGGAATCTAGAGCTCAACTACACTTTCTATCCTAGTCCGAGACTTAGCTATAAGTATACTAGAAATCAAGACTTATAGTTTTGGCAACTAAACTTGACAACAAGCTTGAGATAGCAACGCTTGCGAGTTCGACCGAGCAATGCTCTAACAATCTCCCCATTTGTCAATTTTAGTGACAAAACTATCAATACATATGGAATACAAATAAATAAACCTTGCAGCTTCTCTTCCACATGCATGATCTCCTTGGTTCTTCAACATTACTCGAAATCTTCGTCACTTCCAAGTACTCCAATGATTCCAATGATATTCAAATCAGCATCACCGTTGTTGAAGATCTGTAGCCATAACAATGAGAAAACAAAAGCTCTCTATCATTGTTACACAGTGTCATAGTATTATTACACAACATCAAAGTTCAATTGTATCACAATTTTGACAACAATACTATGGTGATATGTATCACTCCCCCTTAGTCAATACTTCATCTCACATGAAAACCACTCCCCCTTACATAATGATCCGAAAACCATATGTATTTGTAGTGTGAACTACACATTAATTCTCCCCCTTTTTGTCAATAAAATTGGCAAAGGTACGAAAACTAGTGGGATCCTAATGAAATTTCCATAGAGACACTTCATGACCAAAAGAAAGAACATATCAACTTTTTAGATGCAATCATATAGCCGAAACTAAATGCATTCATCAAGGAGTTTATAAAGATACAAGATAACCCCTATAATATTCCACAGCCGCACTCCCCACAAAGATTTGGCAATAAAGCGCAAGTTCAAATAAGAACTCTCCCCCATAAAATGTCATTCCCGAAAGAACAACAAGAGCGACCTTACTTTCACAAGAAAAGAAAGATTTTCAAAGAACACTAGAATACCTAATAGAAACATTTCTACTATAAACAAATGCAAAAATGAAACAACACTACTATAGGAATTCCCAAACTCAATTGCCCAACAGATCGAGATAAGCACAGGGGCAAGAGTTATGAAGAACTAATGAAACAGAACAACACCAATAGACTGCCATAAGTGTTGAAATGTAGCAGTATCTAATGGTTTGGTGAGAATATCAGCCAATTGTTGTTCAGAAGGCACAAATTCCATACTAATGATACCATTTTCATAAAGATCTCGAATAAAATGATACCTTATGTCAATGTGCTTTGTTCGTGAGTGCTCAACAGGATTCTCAGTTATACGAATCGCACTTGAGTTATCACTAAAGATCTTCATTATCCCAGAGTCAATTCCATAGTCAGCAAGCATTTGTTTCATCCATAGAAGCTGAGTACAACATGAGACTGCAGCAATATATTCTTCTTCACATGTTGAGAGAGATTGTGAATTTTGTTTCTTGCTATGCCAAGCAACAAGATTCAATCCTACAGAGTAGAAACCCCCTGACGTACTCTTTCTGTCTTCCACACATCCTGCCCAATTGGCATGTGAATAGGCAGAGAGATCAGTGTTAGTATCAAAAGTGTAAGATAGACCATACCCCACCATGTGATTGACATATTGTATGATCCTTTTTGCTGATTCAAGATGAGATTCCTTTGGATTAGCCTGAAATCTAGCACAGCAACCAACACTAAAAGCAATACCAGGTCTAGTGGTTGTAAGATATAAAAGGCTACCAATAATAGATCGATAAAGTTTTTGATCCACATTTACTCCTTTCTCATCTCTATGTAGTTTACCAGTGGTGGGCATAGGTGTCAATTTTGGAGTTGACTTATCCAGCCCGAACCTTGAGACAAGATCCTTAGCATATTTTTCTTGAGATAAGTAAATTCCATCCTTATGTTGCTGAATTTGTAATCCTAAGAAGAACTTTAATTCACCAACATTGCTTATTTCAAATTCTTTGCCAAGAGAGACTTGAAAATCTTTTGCAAGTTTCTCAGAAGTTGAACCATAGATGATATCATATACATAGACTTGAGCAATGACAACATCTTTCCCACTCCATTTGGTAAACAAGGTTTTATCAGCTCCACCTCTTGAAAAACCTTTCCTAAGAAGAGAAGTAGTTAGTTTTTCAATCCAGGCACGAGGTGCTTGTTTTAATCCATATAATGCCTTGTTGAGCTTAAGGACATGATCTGGGAAATCAGGATTTTCAAACCCCTTAGGTTGAGCAACATAGACCTTTTCCTTTAAATTTCTGTTTAGGAACGCGGATTTTATGTCCATTTGAAATAGCTTAACCTTAAGAAAATAAGCATGAGCTAATAAAAACCGAATGGACTCAAGGCGTGCCACAGGAGCAAAGGTATCGTCAAAGTCAATACCTTCAATCTGTGAATATTCTTGAGCGACAAGTCTGGCTTTATTTCTAACAATTGTGCCAAATTCATCAGACTTATTCTTGAATATCCATTTGGTACCAACAATATTGACATTGGAGGGACAAGGAACTAGTTCCCACACGTCTTGTCTCTGAAATTGATTTAACTCTTCATGCATTGCATTCACCCAAAAGGGATCACTAAGAGCTTCATCAATATTTCTCAGTTCTACTTGCGAAAGATAACAACCAAAATTGCAAATATTTTGAAGTTGTCCTCTTGTTTTAGCAGTAGAGTCTCTACCTCCAATAATACTGTTGGGATCATGATTCCTTTGAACCCATAGGTGTCGAGGAGGGACACGTTCTTGTTCAACAGGAGCAGCCTGATCAGTGCTCTTCTCCTCGTCACTAGAAATATCAGGATCAGCAACAGTTGGGATGACTTCAACTGATTCTGGGATTTCTTTGACTTTCTCAATTGTCTCAGTTGGAGGCAATTCAGCAGGAGGATTATCATGATGAAAATTACTAATTTCATCAATAATAACATTAGCAGACTCCATCATAACTTGGTTTCTGAGATTAAACACTCAAAAACCACGACTATCAGAGGCATAGCCAAGGAAGATACCTTCATCACTTGTAGTATCAAATTTCCCTCCCTGTTCTCGATCTTTTAGAATGTAGCACTTACTTCCGAACACTCTGAGATAGTGTAAGTTGGGTTTTCTACCGTACCACAACTCATAAGGAGTGTTTAGGGTTTTAGACCGTAGGTGACACGGTTGATCAAATAACATGCTGTGAAGACAGCTTCTCCCCAAAATCTTAAAGGTAAGTTTTTGTTATGGAGCATCACCCTGGCCATTTCCTGAATGTTCATATTCTTTCTTTCTGTGACTCCATTAGCTTGAGGAGTAATGGGTGGTGAGTACTGTTGAATAATCCCCAGTTTGTCACAAAATTCAAACACCCTAGTGTCCTTGAATTCAATTCCACGGTCGCTTCTAATTTTCTTTAGTTTACGACCTTGTTCGTTCTGGATTCTATTAACAATAATCTTGAATTCATCCAGGGTTTCTTTCTTATGAGATAGAAATGCAACCCAAGTGAATCTGGTGTATTCATCTACCATAACTAAAGCGTACTTCTTACCCGCAACCGTGGGTTGCTGAATAGGTCCGAAGAGGTCCATATGAATTAAATCAAGTGGAGCTTTAGTGAGAATATCTCGAGATGACTTATGGAGAACTTTCGTTTGTTTACCCTTTTGACAGGCACCACATACACCATCAATCTTTGCACTGGTTTTGGGAACGCCTCTAACAAGTTCTTTATTAATGATCTTAGTTAGAAGATGATAATTGATGTGACCAAAACGCTCATGCCAAAGATGTGTAGATTCCACCTTAGTCAAATTGTAACAGTTACTGAACTGAGTATCTAGAAGATAACAGTTTTTTTTACCACGAGTTCCCTAAAAAATTACTTTCCCAGCTTTGTCTACAATGTCACATCCATTTTCATTGAAGACGACTCTATGGCCTTTGTCACAGATTTGACTAATAGAAAGAAGATTTGCAGTCATACCTTTTACGTATACTACATCATGGATTTTAGGTACGTCGGGAAGTTTGATCGTCCGCTTATTGCTTATGTAGCAGCAACTCCCATCTCCGAATGTTACAAGGCCTCCTTCATAGTCATTCGAAGTTACAAACCACGAGAGATCACCAGTCATATGTCGGCTACATCTACTATCAATAAACCATTGAAAGAGCGATGTTGATTTTAAAGAAAAAGCTCCCATACTAACACCACTATCCTGTTTAGGATTTCTTGTTAGTTTTGTACATCCATTTAGGGAAGCAAACAGTTGTTCAGCTTTCTTATGAAGATTACTTGCAACTTTTATACTTTTCCAGAAGGACATACAAGTATTTTGAAGGTGATTATAAGAGTCACAGAACATACATGAACCAACATCTTTAATCTCGTTTGATTAGTTCTGAGTCCTATCAGGTTTCACAAGGCCTAGACCTCGTTTATCATCTGACTTACGACTATTCTTCAGAGAAGAACGAACAGAGTTATTCAAATCCATTGAAGGAATTTTGACAGATTTCAAATCCTTATACATTGCAATTTCTGCAACAAGATTAGAGTTGATCCGGATTTGATCATCGAACTTTTTCTGGAGAATAACAAGTTTTTCAGAACTTCCTCTACGATCAGAATTTATTCCTGGTGAAGCATTTATGGAATCTTTATTGTCCATATAGTCAGATCGCCTACAAACACAAACTTATAAGGTCTTAAAGGTGTTTGCCTGCTCTGATACCAATTGAAAAAGCGGGGGTCTAACAACCTCACCCAATATTTCGCTTAGCAATCTGTATGGACTAACTCCAATATACTTTTAACAGAATCAACTAGACAGCCAGACTCAATCTTAATAAAAAGTATATCAAAGAGTTATATCTCAATTTCTCGATTCAATCCCAACTCAAACAAATAGAAATCTGCGAGTCTTATTGAATACAAGAGAAATAAACTTGAACGGTAACAAAGACCAATGTTCAAGGATCAATCAATTTCAATCAACAACCAAAGGTTGGATTTACCAATTGATCGATGCAAACGCACAACCTGTGATATTTCAATTATATAAACAAAATATAATGTGGAAAAGAAATAACACAGACACAAGAAGTTTTGTTAAGGAGTAAACCGCAAATGCAGAAAACCCCCGGGACCTAGTCCATATTAAACACCACACTGTATTAATCCGCTACAGACACTAGCCTACTACAAACTAACTTCGGTCTGGACTGTAGTTGAACCCTAATCAATCTCACACTGATTCAAGGTACAGTTGCACTCCTTACGTTTCTGATCCCGGCAGATACTACGCACTTGATTCCCTTAGCTGATCTCACCCACAACTAAGAGTTGCTACGACCCAAAGTCGAAGACTTTAATAAACAAATTTGTATCACACAGAAAAGTCTACAAGAATAGATAAATCTGTCTCCCACAGAAATACCTACGAGTTTTGTTCCGTCTTTTGATAAATCAAGGTGAACAGGAACCAATCGATAACCCGGACTTATATTCCCGAAGAACAACCTAGAATTATCAATCACCTCACAATAATCTTAATCGACTAGCAAAACAAGATATTGTGGAATCACAAATGATGATGCGAAGATGTTTGTGAATACTTTTCTATCTTGCCAATCGGAGAAATTAATCTCAAGCCAATCTTACGATTGCACTCAATCACGATAGAAACAGCAAGATCAGATCACGCAACTACAGAGAAAATAGTTGGGTCTGGCTTCATAATCCCAATGAAGTCTTTAAGTCGTTAACCTACAGGGTCTCGGTAGAAACCTAAGGTTAAAGGAGAATTGACTCTAGCTTATACAACTAGTATCACACAGGAGGTGTGGGGATTAACTTTCCCAGTTGCTAGAGTTCTCCTTTATATAGTCTCCAAATCAGGGTTTGCAATCTAAGTTACCTTGGTAACAAAGCATTCAATATTCACCGTTAGATGAAAACCTGATTAGATTCAAGCTAATATCTTTCAACCGTTAAATCGAACTTAGCTTGTTATACACAAATAAAATATACGTCATTTAGGTTTGAGTAGCCGTACCTAAACGTGTACACCTAGTTGGTTCAACAGTAGTTAACCAATGGTTAGCCATACGAGCACTTTCATATCAACCTTATTCATCTTCACCATAACTAGTCCAAATGACCCAAATGAACTAGTTCGAGAGTTGTTCAATTGCTTAGATCTTATTGAAGTATACAAGACACAATCGAAGCAAAATCGGTTTTGATTCACTCGAATCGATTCATGAACATTATAGCCACGGTTTGCAAATTGCTTTCCTTAATATATAAATGTTTTAGTTCATGAACAAACCAATTTTAGAAAGTAACACACTTAAGTATGCGTACGGGTATGCGTACTTAAGTAACCGGATTTGAGTTTGTTTTGGTTTCCAAACTCAGCAGAAATTCACGGATGTGAACTTTCCGCCAGTATGCGTACGGGTACGCATACTTAGGTAGCCGGATTGAGTTGGTTTTGATTTCCAAACTCAGCAGAAATTTACGGTCGTGAACTTCCACCAGTATGTGTACGGGTACGCATACTTTCCCAGTCTCCATCAACCATTTAGTACACACACAAGTATGCATACATTTGGTTCCCGGTTTTGGACTTATACACTAATGCGCGAACACATTATATGCTTATATCCAAAGATGGTTACGTGTTCTAAACTCTTTATTTCAATCATTGAAACATTCTTAGAGGATGTTAAATAGAGGTTATTCACACATTATTCTTCATCAAAGCAATTTTCAAGATATTGATATAATCAACATGACTTTCGTCACTTGTAAAGATGAACTTGGCCAATGTGAAAGCTTACCAACACATATTTTGAGAAATAGATAAGCAAGATAAACTCGGCTCGAAATAGAAAATGTGTATAATCGAAGTCTATATAGCAATACGACTTTTGTCTCAAGATAGGAGATAGAGTAGATAGACTTTTGAGTGATAGATAAGTTCAAGTCTCCACATACCTTTTTTTCGATGAAGATCCACTAGTTCCTTGAGTATTTCTTCGTATTTGCATGATGAACGATGTGGAGTCTAGAGCTCAACTACACTTTCTATCCTAGTCCGAGACTTAGCTATAAGTAGACTAGAAATCAAGACTTATAGTTTTGGCAACTAAACTTTACAAGAAGCTTGAGATAGCAACGCTTGCGAGTTCGACCGAGCAATGCTCTAACAGAGTCTGACTGTCTAGTTGATTCTCTTGGAATTATATTGGAGTTCTCCATACAGATTGCTAAGCGAAATATTGGGTGTGGTTGTTAGACCCCCGCTTTTTCACTAGTACATAACTTGTAGCAAATATAGGATATATTGTGATTTTTTATATCTATTCCTTCGGTACGATTCTTTTTTCCTCTTTTACCTTCATATCTTATTGTCCCCTTAGATTGGAGCATACGAATTTTAAACTTATCTAGGTGATCAAGATATTGCATGTCCTTAGGTGTGTTTGAGTGTCCTAGATATTGCGTGTCTTTACCTTAAATATCAAAATTATGTTTTTATCTTTACCCTTAATACTATAATCTAACTCTTCTATTCAATTTCAATCAAACACAAAAACCTAACCTTGCATCTGCCGATTTCTAACAAAACTTCATTTCATTTTTTTATTTTTTGAACTAAATATCGTCGATTAAATTGTCGATTGTTTATCTTCTATATAACAATTCAAGAAAATCAATATGAAACCTAATTGAACTAATCCAGCAATTAGTTAATCTTTTAAATTGAAACAACCAAATTCAGTTGGAGAATTTGAAGAAGAATAACAGGAAGAACAATTCTGTTCGTGTTAATCCTCCAATGAATATGAACAAGAATCACAGGAAATAATGAGAATGTGGTAATTCTCTATCAAATACATTAATTTAAATTAGTTATTCCA
The DNA here is from genome assembly GCA_023531105.1 of Papaver atlanticum. Lineage (NCBI taxonomy): Eukaryota > Viridiplantae > Streptophyta > Magnoliopsida > Ranunculales > Papaveraceae > Papaver > Papaver atlanticum. Next base: position 92,720 of record JAJJMB010016199.1, read on the forward strand.
TTCACAATTAGTTTATAAGGTTTCAATTTTCAGAAATGCAAGAAATATCTACAGATTTGTTTTTAAATACGTTGATAGTTTATATGGATGTTCATATATGATCTATGTTTATTATGAATTACTTTAAAATTTTAAATGTTGTCTTCATTTAAGTTTTTATGCAGTCATCGTAGTAACCTCAACCTTATTTTTTGCAGGATCACCATAACACTTGTTGTCTTTTCAGACACCAATCGATATCCTTTACACTGAAGAAATGATTATTGTGTACTGAAGACGGTGTTTTCTTCTAATTTGTAGAAGCCTTAGGTTTGCTGCTTACGGTGCATTTTTGGATACCATGCATTTTCCGTTTGGCAAGATGATGTAACTCTATATGATGTCTAGCAGATTTTAAGCCTCAACATAGGAGGTAAATCCGTGAAGTACGCGAACTATGGGAAGGTGTTAGATTGATATAAGCTTTACGCTTTGAAAATGAAAGTATTTTATTGGTATTCGTAGACGACTAAGTCGGGTTTGAAGTTAGGTAAAGGCAATGGAGAGTGTTCAATCTTAAGAGCTTGAGGAAGAAGTTCAAGAAAACAAAGGATTTTAAAACTAAAGGAGATGCGGTTGAGAAACGAAATAATGCTACAACCATTGCATATCTGATGTACATCTTGAGATGCATTATTTTCCTTAAATTTTTTGGTTCTCGGGTGAACGCCAACTATGTACAACTACTGGATCATTTAAGCAAGGTGGCTGACTATTCTTAAAGTACTGCGTGCCTTACATTCTTGATAAAAGAGTTGAGAAAGATTTCTGAGTTAAAAAAATGACTTAATTGGAGGGAATATGAGTCTACTCCATGTAAGTTGACTAGTGTTGTTATTATTGTATTTGTTGAGTTTATTTTAATCTTTGCTTATATTACATATAATTTGATGTTGACGTAGGTGTGGATGTACGAGCACTACCCAAGCTTAAGAAAAATGGCTTCAACAAACAAGAAGTTAAAAGAAGAAGGTCTCATTGGAGTCCGATATGTGTTCACTAGTAAAACGAGGAGCTTGAATAAGGATTAGTTTTGAGAGAAAAAATAGATAACAAGATGGTCGAGGTTATCTTTGATCCTTACATAGAAGTAATAAAGGAGCACAATTGAAGAAAAAAGAGGGGGGGGGGGGGGTACCAAGTTCACCACTAAATTTGAATTTGGTAACCTGTATGGACAAACTTGTCACAATCAGTGGCACAAATCAACAGTAAAGATCTGATACCTGAAATCAATATCCAAGTAATAACCTAGTATGTACCAAACTGTAAAACGAAGCGAATTCCAACAAGAACAAGTCTTGTAATATTTCTTTCGAGATACGTGTTCTCAAGAATAAATCTTGTAGGTTCTATACAGTCTTTTAGACTTAAAACACTGTCTAGGTTATTTTAAAGTACTACTTGCGATATTTATATTATAAAGATAAATAATATAATGCGGAAATAAAATAACAAAAAGCACCAAAAAAATTGTTAACGGGGAAAACCGTAAAGCATAAAAACCCTGGACCTAGTCTAGAACTTGAACACCACACTTTATTAAGCCGTTATAGAGACTAGCCTACTTTCAAACTCTGGACTAGAATTTAGTTGAGAACGAACCGACTCTGCAAGCAATTCAACTTCAATTGCATTCTTTTACGTCTTTTCAATCTCGCAAGACCCAACACAAGACAATTCCTTTAGCTGACCCCCTTTACATACCTAGGAGTTACTTCAACATAAGTGAAGACTTTTGTCAGAGCATTGCTCGGTTGAACTCACAAGTATTGCTATCTCAAGCTTGTTGTCAAATTTAGTTGATCAAAACTATATCTTGATTTCTAGTCTATATTTAGTCAAGTTTCGGATTAGGATAGAAGTGTGTAGTTGAGTACCAGACATCACTGCGTTTTACCGTTTGAAGGCGAAGATCAACCGAAGCTTTTGGATAACTTCATTAACAAAATATAAGTGAAGACTGAACCACCTATTACTCATGTTTTCATTTTTCTATCTATGAGACTATGTCGCATGACTAATTAGACTATTACGTTCGAGTCAAGTTTATCTTGTTAATTATTATCGAAATATGTATGACTAAGCTTAAGAACATTTGTTCATACTTGATGAATTTGGTTAAAACAATTTATTGTTTATGACCTAAATCGTGGTTCAAGTTAATCATTTGAAAATTGCCTGGAACAGTAATACGTGTCATTAATGTTATTCGGGAATGTTTCAAATTGATTATTTGAGAGATATAGAACTACTGTAAATCTGGGTATAGGACAATACACGTACCAACTTACATACTGGAACAACTGTTATAAGTCCGGAGCCATAGTACATGTACCCAGTACGCATACCGGCGTAGTTATAGTTCAACAACGACTTTTAGTATACATACCGAGAATGCAAACCCAAAAAAGTCTATTGACTCGTGAACTCAGGATGGTACACATAACTAGTATGCATACCGAAAAAGTTATGTAGACTCCTGAACTTGTTTTGTCTTAAGGGTATACAAACCCGGTACACGTGCCATGAAAAAATTACCTTAGCTTAAATCTAAAACAACCTTTGATTTTGGAAGTCTATATAAGAAGAACCTCAAGCAACTGGGATCTTTGAATCCCATACACTTTTCTTGTGTGTCCTAGTTGTAAATTAGAGTTGTCCTCTCCTTTAAACCTTTTTAGGTTGCGATTAAAAAGACTTCACTTAGGGATTCGTGAAGCCAGGTACGATTATCTTTATCTTGATAGTTTGTGTATCCTGATCTTGCTACTGATTGTTGAGTCTCACTCCGATCAGGCAGGATATATAGAAATCACAAAGTTTCTTCGTCTCAGAATTTGTGATTTCGTAAATGTATTCTTCTATAACGATTCTTTGTTGAAATCGGAGTAGGTTTACTTATGAGGTGAATAATAATCTAGGTTGCTCATTAAATTTATAAGTTTCGGATTTTGAGGTTTGTTAGACTTTGTCTATTGCAAACGATTTCCTATCTCACATTGATCTTTTGATTAAAACGGAAATCACATATAGGCTTATCTGTGGGAGGAAAATTGGTTTAAAGTCTTCAATTGAGTTGAAGCAAATCTTAGGCTGTAAAGGACGTCAGCTAAGTGAATTAATTGCGCAGAGTCTTGCGAGATTCAAGAGGCGTAAGGAGCGTGACTGTAACTGAATTACTTTGAAGGAGCACGACTGTAACTGAATTACGGTGGATTTGGTCTCAACTACATTCCGGTCCGAAGTATTGATAGTAGGCTAGAGTCTGTAGCGGCTTAAAACAGTCTGATGTTCAAATCTGGACAAGGTCCCAGGGTTTTCCTACAATTGCGGTTTCCTCGTTAACAAAATTTGGTGTTTGTGTTATTTCTTATTCCGCATTATATTGTTTATCTTTATAATTGAAATATCACGGGTTGTACGTAAATCAATCAAAGTAGATACGTTTATCATAATTATTTGATACGACTTGATTAATCTTGGATATTGATCTTTGAAATCGTCCAAGAACTCTCATGGCATAATCAGGTTCACAGACTTGTTTCCGTTTACATATTGATTGTGAGAGAAAGAGATATAAACTCTTAATATATTAAGCTGTAACTCTCAGAATTATATTTGAGTTTAGTCCATACAGGTTTCCTAACAAAAATTGGTGGTGTATTTTGGTACCCCCGCATTTTCAACTTTTATGACTATTATGCCTCTGACAGAAAGCCTATTTGATTTTCTTCAGAAAGATATTCAATCAAGGTATAAAAATCTAATTGCTATGAGTGATCTTCAAGAAAAGAAGATATCAAATGAACTCAACACTACAGGTTGAACTTATTCTCTCCAAAATTCATAAAGATACATAATCAATTGTACCTCACAAGAATAATCTAAACAAATCAAACCAGAAATGATTTGGATATTGGAATCACAAAATCTGAGATGAATAGAACTTTGTGATTTCTATCTATCAAGTTCCTGATCTAAAGTTTCAAAAACTTAGAAGATCACTAAGAACAAGAACTATCAGGTAATACATAGTCTGACCGGGATTCACGAGTCCCTTAGTGAAGTGTTTCAAAGTCATAACCTAATAAAGTTTCTCCAAAGGAACCTAGGTTTTTTGAAAACAAAAATTTAGCCGCAACTAGGATATAGAAGTGCCAGGATTGATTACTAATGTGCAGGAAGTCCTCTATTTATATTGATGAACAATACTAAGCAAATGAGGTTCCATGTTTACGAACTGCTTTGTATTCAATCAAGATAAAATTCTCCATATAGAGTATGCATGAAAGCATGTGAGAAGTTTTCTTTCAATTACAAAGAAAATATGTGCAACAATGATGCACCAAGTGGTTTGTGAAAAAGCGGGGGTCTAACAACCACACCCAATATTTCGTTTAGGCAATCCGTACGAACAAACTCCAATATATTTCCAAGAGAATCAACTAGACAGTCAGACTCAATCAAGGAAAATACATCCAAGAGTTATATCTCTGTTTCTCAATGTAATCAGCAAATCAAACAGATTGAAATCCGCGAGCTCGATTATTATGAGAAACAACTTGAACGGTACCAAAGACCAATATTCAAGTGTCAATCAATTTATATCAACAACCAAAGGTTGGATTATCTAATTGATTGAACTATGCACAAACTATGATATTTCAATTATATAAACAAATATAATGCGGAAAATAAATAACACAGACACCATAAATTTTGTTAACGAGGAAACCGCAAATGCATAAAAACCCCGAGACCTAGTCCATATTTGAACACCACACTGTATTAAGCCGCTACAGACTCTATCCTACTACAAGTTAACTTCGAACTGAAATATAGTTGATCCCTAACCAATCTCACACTGATTAAGGTACAGTCGCGTTCCTTACGCCTCTGAATCCCAGCATGACTCTACATACTTGATTCCCTTAGCTGATCTTACCCACAACTAAGAGTTGCTACGACCCAAAGTCGAAGACTTGATAAACAAATCTGTCTCACACAGAAAAGTCTATTGAATAGATAAATCCGTCTCCCATAGAAATACCTACGAGTTTTTGTTCCGTCTTTTGATAAATCAAGGTGAACATGAACCAATTGATACACCGGACTTATATTCCCGAAGAACAGCCTAGTAATATCAATCACCTCACAATATTCTTAATCGTATGGTGGCGAAATAAGATATTGTGGAATCACAAACGATGGGACGAAGATGTTTATGATTGCTTTTTATCTTACCTATTGGAGATTGAATCTCGAGCAAATCTTAGATAAGATAGTACTCAATACGATAGAACAAAGTAAGATCAGAACACGCAACTACAGAGAAAATAGTTGGGTCTGGCTTCAAAATCCCAATGAAGTCTTTAAGTCGTTAACCTATAATGGTTTTAAAAAAACCTAGGTTAAAGGAGAATCGACTCTAGTCGCAACTAGTATCACACAGGAGGTGTGGGGATTATGTTTCCCAGTTGCTAGAGTTCTCCCTTATATAGTCTTCAAATCAGGGTTTGCAATCAATGCTACCTTGGTAACAAAGCATTCAATATTCATCGTTAGATGAAAACCTGATTAGATTCAAGCTAATATCTTTCAACCGTTAGATCGAACTTAGCTTGTTAAATACAAATGAAATGTGACTTCATTTAGATATGGGTAACCGTACCTAAACGTGTACACTTAGTTGGCTCAACAATAGTTAACCGAAGTTAGCCATATGAACACTTTCATATCAACCTTGTTCATCTTAATCACAACTAGTTCAAATGACTCAAATGAAACTAGTTATAGAGTTGTTCAATAGTTTATATTCTCATAGAAGTATACAAGACACAATTGAAGCAAAATCGATTTTGATTCACTCGAATCAATTCATGAACATTATAGCCACGGTTTGCAAAAGATTGCATTCCTTATTTTATAAATGTATTAGTTCATGAACAAACTGATTTTAGAACATAACCCACTCAAGTATGCAAATGGGTACGCATACCGAAGTAGCCGGACTTGGTCTGCGTTCGCCAGTATGCGAACGGGTATGCATACTGTCGTACACAACCAAACTCAGTTGATTCCCGGACTTGAACTGTTAAGCCGGTACGCATACGGGTATGCATACTAAGTTCCCGGACTTCAACTATCAAACCAGTACGTATACGGGTATGCATACTATGGTTCCCGGACTTAGAATAAATTGCAACAGTTAGCATACAAGTACGCATACTGTACTATATCCAATCAATGGTTAGTTGTTCTAAACTCCTATTTCAATCATTGAAACATTCTTAGAAGATGGGAATAGCTGTCTCACACAAACTATTAGCTTCAAAGCAATTTTCAAGTGATCAAATGATCAATACGAAACATTCCGAGTCTACACCAAATGACTGTCTCACGCAAATCATATAAGATGTTACCAGGCGATTTTCACATGATCATCTTTTGACTTACGTCAAAAATAAAAGATGAACTTGGTTAAAGCGAAAGCTTACGAACATATATTTCGAGAAATATGTAAACGAGTTAAACTCAGCTCGAAATATCAAATGTGTATAATATAAAGTCTATATAGCTATACGACTTTTGTCTCAATAGGATATAGAATAGAAATAGAATTCTGAGTGATAGATTAGTTCAAGTCTCCACATACCTTTTGTTGATGAAGTTTCACAAGCTCCCCTTAGTAGTTCTCCGTCTTCAATCGATGAACGCCGTGAAGTCTAAAGCTCAACTACACATTCTATCCTAATCCAAGACATAGCTATAAGCAGAATAGAAATCAAGACTTATAGTTTTGGCAACTAAACTTGACAAACAAGCTTGAGATAGCAATGCTTGCGAGTTCGACCGAGCAGTGCTCTAACAGTTTGCCAGTGTTGATGGTGGATTTTCGACAAAGGTCAAAATCGTAAAATCATGATACTGCATGTTTCTGACCCAGCTTCAGGAACGCATGTGATGATTCATATTTTACGATCTGTGAACCGTTTCATGATCTCTGATCGAGTTCCTCTCAGTGCCATGATGAATATGTTTCTCGAAAGGCCTCCCAATAGCTAAGCGTTCGATGCTACGCATTTCATCGTGACCTCTACATAGAAGAATGATTGGGCGGTCCTCCTACATAATTGTTTGTTGAGAGGGCATAACGCCTTCAGGACGTCGGCGACACTCGTTGTTCCCTGACTATGTAGAAAGACCGTGTATAGATTCAGGCGGCTCTCCTACATAATTGTTTGTTGAGGGGGCTAAACGCCTTCAGGACACCAACGCTGCACATTGTTTCATGACTATACACCTTTCAGAACGAGTATGATGCTTCAACTATCTCATATCTCGATTCTACAATAGATTAATTCTACCGTGACATTCGCCACTGAATTCCTAGAAAATAATCTATTTTATCTTATTACTCCGTTCCATGGCTATCCCCGGCTGATTCCATGGATTAGTAATAGATAACCATCTTATCTCATTACTCTGTTCCTTGAATTCCCAGGCTGAATTCATGGATTAGTAATAGATACACAATTCATTTATTACTCCGTTTCATGAGGCATTCTCCGCTGAATTTCATGAATTAGTAATACATATCCAACAATCGGGCATCTGGACTATCACCGAGTAAGCCCCAATAAAATGGTGCATGTGTACTCAACAATGATGCACGAACGAGCATTCGAAAATATGGACAAACGAGGAATCCTACACAAAACAGGAGAGAGAAAATAATAATAAAAAATAGAAAAGAGGCGCCTAGGGACCGGGCCCACCAGCCGGCCGGTCATGCCGCCATGACCGGTCCCCCACGCCCTCTTCCTTTATTTTTCTTATTTTATTTATTTTCATGAACTCATGAAAACTCCTTCATTCAAGCAACTTTCCTTGTTTGAGCAAAACTCACGGTTTCTCCATATTTTCACGGTTTCATGAAAAATAATAAAAATAGGGAAAGGTGTCGCGGGACCAGGCTCCCTAGCCGTCCGTCCATGCCCTATCCGTGGCCGGTCCCACACCTTGCAATCCCTTGTTTTCATAATTATTATTTCCCTCATCTCATGAAACTCCTCCGTTTGAGCAAAAATCATGGTTTCTTCATATTTTCTCAAATATTGCTCAAACCATGAAAAAAGCCAAAAAGTCAATTGGTCTCATGACCGACTAGGCTTTTCACGAAAATATTAAAATAGTATTGTTATTTTAATATTCTCAAAACATTGATCAAACGAGCAAAGTCCTACTTTCTCATTCGAGCAAAATCAAGGATTTCAGTCAAAGATCAAACTCTTCTGAAAATCCAAAATATTGCTCAAACGCGCATCAGAAAATACCGAAACTCTCAGGATTGAGATACGGGCATTATGGTGACACGTGCATGCTTCCTTGACCGACCAAGGCCGGCCCTAAGGCTCTCAAGGAGCCGGTCCCACACATCTTTATCATTTTGACCAAATTTGCTCAATTGCTCATATTGGGTCCAAACTCTTTCCAACCAACTTGAAATTTGCTCAAACGACCATCAGCTGGTCCCACGACCACCAAGGGCCGGTTTCATGCCCTCTTGGTCGGTCCCTCACTTCTCCATAAATTAGGTTTTATTACCTAATGCTCGGACGAGCACTATTTTAATAAATGATGAAACTGGCATTTGATCATTCTTTCACCAACCGGTCAACTAAGGACTCTGGTGCATGCTCACTAAAGCACTTGGGCACCACATGGTCGTCCATCATCCCATGTGGTCGGTCCCTCCTTCACTCAGTAACCTATTTTCAGTAATTCATCAATTGACGAACAATTGATCAAAAATTAGGGTTTCGAACAAACGCTCCACGAATCATAATTCTGAGCAAGTTCAAACACTAATAATTTTATGTTGATCCAGAAATCAATATCTTAATTAATTATATAATATTCGGTCCATCTACCAATATTTTAATTAATATTTTATTGGGCCACGTTACCAGTAATTCATGGAATTGAGCAATACTTGCTCAGTTGCTCGAATATTGATTAATCTATCAATATTCAGTAATTTATCAATATTCAATAATTCATCGAATTGAGCAATACATGCTCTTGCTCGAATATTGACCAACTATCAATATTTAGTAATTCGTCGAATCGAGCAATACTTGCTCAGTTGCTCGAATTTACAATATTTTCCCAGACGAGCAATATCAACATAAGAACTGTAGTCTCAATCATAAATCACTGAGCATTCGTCACTCATGCTCAATTCAACAAAAATTAGACTCACTGTCTAATAAGTCAACGACTGACTAATCAAATACACGTCTGCTTTGCAGACTCCACGTTCGTGAGACATTAATCACGTCACATGGGGGATATCAATTATGGTTTTGGTATGGTGGCCTACGGCACGTGTGTTCATCCACGATGAGAAATGTGAGTAAGTCATGCAAACGGTTGAAGGAGTTAGCAAAGTAGTGGGTGCACGATCAGTCAAGTCTCCACACGACATGGAACTGACTTTACCATGATCTCTCACTTTCCCACTCTTTCACTCAAGAAACCATCACACTTACTGGGATCAATGTGGTCACTATTCTGACAATATAAATAAGTCTCGGAATTCACGATTGAGATAGACGCAAAAAATACAGAGAAAATCCACGAGATATTGAACAGACAATCCATCGTCTAACCAAGAATCATCGTGTGAGCAACACTCTCTCAATCATTCGAAACTTATTTACACAAATTAGCAGAAACCTTCAACACATCCAAAATCCTTGATCATCATTGATCCCACACAATTCTTATCTTCCCTCCTACAGATCAACCCATCCCTCTTTGTGACCGAATTGACTCTGGAACGACCATTGACTTGGTTTAGGCCGGAGTCCTACAGATTGATCTCTCGAACTCAAAGCACTCCCGTGTAGTGCATCTGTTTGAGGTTAAGCAGTTCGCTCGATTGAGGAGTCTCGTCCACACGGTCGTCTCTTCATTTCCCTAAAAAACCAGCGAATCGTTTTTCCCCATCTACAACCAGATAGCTAATACTAAGTGGTTCTTGAACCGTCAAACAGTAGTAGAGTAATTGTTAGAACACTGCTTAGTCGAACTCTCAAGTTTTGTTATCTCAAGCTTGTTGTCAATGTTATATGAACAATACTATATCTTGATTTCTAGTCTTCTAAAATTGAGTCTCGGACTAGGTATAAAAGTTGGTGGTTATGTTTTAGGCATTACTGAATTAATCCTCGAAGACTGAAGATCGACGAAGAAATTTGGAGAACTTCATCAACAAAGAGGTATGTGAAGACTGGACCATTCTATTTACTCACATGTGTTACCATTCTATCTTTACGAGACTATGTTGTATGACTTCTAGTAGATTCAATATTGCAAAGAAGAAATTTCGAATTAAGCTTGTCTTGTTAAACATCTCAAAATATTATTTAATCAATGGATGTTCACTGGTCTTTAGTAATCTTAGTTCGAAACAATTTATTGTTTAAGAACTATTTTTGGGTCATATGGATCATTTGAAAATTTCCTAAGCAATGGTATTTTATATCTATAGCAAATGAGAATGTTTCAGCATAAAAAGAGTGTGTACCAGAACTACTGAAATATGGACTCAGGGTCTGAATGGGACAGTTCATGAATGATGGTGATATGAATATATGAAATAGCCAACGGTTCACGAACCGTAGACCTCTGAGTTCGGGAATAGCCGAATGGTTCATGAACCGTAGCACCCTGAATTCACAAACTGGCTAATGGTTCACGAACCGTCTTACAAATAGTCCTAGTGCGTATTAGCCGATGCTCAAAAATTATTTTCATAGATATGTTTAACATTGCTATGACTCTCGTAAATAGATTTAAGGCATCTATGATCACTAAAACACCTTGTGTATATGTGCATCATAATTCAAGTCTGAAGTGTTTAAATGAACATAATATTGTTTACAAGTTTTAAATACATATTTGCCAGGAACTATCATTGTACACGATTTCCATAACCCGGACCACAGTGTATATTCTTTTATGTGATTTGAAAACAAGTTTATCACATGCTTAATTGAATCCTTAACTAGGGTTTCATCTAAACAGAAAAAGTGTTAGCTTGATTCTCAAGTTATCTTAGCTTGAATTCTAAGAAATCATCAGTCTTGAAAACCTATAAATAGAGAGACTCATTCAACTGGAAAATTCAATTCCTGATACTTATGTGTCATAATTGATTGCTAGACTCGTCCTCTATTGACCTAGGTTTCCTCTGAGAAACATAATTAGGTCTATGATTGAAAGACTTCACTTAAGGACTCGTTAAGTCAAGTCCGAGTATCTTTACCTTGATTGTTTGTATATCCTGATCTTGTTCTTTCTCTTGTCGAGGATTTAGTAATCTCTTTCAGGAACGAGATAGATAAAAATCGCAAAGTTCTCTTCGTATCAGACTTTGTGATTCCTCAAGATAGATATATGAAAACTATTCTTAATTGATTAGTTCACGATTTTTCTTGAGAGGTGTTTAAGAATCCAGGCTTCTCAGCTAACTGAGTGTAAGTGTTCTGGATTTATGAGGTTTGCTAGTTTTCTCTATTGCAAACAGATTTTCAAGCTTGATCTATTCGATCTAAAGAGAAATCAAAAGGCGTCTCTTTTAGAGGCATATTAGTATCAAAAGTCTTCACTTAGGCTGAAGAAAATCTTAGGATGTAAAGGACGTCAGCTAAGGGAATTAATTGCCTAGAGCCTTGCGAGGTTCAAGAGACGTAAGGAGCACGACTGAAGCTGAATTGCTTGCAGGGTGAATCCAGTCTCAACTACATTGCAGTCTAAAGCTTGATAATAGGCTAGTGTCTCTAACGTCTTAATATAGTTCGGTGTTCAAATCTGGACGATCCCGGGGTTTTCTGCAATTGCGGTTTCTTCGTTAACAAAACTTATGGTGTCTTATGTGTTTTGCTTTTCCGCATTATATTGTTTATCTTTATAATAGGAATAACACAAGTAGTACGTATTCAATACTAGTAGATAAGTCCATATTAATTGTGATCAATTACAAGACTCATTCTTGTAGAATTCGTATCTTGAAATACAAATAACAAGTTTCATACTTGGCAAAATTCCGGTTTGATTATTTAGATACGACTAGATTGATCTTGGATGTTGATATTTGAGATCGTCCAAGTAGCCTTCTTAATAATCAGGTTCACGGACTCTTGTGTCTAAACTTTTTGATTGAGAAGAGTTAGAGATATAAACCATATATACATATTGTCAAGGATCATTAAGTTGATCTACTTGCAATTGTATTAGGTTTTTTCCATACAGGTTGCCGAATGAAAAATTTCCATACAGGTTGCCGAATGAAAAAGTTGGTGATGTACTTGGTACCCTCTCATTCTTAGTAATTATCACGTGATCAAATTAGTTCGTGAACTCAAAGTCCTCTCTTAACTCAGGAAACTTTTGATTTGGGCAAGTTAGAGAACTGCCAAAATAGTTTATGTACTTGGAAGCAAAAGGTGCACATGAAACATTAAAAATCAAATAAGATTTTAGAAGACGACTCAGAGTTGTAGTTATGCATGATTCATCTTTGGTATGTCTATTCCTATGATTCCTCTCATGTGCGCATTAAACAAACTTTGTTTAACCGCCTTATAAGCTCTCTTCATTTCTACATCCATTTTCTTACGCTCTACTATTTGAATAATATTTGTTTTTTTTGTTTTTTTTAAACACTCTTGATAGTTGAATTCTGAAGTTGATGACTGTGCGACATCTTGAGTTGCCTTTCTGTTATTTATTTTTAACTCTTTTGACACTCGGTCCATCATCTCATTCTGCATGTCCATTAACATTAAGTTTAGAATTACCATGTGGGAATTTTCCAGTGTTGGGTTGAGGTTTTGAGTTTGTTTTTGATGAAGAATAAAGAGACCTTTGAGAAGCATTTGTAGTCTCGTAAGGTTACTCCTTTGGTACTTGATATCCATTCAGTAGATCAGGGTTATATCTGTTCAGCCCTCTGAGGATGTGGATACAGGCTTCGTGCTTAAAACTCGAAGTTCTTGTTCTTTGTCATTCCTTTCGAGTTTTTCGTTTCTGCAATTTGAATATTTATATATTAGTTATTATGATGAACATAATATGTATTAAAAATCAATTAAATAATTTGAAATACCAGTTACTGACTTCAGTATCACCGCTGTCTCTTTGATGATTCATTTACATCATCAAATCTACCCAACTATTTATGTCTTTGCTGATTATATTAAACGACCTGACAACCTATTAGCATCAAGTTTTTGAATATTCCCAGTTTCCTGGCTAAAATACTTATAAATATTCACCCAAAGCGTATCATGTTGTTGTTAAGTGAAAAGACGAGGGTACCCAAATGCACCACAATTTTTAAAATATCCACCTATAAGTCCTCTTACCGAAAGTGATCATCTATGGACAAAGTCGAGACAATACAACAAATCGGTATTCACACTTTGTGTGATTGTCTATGGATACAAGATCGAGACAATACGACAACCAAAGTGTGATACTTGATAATAGGTTCAGACTTAACCAAACTCTATAGGATCACTATCAAGTATATATGGAGTTAACGTTTGTGTAATTTACTTTAAATTATATAAACAAATATAATTGCGGAAAACAAAAGTAAATCACACAACAAGATTTTATTAACGAGGAAACTGCAAATGCAGAAAAACCCCGGGACCTAGTCAGAGTTGAATACTCTCGAAATTAAGCCGCTATTTAAAATCTAAACCAACTTCGTATAGTTGAGACCAAGCAACTACCCCTAGTTCACTTAGTTTCCTCGGTATCCCTGCGCTTCCGACTTCGATGAATGCACGCACTGGAACAATTCCTTTGGATTGTATTCCAAAAAGTAAAGGAACAACAAATCTGTTTAGTAACAACTCTTTCGATTCTTTCAAGATAAAGATATCTCAAGTCATACGCAAAGGCTCTTCCATTTAATAATAACCTCCTTTGCCTGGTTAGATCAATCTATCCAATAACTACAAAGTAGTCAAGTTTAGATTCACAATCAATCAATATAGATTCCAACAAGAAACTATAAAGTGATGCCGATCTCACGCAACTAATCAATCGAATAAATACGATTCTAGTTGGATCCCATCCGATCAAGGTTTGTGCACACTCAAAGATAAGAGAACCAAATAAGAAATCTTCTTTGTCTTCAAATCTTCAATAAACACCTGCACAACACCACTTGATTCTCTTGTGATCAATCACACACAGAACGGAGTCTATTAACAATAGATTATCACAAGATGTCTTTAGATCTACAAACAGTTCTAAAGATCCCGTCGATACTTCGATCTAGTTTGAGTGAATCTTATAACAGAAGAGAAGATTCTCAAGAATAAACAAACTAGGTGCAATCAAAGTTTTAACAAACGTTAGTCAATCAAATCAATTGAAAACTAATAACAATGCAATTATCTAGTTTACCAACGGTACTCGTAGAGATTCTTGATCCCATAGAAGTTGTTAAACGAGCGGTCGTAACAGATTTCGCTTAATTAGGGTACTTCCCTCTCCGATTAGACGGCTCCACCAGAAACGACAAAAAGATGAAGTATAGTTTGCTAGAAATACAAACTTAGGTATTTATAGACCAAGGATGTTTGGACACCAAGGAATTTCCAAAATCGAAAATATTCCCAAGATATGCAATGAATAACAAAATTCGGTTTTCTTAATTCTAATAAATGCTTGTCCAAAATTTCAGAAATCTCTCAATAGAAAATCTCCAATTAGTAAATGCACAATACTAATTTTTATTCTCTAGAGATATGCATTTAATTGCTGGTAATTAAAGCATATAAAACCAAAAACCTTAATTAAAAGATTCTCAATTTATTTCGCATAGGATATCCTTAAGTACTAAGGAATATCTTTGAACAATAAATGATAAGAGTTACTGAACGTGTTCAAAGTATGTTGACATCTTTTCACTATAAATCCTTATTCATATTTACATGGATTTACATTCTTGGAATCGGTTATACCACACTTCCAAACAAGTTTAGAATTGGTTCACCTGTATTCCAAGATCATTATGTGATTGATCAAATATCAAATCACATACATGGGTTCAATCGGTTCTACCAATCACTAGGATCGGTTATACCTTAATATGAAAACACTTGTGATCGGTTACACAAGTTACCAGGATCGGTTACATCAATTACCAGGACCGGTTACCATATACTTACGGTATTGCTTGTGATCGGTCACACCAGTTACCAGGATCGGTTACACCAATTACCAGGATCAGTTATACTAATTACCAGGACCGGTTACACCAATTACAAGGATCGATTACACATACACTCTGTGATCGGTCACACCAATTACTAGGATCGGTCACACCAATTACAAATATCGATCATACCATCTCATGGTGATTACTTGGGATCGGTTACACTAATTTATAAAAACTAGTCATACCAAATCATAAGTCAGGCATTGTGATTAGTTATACCAAGATACATAACAAAGTTACCATCGGTTCTACCATCTCACACATATTGGTAATCCAAAGATTTGCAATGAATAGCCGTACCAATAAGCCTAGCGATTTCCCTTTCGATTCATAAAACAAGTTCATGAATGTACTTCCTTTAAACAAATTTAAAACATTGTTTCCTAGGATGAAATCTTCACCATAACCCATTCACATAATCATAACGATATAAACAAGATTATGTCGATGGCATATCTACGAAGTTCAAAAGATAAGCGTTATACTTCGTAGTCTAATTCCTAATACTATGATCATACAAATATGACCATGTCACATTACTAGAGTATCATACAATATGTACATTATATACAGCTTCGAAGTTATGTTTTCAATATAGCACGACTTGGAAGATACGTTAGGAATGAAATCAGTTCAAGTCAATATTACTAACCTCAAGAGGAAGGATGATGTTGTCGTTGAAGTTCACTTCTTCTTCACTTTCTTCAGGTCTTCCGAGTAATACTTGTATGTCTCAACATTCCTAGACTTTCTAGTCTAACCTAAACGAAGTTGACTCTAGTATACAATCAAGCGACTTTAAATGAGTTTTGAGTCACTAAAATAAGACAACCAAACTTGACATACCAACGCTTGGTGAGTTCAACCGAGCTATGCTCTAACATTAAGCACCATTTAGATTAAGCGTAAACGCTACATAACCTATGAAAATAGCTTTATCTTCATCCAGACTATACGTTGGACCTCAAACTTTTGATCATGAAACATTTTCTGTTGGAGTATTTTGTGTTTGTGATAACCAACCATTCTTTTGGATTTTTTATATATTATGGTTTAAAGATTAAGAGTATGACATTGACAAAGTTTGAGATTATAAGAAATTTTGGGTGTAGAAAGTGGGATTTTAGAGTTGAAAATAGCTGAATTTATGGAGAATGAAATTAGAGTTGTTGGATGAAACTAGCCGTTATTGGCTCAAACATGTCTAACCGTCTTAATATGACGATTCAGAGCCGAGGCTCGGCTTTACCTAGGCCGATCGTTTTCGGCTCAACTTGAGCTGGGATGAGCAAACTCTCAGATTGCCCATCCATTTTAACAATCTGCCTATCCCATTGTAGGGTGAAAATGGGCAGCCCATTTGCATACCCACTGGAATTGCTCAAGTCAATACATTTTCCTTCACTAACTCTCTCTACGGTGAATTTTTTGTTTATCTTTTATTAGTCTTTATTTCCCCTTTATTTCCTTAACTCTATCCTCCTCTTGTTCCATCAATATTCTCTTTGAATCTATGCATTTATGCTCACATCCTATGGTTTCACATCAAAGACTGTACAACACTATTGTTAAAACTAAAAACTGAAAAGAAACAACCATTTCTTCCTGAAAAGTGAAAACAGATTTGGAACTGCTCAATTTAAAAAATTTCAAACCAAACAGTCTCATATTGTTTCTAGTTGTAAGTTGTGAAACTGCATGTCAGTTTACGGATAGGATGATTTACGAAGTATCTAGGTTATCACAAAGGAATTACAATCTTAGCATTATAGTTGATGATTACTCAGTTAGTCAGTTCACAACCAAATAGGCCTCTCACATCATGGCACAGGTTTTAGTTCATTGTACTATAAATCACTGCGCCGGCCTGTCATAATACAAAAATCTTTCCAAATAACTCTCCTTTCAGTTCATAATCAAAAAGCCTATTGAAAGTTCATCAAAGTGAGTGTAATCACAATCCTTAAACTGTCCTCATCAGTGAAGTACGATGAGATTCTCTTTCAATTTATTTATTTCGAATGGATGGCTTTGTTTGCGCGCTGATTTAATAATGAGTGGGGGGCATTGGGGGTTACTTAATTACACGCCTTTCTCCTTAAATTTGAGGCGGCAAATGTTTACCTCTTGCTGCAGCCTGCAGCTTCACAAATCAAAGGACGGGGCCGATTTGAGTACGAGAGCAGTAGTTTTGGAAAATATAGGTAGCAGAATTGGACGGTCAGGATCTTTCTGATTACCGTATTTTTCTCTTTTGGTGTCAGGTACTTTTGAACAGTGTTAGCAGTTATTTCGGAGAACTAAAACGTTTAGACTGAGTGTAGAGAGAAAGAGCATAACCGCTACTATATGACTATTGAAGAAAAGACTAAAGAGAGTATTTGAGTCTTAAAAATTAAGGATAATAACTACTCATCAACAACCAATTTCTCCACGTTCAATTTTAAACTCTCATCATTCATCATCATCAAATCAAACAAAATCTTTTCTTCTTCCCCTGAATTTTCTTAGAATTAGTACTCTTTTCATGACTAACCTTTACAACTCCCTCCATTACATCCCAATTACATAATCATAACAATAATTTCTCCATTAATACTTCTCCTCCTCTATCTCCATCTAACACTTTCTCTTTCTATATGATGCGTTTTTATTTTCTCTCTCGTCAGTTAACCCTCAAAAGGAACTGCAAGAGGCATTCACATTCTCAACATACGCTCCTCTTCATTCATCATTTATTACTTTCTCATTTCTTTCTCATCTCCTCCTTAGCTCCAATCCAAACAGAGCAAACAAAACAGAGTGAAAAACAGATTATAGCGTCGTGGTGGTGATGGCATTCTCAATTTTAAGTCTTTTCATGATGTTTTTCTTCGTTTCTTTGAATGGTTTTCAATTGGGGTTTTCATCACAATTTGGGAATTTTATTACTTGGGAAGATATTAGAGTTGAGAATTACTTCGGTAGAATGAGAATAACTGACAGAGATAATAGTAGTCGTGTGATCATGGTTGCGAAAGATGGATCAGGAGATTCGTATACGGTTCAAGGTGCTATTGATTTGATTCCAGATTTTAATAATCAAAGAGTAAAGATTTGGATTCTTCCAGGAATTTACAGGTTAGTTTGTGTGTATTTTCAAGAAAACAAGTTTCTGTAGTTCATTCAAGGTCAAGTCTTTATTCAGAAGTGTTGCTCACATTTTGTGGTTTTTGGTTGTTAATTTGCAGGGAAAGGGTGTTAGTGCCTAAAACTAAACCATACGTTTCGTTTATTGCGTATAGAAATGCTGAAACTGTAATATCATGGAATACCAAAGCTTCTGATAAAGATATAAATGGAAATGAAACTGGAACTTTCAATACAGCTACTGTTGATATACAATCTGATTACTTTTGTGCAACAGGAATCACATTTGAGGTAATTTCTTTCGCGTGTTACGTTTTCATAAATGAGATGTAGTTTAGATAATTTTGGATTGTAGATTGCTTAATAAGGTTATGGTGTGTTTGCAGAATACAGTGGTTTCAGTTCCAGGAGGGCAAGGAATGCAAGCCGTTGCGTTGAAAGTTGCAGGAGATAAAGCTATGTTTTTCAGAGTTTACATTTTAGGTTCACAGGATACTTTGTTGGACTTGAGTGGATCGCATTACTTTTATCAATGTTATATTCAAGGAGCAGTTGATTTCATTTTTGGCAGTGCTAGATCACTCTATCAGGTAAAAACAAAAAATGAGTCATTGGAATTGTTATTTCAGTTTGTCATAGATAGAAAGACGTATTTTCTTGATTCTAATAGCAGAAAGTGGGTATTTGAAAAGCAGGATTGTATTCTTCATTCAACTGCTGGAAGTGTGGGAGCAATTGCAGCTCATCATAGGAATTCAGCTGAGGAAGATTCGGGGTTTTCGTTTGTCAACTGCAAAGTTAATGGAACAGGTTCCATTCTCTTGGGAAGAGCTTGGGGTAAATATTCAAGAGCAATTTATTCTTACTGTGATTTCGACGGAATTATAGCTCCCACTGGATGGAGTGACTGGGGAGACTCATCAAGAAGAAGGTAAGTTCTCAAAATACAACTCAGTATTCATGTTTTCAAATTCGGAAACAAAACTGGAACCTAACTTAGGTTTATTGCAGTACTGTGTTGTTCGGGGAATATCAGTGTCGTGGTTCGGGTGCCAACTTGGAAAATCGAGTACCCTGGGCGAAAACATTCAGCTTTGAAGAAGCAAGACCATTTCTAGATATGACTTTCATTGATGGAAATGAATGGTTAAGACTTTGATTCTCTCACTGTTGTATACTAGACATGCTTCAATCAATGGAAGGATACTACACATATTTTCGGTACATACAGTGTCTCAAATGTCAAGCAATGCTTATTCAAAATATGTACAGACAGGGAAATTGGTGCCTTTGCTTAGCAGATTATGAACTTGAGTGGTGTAAGCAAGTCAAGAGCAATGATAACAATTAACAAGCTAGCTGTTTACATCAGATCATCGATCAGCGATGTAACAAATTTTCGACAAATACTAGTCATACATAGTGATAAAGTAAATGAAAGGAATCATTCACAGTGATGTAAGGATGCTTTTAAAATGGGATCATAGATATGTGATGAAGAGTTAAATGAGGTGGTATTAGCCTAGCCTTTTTAAGGGTGTCATGTGTGCATTTGTTTGTTTGCTGTGAATGTTTGCTGTGTACACCTTGCACAAGTAAGATCATCCTCATTGCCTGCATCTGACCTGTTCCTGATTATGATTCATAACCACATAAATGTAACTTGCTTGTTAAATTTTTTATACTGCTACTGGAATGCATAATAACTAAAGTTAATTCATTTCCAACATAATAATGGGCTGTTATGTTCATAGTTCAGTAAAGTACTATAACACCTGTTGCACAATATCTTAAGTTTACTAGCACCACAATTGGCTGCAAAGGCACAAGCACAATCACTGAGCCCGACTTTCTAGTCTAATTATCCCATTACTTTCATAGCCTACAAAAGATTCTCTATAGTTTATATACAGCCCTCTCCAAGTCTTCTTATAAGACAACAAAATGAACTTATCCCATTAACACTGGCATCATCTATGTATCCTATCTACAAGTACTATAATTTACTTATCTGTTCAAGCATCATCTCCATCCAAATCTACAAGGTCACATTTTTGGCTTGACGTCTCAACAATATCTACTTTCATATCCACCTTGTCATTCACACCATCACCTTTAGTATCATTTTCTTCCTTTCTACCATTACAACCCTCGCCATGGCCTCCGTTATCAATGTTCATAGCATCTTCTACCTTCATATCCACTATGTCCTTCTCTTCATCAACCTCCATTTCACTTTTTTCATTGTCGCCATCACTTTTCTTACCTTTCTCGTTAGACTGCACCAGCTTGTTTGGGATCACCCCAGTCATATTTCCAGGAATGACACTGGATCCAGCTGAAACATCTAAGTCCTGCTTATTCTCTTTGACTTCATCAAGTTTAGAAGCACTGCGCAATTCACGGTCCGACATCGCAGTGCCACCAGACTCGACTCCCTTAGCTACAATCAAGCATGCAGGGATCTTTGTGCCATCTCGAAGAGCTGCTGCAACAGCACAGTGTATATCTGCATTCGGACCGATGTCTCTCCACTTGGTACCGTCCCAATCCCTAGATCGCCTAAGGTTTTTCCTTTCTATTTTCATGAACTTGTTTTCACCTGAAACGTTACGCAAGTGATGCTTTCATCTATTGTATGGCGGCATGGAGTCATATTCAATTAAAGTTCCCACAAGGTTGATATCCACACAAAAAAACATAAAGTTTCGCAAAGAAAAATATACCAGGGAAATAAACTTTTACATCACCATCTGCAGCATTTTCAGTTTCAACTAATGCTCCTTCCCACCAGCCATCGCCACACCATGCATCCACTGGAGCACCAATTTCAAAAACAATATCCAAGGGATCAGGCCAAGGTCGCATCCTCGGTCGCTCTAAGCATCTCATTCCCAATTTATCAGGAGGTGCTAGTCTGAAGGCAGGGACCCATTCCTACATGTACATAAAAATTGGCATGAGCAGTTTTTCTGCACAAAATAAAAAGGAAAAGAAAAAGACTTTCTTCTAGAATTCAATCAAGATTTACTGATGAATGTCTCTAATGCTGCAATGCAAGAACTAAGTTAACAATATTGTCCTCTAAACCTTTTTTGGCTTAGCCACTTGAAATATTTCACAGGTATATCCAAATTTCTACTAGCAGTTAATACATCATTTCATATGTATATCTTTATTGCTACTAGCAGATCCAGTAAAAGCACATGGTAGTAAATTTGTTTCTCATTTTTATACTTCTAGTCATGCTGACTGGCAACTATAAAATAAGTCACTGCATACTCACACAAACATTTCCTGGTTCATCCTCGTCCTCCAGATCATCATATTGAACCTTCACCTGCTTCTGATGTGATGCCTGCACGATCGTGCCCCTGAACCAGCAGCCCCTTATGCCACTATCATTAGACAACAGTTCAATCTTTTCACCAATTTTGAAGGGCAAAAGGATTGAGTGTGGGCCCCCA
Source organism: Papaver atlanticum (assembly GCA_023531105.1). NCBI lineage: Eukaryota > Viridiplantae > Streptophyta > Magnoliopsida > Ranunculales > Papaveraceae > Papaver > Papaver atlanticum. The sequence continues at coordinate 114,668 of JAJJMB010016199.1, forward strand.
ACAGATTTGGCTGTCAGCAGCCTACTGTTAGATGATAAACCTGATTTCAAGTTCTGAATTGCGCCTCCGAAGGATGTCGGTTCACTTCTTTGGCCTGAAACTTTGCCACCAGGTGAGTTTGTCAAAACTCTCTGTTGTCCTCTGGAACTTCTAATCCTCTTTGATCCCATCTTAATTCTTTTCCCTTTGACGAATTCTTCCTCTTCTTCTAAACAAGACAGGATTGCTTGCTCAAAATATCCCTTTAACTTAGTTGGATCAAAGGACTTGATTTTGTTGCTTTTAAACTGCCTAGAGCATAAATAGACTCTTTCTAAAGGCGCATGTGGAAGAATGGTTAAGAATTTATCGTAATGATCTGGAGTTAAAACTGTGGCTCGACCATCAACACATTCAGCACTGATTACCTGTGAATTAGGAGTAATAAAAACTTCCCTTAGGTGAGGTTTGGATACGCGAATCACAGCCTCGACTTCTTTACTGTGATGAAACCACCTTACTTTTACCTTCTTCTGCCCTTTCCTGTCTTCATACATATCCTCTATATATGCCACATAATGAGTTTCTTCTTTTGCCATGATAAGAACAAATGCATGAATCTGGACATCATTGAAAAGGAAAGGTATTCAAGTGTACCAAACGAGGATCGTTGGATAATAAGAAGTAACGTTACGATACTTACGGCTATAACTGTTCCACTTCTGCAAAATGTAGGGTAATGCTTGAGTTGTTTGCCACATGTCCAGGAATCACCTGACCATACAATGTCTGAGTTAAGCCCTTTAAGCTCTCTTGAGAAATGACCCTGAAATGGAAAAAATAAATAAAAATAAAATGGTTTTAATTCAACAAGCAAAAAGATAAAAAGCAAAAGCGGCGTGAGGAATGAATGAAAGATAAATACCGCATCATCAGGTACATGGCTCCCAAGAGCATGTGGTACCTCCTTTGGCAAACTAGAAGATCCTAAAGCTTGTGCAGAATCATGCGTAGAGGAGTCTATCATCGATAAAATAAAATGACAAAGTTATCAGATGAGTACTTAACATGATTGCTAAAGGCTGATACCATGATTGCTAAGGGAAGGTATCAATCCAGAATCCAACGGCCAGGATTACTTTGTCTTTCATGAACTGGTACCCACCCCGCTAATTGCGGTATCAGCCTTTAGCAATCATGAGTACTTAAGAGCAATGAACAAGGAATAAATATACAAGATACATATTTTGGTTTAAGGCAGAATGGTGCAAAAGCGAATGCATCTATAGAAATGAAATATGGAGTCGTTAAATTTGAAGTTAATGATCAGGTGTCATGGTGACCTTCCAATTCTAGCACAATAATTGTGGGAGAATGGAGTGCACATAACAAATACAGGCCTGGGAACCAAATTAATAAGCATTTGTCAAAGCTATCTTCAATAGGTTTTAGTTTTCAACAACCATGTGGCACAGAAGCATGTTATCGAGGCTAACTTAAGCAACGGCTACAAGTGGTATGTGTAAGAGTATATTATGTTTCAGGTTTATAAAAACGGAAAACCACCTCGTCTATCAGTATATACTAAATTTGACTACGATAACTTAATGAAATGGGTTATAACGTCATGAGCCAATTAACACGTTCAGTCTACATGAAGGGAAGAAATACATAGCAGCTAGGTGACTTTTGAAGGATATTCACACTTATATTTCCAATGTAACAAAACATTTAATACCATGGCTTCATGAACAGAAAACAACAATACTAATACACTACTGTATCTTTTAAGCAATACTTGTATATGTTCTTCAATGCATTGTTCAAGCAGCATCAGTAGTACAAACCTGAGGCATGTGACTATGTTAGAATCGCCCAGATACATGGAAGCCAATATGCCAACATTGAATTTCCTCTAGAAACAGTTTAAGAAATGCGACTTCTTGTATTAGTTTATGCAGTCGACTCAACTGAACTAGATGCATAAGATCATGAGAAACAAGCAGGGTGACCTCACATTATCTCCCGAACTCACTCAATAAGTGGATAGTACGACACATAGTGAGGATTAAAAGGGGCGTCACAGATATGACAAAAGTGTTTAGTTACCTGTGCTTGAGTATTAAACATTAAAACCATGTCAAGCTCAAACTCATGAAATAGGTGCACATGAAAGTGTAGCATTCCATGATTCAATTACTAAGAATAGCTATCACCTTGCACACGTATGTCTGCAAACTGATAGTTGCCATCATCGTGCAGGTTCTAAATCAAATTTCAAACAAATTTTTGTACCAGCGGAACTCAAGAAGTAGACAATCAACAAAACACACAGAAAGAACTGAATAAAAGGTAACACAAAACTCCTAAACCAAGAAATAATACATACTTATACGGTCTCGAGGAGGCCTCGAGAGCAACGAAGTGAGCCAATCAACAACTTCTCTTCTGGATCTCCATTTAAAGCCATAAGTAATGGACAAGTCAGCACCATAAACCTTTAAGAAATCATCCTCGGCAACATATACCATGTGTCTTACACTTCTTTCTGTACCTATAACTGCAAGAATGGAATCTCCAGCAGAATCTTTCAAGTAATAGTGAACTAGTCTATTACCCCTTTCCTGTGAAACAAAAACCTCTTTCCATTCCAAGAAACCCTGGTTTTCCACAGACATCTTGATAGAGGGATATGACCTCAATGAATGTCAACCAAAGCACCTAGTCAGACAGTCAAATTTCCCCACATTTATACAGACCATTAGCTAAGATGAGACTAATTAGGTACCAGCGATCAAAAGGGAAAAAAAATAAAAAAAATTCAAGAAAAGGTATTGAGGTTTGGTTGGGGCAAACCTAGAGGCAGATGCCCAGATCAAAATAGTATCCAAAGCAAGAAATGGGTTTTATTGATCACTCTAGATGTGCCTAAAAATTCCATAGTTATGCTATGATAATGAACTATAATGTAATTCTTTAAACTATTTTTTTTGTTAGTTTTTAGCATAACCAGTGGAAAAACAAGATGGGTATTTGAGTAAAAAGAGGAAGAAGACATTGAGCAAAAAAAAAATCGAAGTATGATTAAGTAATGAAAAAGGTTTGATCAGCTGAACAAACCTATAAAGTTGCCGTGTAACCCCCTACTTGATGATATGAAAGATGCACAAGGGGGAAGAAGATAACGGAGTCAGAATCGTTGGAGCAGATGGATCAGCTTGGCCGCTTGGGACTTAACGTCCCTCCCATTAGAGAGAGAAGAGCGAAGGTTTTAAGAGAGAGAAGAGAGGAACACAAAAAAAGGTAACCATGAAAGACAACTGTCCCACTCTTGTTAGTCCTTCCACAAGTGAATTTTTTCTTACAAAAGAGGGTGAAATCTCAGCTTTGCCCATGTCTGCCATCATTACGATGAAAAAGCAAGCAAAACGCCATTTCCGAATCTTGAATCTCAAATCCAATTATATTGAAAATAAATGGACGGATTTAAGTTTGCTGTGGTTAGGTGGGTCCGTAAGAGAATTTTTCAAGCCACGTGCTCATAGTAAGTGAAGATTGTAGGCCGAACACGATGGTAAGTATGACCGGTCAGGCTAGTGAAGCGCAAAAAGTGCGCGTTACAGCATAGCCTGCTAAATCAGTGCTCAGACATGATGGCGCAACACTGCATAAACTGTCAAGCGTTAAGATGGCGAGACCCTACAGGGCCGGTGAAGCGCAAAGATGGCGCTACACTGTAAACACATTGGCTAAGTAATGAAGCTTATTGGCCGACACAATGAAGCTTCATTGAGGGAAAGGCAAGGCCAAGTTGATAAAATGCGACATGCGATGTTGGCATTAAGGCATATCCGGGGAATTGAGTTGGCCCAAACTCAAGGATGATGTTAGAGTATAGACTAGGCCAAGAGTTGGCCTATGCATTAGTTCAAGGATGGCCAAAGCTTGAATAATGCAAACAAGCTAGTAATGCAAGAGTAGCATTGTTATTGTCGAGCAAATCGGCTAAGTGAAGCATATGACGCATGAATAACCAGAATGAGCTAAGGAAATGGCCGAGATGATTGTAGCACAGACCAAGAAGACTGTAGGGCCATGTTGGTCGTGCATTGGATCAAGGCTCAGTTCAGTAAAGCGCAACAATTGTGCAATATGGCTCGAGTGACGGTTAGGAGTTGGTTATTGGCTTCACAAGCGTGCCAAAGGTGCGAGACAAGATAGAATGGTTATAAAGGAAGTTTATAAGCGTGGGAGAGTGTTCATAACTGCTTGAGTACAGGTGTTGGATGTTGGCTCAAGTTTAAAAAGAAACTGGCCAAGATAGCACATTTATTGGCGGTTATGGAACTGTCCTATGGGACAGATGGCTGTCCCATGCGTGTGCTGCTGTTGTGCACGGTTTTTGGCCAGTAGAGCTGTTGTATAAATAGTATTAAGGCATAGGAAAATCACTAGGCTTACATAGGAGATTGTGAGACTCAAATTGAGAGAGTTTTGGTAAGGTTAAGGCTTGGTTCAAAAGGAACAAGTCTGTGTAAGTACCTAAGTGGGCAAGTTTTGTATATCTTCCCTTTGATGCAATAAAATGGATTGATTATGTCATGTTCTAAGTGTTCTTGGTTGGTTGATTGTGTTAGTGAATGTATGGCAATGTTTGAATGTTTTATGGTAAGCATTTGAGAAGTAAAGAGAAGAAGAAAGAAGACCAAAGACTTCCGTTGTAGAAATGTAGAGTTGGATGTTTGCACTTATAAGGCTGCAGTACGAGTGGGTGAAACTTGATTCACTGAACCACTGTGCTGTCGGGTTACACTTGCGTATAAAATTTGCAAGGTGCATTTACAGGTGTGACAATTCGGGTATCAGAGCTGTGTTTGGTACACAGTTCAAGTGTATTTATTGGATAATACACAAGTACTTATTTCTCTCTTAAGTTGTTTTCCTGTGAGCAAGTAAGTGGCGCATTGTTTTCAGAGAATTTGCATTAGAAATGGGTTCTAATGGCACTGTGATTGATGAAGAATTACCGAGTATGTTTGATCAATTAGAGGAGTACGATGATCTTGGCAATCTGACCATAGACATGAGTTGTGATGGCCTAGATATTCCTCTTGTTTATGAAGAAAATGGCAGGCTAGACTTACTTGAAGGAAGAACATCAGATTGGTTTAAATAATTTGACGAAAGAGTAGGTGCAGTCGAGGGCAAGGTGTCTGATGCAGCTTAGTTGAATTGCGAAACCAATGCTGAAGTGACTGAATTGAAGTGGAAATTCAGTGACATAAAAACCATACTAACATGCCATTCCATGTTAATGTCCGAGGATATGACAAGACTTCGCAAGTTAATCAGTGATGGCATGTTTCCAGGGGAAAATATGAGTGGAAAAAGCTCCAATCGAGTCTCCGAGTCAAGAATTTATGCGGGTTCCAGAAATGCTAGAGAAATTGAGAACTTCTTGTATGATGTTGAGGCATACTTTGAGGCGAATGGAACTGGGGAAGGACAAATGGTAACTCTCGCAGGAAATTACCTAGGTGGTGATGCCAAGGTTTGGTGGAGAACTATGCTCCAAGAAGATGAAGCTGCTGGTTAATCCAATCCTATGTCTTGGAATGACATGAAAGAAGGATTGAGATGTCATTTATGGACGAGTAATGGTGCTTGGTACACAATAGAAAGTTTACGCATGCTAAATATGACGGGCACACCACAATCCTATGCTTAAAGCTTCCTTGCATTGGCGCAACAAGTGTGTGGCATGAGTGAAGAATATCAGATGTTCCAATTTCTGTGTGGTGCGAGTTCTTGGGACATTCCTGAACTCAAGAAGCGCAAAATTCAGAGTATTCAGATGGCTATTCAAGTGGTAAGAGAGCTTACCAGTTGCACATAAACTGAAGATGTGCAAAGCTGTGAAGGAAAGGCCAAAGGAAAGGAAAAATTTGTAGGCAGTAAGCGCAAGCATGACCCAAACGAAGATGAGTTATTCCCTTCAGCCCGGAAGTATAGAGGATGTTTCATTTACAAAGGCTTAGATTTCGATAGAATCTGTCCACTCAAAGCACAACTTAATGCATAAGTTGGGGATGACTATAGGAGTTGTTAGAGCACTGCTCGGTCGAACTCGCAAGCGTTGCTATCTCAAGCTTGTTTGTCAAGTTTAGTTTCCAAAATTATAAGTCTTGATTTCTAGTCTACTTATAGCTATGTCTCGGATTATGATAAAATGTGTAGTTGAGCTTTAGACTTCACGACGTTCATCGATTGAAGACGAAGAACTACTAAGGGAGCTTATGGAACTTCATCAACAAAAGGTATGTGGAGACTTGAACTCATCTATCACTCTGAAGTCTATTTTTATTCTATCTCCTATTGAGACAAAAGTCGTATAGCTATATAGACTTTATATTATACACATTTGATATTTCGAGCTGAGTTTAACTCGCTTACATATTTCTCAAAATATGTATTGGTAAGCTTTCGCTTTAACCAAGTTCATCTTTTATTCTTGACGAAAGTCAAAATATGATCATGTGAAAATCGCCTGGTAACATCTTACATGATTTGTGTGAGACAGTCATTTGATATAGACTCGGAATGTTTTGTATTGATCTATTAATCACTTGAAAATTGGTTTGAAGCTAATAGTTTGTGTGAGACAGCTATTCCCGTCTTCCAAGAATGTTTAAATGATTAAAATGGAGTTTTGAACAATTAACCATTGATTGGATATAACATAATATGCGTACTTGTATGCTAACTGTTGCAAGTTATTCGAAGACCGGGAACTATAGTATGCATACCCGTATGCGTACTGGTTTGATAGTTGAAGTCCGGGAACTTACTATGCATACCCGAATGCATACCGGCGTAACAGTTCAAGTCCGGGAATTCAACTACGTTTGGTTGTACAACAATATGCGTACCCGTTCGCATACTGGCGAACCCAGACCAAGTCCGGCTACTTAGGTATGCGTACCCGTTTGCAAACTTGAGTGGGTTATGTTCTAAAATCGGTTTGTTCATGAACTAATACATTTATAAAATAAGGAATGCAATCTTTTGCAAACCATGGCTATAATGTTAATGAATTGATTCGAGTGAATCAAAATCGATTTTGCTTCAATTGTTTCTTGTATACTTCTATGAGAATATAAACAATTGAACAACTCTAGAACTAGTTTCATTTGAGTCATTTGAACTAGTTGTGATTGAGATGAACAAGGTTGATATGAAAGTGTTCATATGGCTAACTTCGGTTAACTATTGTTGAACCCACAAGGTGTACACGTTTAGTGTGACGGACCGAAAAATTACGCCTGGGCGCGCAGGCCATAACTTCCACGATGCGCCATGATGATGCTACGATCCGGGCCTTTAAGCTAGGCAAATGCACGTCCATTTGCCCTTGCAAGCATGCTCGTGGAGCATGATGCAGCTAACTTAGCTTCCACACCGTTCCAACTTACCCCTGTTCTGCAAAGGGTTTATTAAGAAAGAAAAAACAGCTTTTTGAGGCCCTAAACGATGGAATTTGGCTAAAATTCCAAGACCGTGATCACGTCTTGATCGTTGGGCCGTTTCCAATCAATTTAGACCTGTCTTGAGATAAATTACGACAATCGGGTTTTTAGCCTCCAGATAGGCTATAACTTGCTCATCTGCATCAACTTGTCTCACCAAGTTTGGCCACAATCATCTCCTGTGTCGATCTACCAATCTTAGATGATATGAGAGGCCAATGTGCCGTAATCATCTCTCAAATAGATGATATGAGCGACAAAGTGCTGTACCGGCAATGTTGCAACTCATTGCGGCTGCCTACGTACCCTTCCCTACTCTAAAGGGATCAAGCACAGACCGTAGCTCATCAAAGGGACAATAACTTAATCCAAACTCGTTTTCAAGGCTGTGGCCTAGCAATAATGGTTATGGCCTGGTCCGTATAGGCCATTCCGCCAAGATGCACAATGATTATGCATCATCGGGTCCATGACATGGCATAGTGATGCCTAAGCACCAAATGCCCTCTTCGAAAGGCTACGCAATGATAAATGAGCCTTAGGCATCATTTATACACTTCCGGCTAAGCTATGAAGCTTACTTGGTACATAGTCCGCATATGCACCTTCAACCAACTACCCCTCCTTATATATGTTTATTTGACATTTTTACAACTTTGATTAGGGGAGCAAAAATCATTCATCAACTCCCATTTTTACTATTCATGTGCAATGATTGCGCACAATGATCGCGCATAATGATTGCGTATTCGCACAATAATTGCGTGTAATGATTGCACAACACTCGTTCGGCCAGCCCTCTCTGGCCTGATGCACAATGATTGTGCGATATTGGTTATAGGCCAATGGCTTTCATAATGCGCAATGATTACGCTGCAAGCTCAAGGCCACCTACCCAACTGGCCTAATGCATCATTTGATGCGAGATTTGGCTCTTGGCCAAATGCCAAACACAATGCGCCATTTTGACGCGGTATTGGCCTTAAGACAATATGCTTCTTACTACGCAACGGAAGCTTTGGATGAAGCTTCATCTCGGGCCATGGCGCATCTTTTAGCATGCGCCATGCTAAAAAAAAAAAAAGGGTGTTACATTTAGGTACGGTTACACAAACCTAAATGGTCGTTCATTTCATTTGTGTATAACAAGCTAAGTTCGATCTAACGGTTAAAAGATATTAGCTTGAATCTAATAAGGTTTTCATCTAACGGTGAATATTGAATGCTTTGTTACCAAGGTATCATTGATTGCAAACCCTGATTTGAAGACTATATAAGGGAGAAATCTAGCAACTGGGAAACCTAATCCCCACACCTCCTGTGTGATACTAGTTGCGACTAGAGTCGATTCTCCTTTAACCTAGGTTTTTCCATTATAGGTTAACGACTTAAAGACTTCATTGGGATTCTGAAGCCAGACCCAACTATTTTCTCTGTAGTTGCGTGTTCTGATCTTGCTTTGTTCTATTGTATTGATTACTATCTTCTCTAAGATTTGCTTGAGATTTAATCTCCGATAAGCAAGATAAAAAGTAGTCACAAACATCTTCGTCTCATCGTTTGTGATTCCACAATATCTTGTTTCGCTACCATACGATTAAGATTATTGTAAGGTGATTGATATTACTAGGTTGTTCTTCGGGAATATAATTCCGGTGTATCCATTGGTTCCTGTTCACCTTGATTTATCAAAAGACGGAACAAAAACTCGTAGGTATTTCTGTGGAAGACAGATTTATCTATTCAATAGACTTTTCTGTGTGAGACAGATTTGTTTATCAAGTCTTCAACTTTGGGTCGTAGCAACTCTTAGTTGTGGGTGAGATCATCTAAGGGAATCAAGTGCGTAGAGTCCTGCTGGGGTTCAGAGGCGTAAGGAACGCGATTGTACCTTAATCAGTATGAGATTGGTTAGGGATCAACTACATTCCAGTCCGAAGTTAACTTGTAGTAGGCTAGAATCTGTAGCGGCTTAATACAGTGTGGTGTTCAAATCTAAACTAGGTCCCGGGGTTTTTCTGCATTTGCGGTTTCCCAAATAACAAAACTTCTGGTGTCTGTGTTATTTATTTTCCGCATTATATTTTTATATAATTGAAATATCACAGTTGTGCGTAGTTCAATCAATTAGATAATCCATCCTTTGGTTGTTGATATAAATTGATTGGCACTTGAACATTGGTCTTTGGTACCGTTCAAGTTGTTTCTCATAATAATCAGGCTCGCGGATTTCTATCTGTCTGATTTGCTGATTACATTGAGAAACAGAGATACAACTCTTGGATATATTTTCCTTGATTGAGTCTGACTGTCTAGTTGATTCTCTTGGAAATATATTGGAGTTAGTCCATACAGATTGCCGAAACAAAATATTGGGTATGGTTGTTAGACCCACGCTTTTTCAATTGGTATCAGAGCAGGCAAACACGTTTAAGACTTATAAGTCTGTGTTTCTAGCAATCTGACTCTATGGACAGAAACGCTATCCCTATAAACGTACCACCAGTCTTCGATGGCTCGAATTATCTATGGTGGAAAATTGCTATGCGTGCCTTTCTTCAAGCGCGTGATTTTCAATCATGGGTTCGTGTAATGAATGGCTATGATCCTCGGTTGTTGCAGAAGGCGATGTTACTGCTCCAAAGAATATTGGTGCTTATGATCCTGCCGAGATTTTTGCAGCAAAGCAAAATTCTGATGGATTAAATGCTATCATCCATGCCATTACCCCAGATCTTCAGCACCATATGACTACGTGCACTAAGTCTAAAGAAGTTGGGATATCTTAGAAACGGTATTCGAAGGGAACTCCTATGAGAAAGAAGCTAGGATTCAAAACCTAAATTATGATTGGGAAAACCTTCGTATTGCTGATGAAGATTCATTTGATAAGTTTAATCACAAAGTGTCTGAAATTGTTAATGCATCTTTTGCGTTAGGTAAGACTATTCTTGAAAAGGACACTATGATGAAAATTCTCAGATCGTTGCCAGCCAAATACGATTCTCAGAAACATGCCATCGTTAAAGGAAATAACCTTGATAATATTTCCAGAAACTCACTCATTGGAAAGTTAAGAGTTCTTGATCATGATCAAAACACAACCAGAACCTCCGCGTTCAATGTTGTGACCAACGCACGTACTCTTCCCTACTTGTCTTGGGCTGATGAATGTTGTTCAAATCATATTGATCCCGACAGGTCATTAATTTTACAAAAGATCAAGGATATTGTGAGAAGAAGCAAGAAATCCGAGGAATGTCTATCTCTCTCTCTGATGGTTTAGATTATTCAATACAAAGGAAATCAATTCAGTTAGCCAATCCGCATATTTCCGAAGTTTGCACAGAAATTTCAGCGTTCGCCGCATAAACTTTTACTATCTCAAATTCTGATTCAGAATGCGAGTCTGACACTGAGATTTTTGAATTCTTGGATAAAAGTGCAGAAATTTACCAAGAAAATCTTCAACAAAATATGAAGTGGAAGAAACATGAGTCATCAATTCAGGTGAAAGATCTTGAGATCGACTGTTTTAATGATAAATTCACCAGAACCTTATATCTAAAAGAAAAAGAGATTAATACTCTTAAGTGTGACCTGCAAAGGTTATCTGGAAGCTCTGACAAAATTTCAGCAATGTTATTCGGTCAGAAATCTTTTGGAAACACAAATGGTTTAGGATTTAAAAGCAAGACTGTGAGCACAAATAATTCCTTTGTTCCGGCCGGTTCTGGAACTGTGGATATTAAAAGTTGTGATAAACAGGAGTCAAATCTGCAAAACGAAAATTCATCTATGAAGTGTATGTTTTGTGGAAATGCAAGTCATGTTCAAAGTAAGTGTTGGAAATTCAAGAGGAACAACAAACAAAATGCTAAACTTCAGAATGACATGCAAAGAATGAATTTGGTTTTGGGTAATCAAAAAGGAAAGTCTAAGAGAACCAGAGTCAGACGAGGTAAGAAAACTGATTATCCAACAAACCTTGATATGTCACCAGGTGACACAAGATGTGAGCATTCTGCTCACTCCATCACTATTTAACTATAGTGATGTTTGCATCCTCATTATTAACTTGAGAATATGAGGATTGCATCAAGGTTGCTCAAGTCTTGTACAATTGTTAATTTCTTATCCTTGGTAGTTTAAGATTATTTAAATTAAGATTTGCAATTGAATATTTTCTTATCAAAAATAGATAATGGATCGTGAACCATGAAGACTTCGTCAAAGTTTTTGTTTAGGGTTTACTTATCCGGTATGCTATCTATATTCATTTGTTATCAAAATGCCCGTCACTCCTTTTTCTTTGAAAGATATAGTTTCATGGCTCCTATAACTAGAGGAACTACAAAAAGGGATGCAGTAGAAGCAGTTAATGTGTATCTTTGTGAAGGGATCCTACCCTCAAGGAAGAAAAAGGAGAAATCTACAAATGATGAAAAAGGTTCTTCCACTAACTGTTTTTGGTCTATTTGTATAGATGATAATAACTTTAGGGCTGTGGTGAAGGATTTCATCAGCAAAGGAAATGATTTAAAATCTCAAATCATGTTCTCTTTGGAAAGGATAGCTCACTATGAACAAATGTTATCTCTGACAAAGAACACCTTGTGTGAACTGAAAAGAGAATTTAGTGAGTTAACTGATATTTCTGAAGATTTGGAAGAATTAAATGATCCCATAATCAATGAGTTCTTCAATAATGAGAAGGAATTCTCAGTAGATGCCCTGAGAAAGCTATACAATGTCTAAGAAACTTCTTATGAGAATTTATTCTTGTGTTTTAAGAAGGATAACTAGGGTTTGGAATAGCCTATATTGTGATTACACATTGCTATTGCCAACGATTTTCATCTTGCAAAGTTTTTAGATTTATTTATTTAAACTCTAAAGTTTATTTGGAAGATGATTTTGCAGTATTAATCTTTATTGGTTTTATATATTGCAAAATTATGTTATGGGATATGTGTGTTTACGTCCGTGAACTATGATTGTCCCATATATGTCAAAAGTTAAGTCTATTGTGTCATTATGCAAATATTGATGGAAGGTAGAATGAACTTAACAAAGATTAAGTTTATTGTGTCATTATGCAAATATTGATGAAAAATAGAATGAATCTTTGAATATTCCGCAGTATTGATCTTTCCCTGATCCACTTCTATGTGAAAGTATTGTACGGCTCCGTAAGTTTTCTTATGTTGAGGATTTCCGATTAAATTAATCATGGGTTCTCTTGTGGTTAATTTAATTGAGTTTTCTGGATTCAAATTCATGTTTCATATAATTTGTTAATGTCCAAAGAAATCCTTCTTTTCTTGTGAAAGTAAGGTCGCTTTTGTTGTTCCTTTCGGGAATGACATTTTATGGGGGAGAGTTCTTAATTGAACTTGTGCTTAATTGCCAAATCTTTGTGGGGAGTGCGGCTGTGGAATATTGTAGGAGTTTTCTTGTATCTTTATAAACTCCTTGATGAATACACTAAGTTTCGACTATGTGAAATCATCGAAACAAAGTTGATATGTTTTCTTTTTGTCATGAAGTATCTCTATGAGAATTTCATTATGATCCCGCTAGTTTTCGTACCTTTGCCAATTTATATTGACAAAAAAGGGGAGAATTATTGTGTAGTTCACACTACAAATACATATGGTTTACAGATCATTATGTAAGGGGGAGTGGTTTTCATGAGAGATGAAGTATTGACTAAGGGGGAGTGATACATATCACCGTAGTATTATTGTCAAAGTTGTGATACAATTGAACTTTGATGCTGTGTAATAATACTATGACACTGTATAACAATAATTGAGAACAATAGTTTTCTTATTGTTATGGCTATGGATCTTAAACAACTATGATGCTGAGTTGAACACGTTCAGAATCACTGGAGTATTTGCAAGTGACGAAGATTTCGAGTAACGTTGAAGAACCAAGGAAATCAAGCATTTGGATGAGAAGCTACAAAGTTTATTTATTTTGTAATTCATTTGTATTGATAGTTTTGTCACTAAAATTGACAAAGGGGGAGATTGTTAGAGCACTGCTCGGTCGAACTCGCAAGCGTTGATATCTCAAGCTTGTTTGTCAAGTTTAGTTTCCAAAACTATAAGTCTTGATTTCTAGTCTACTTATTGCTATGTCTCGGATTAGGATTGAATGTGTAGTTGAGCTTTAGACTTCACGACGTTCATCGATTGAAGACGAAGAACTACTAAGAGGAGCTTATGGAACTTCATCAACAAAAGGTATGTGGAAACTTGAACTCATCTATCACTCAGAAGTCTATTTTTATTCTATCTCCTATTGAGACAAAAGTTGTATAACTATATAGACTTTATATTATACACATTTGATATTTCAAGATGAGTTTAACTCGCTTACATATTTCTCGAAATATGTGTTGGTAAGCTTTCGCTTTAACCAAGTTCATCTTTTTTTCTTGACGAAAGTCAAAAGATGATCATGTGAGAATAAATCGCCTGGTAACATCTTACATGATTTGTGTGAGACAATCATTTGATGTAGACTCAGAATGCTTCGTATTGATCTATTAATCACTTGAAAATTGCTTTGAAGCTAATAGTTTGTGTGAGACAGCTATTCCCGTCTTCCAAGAATGTTTCAATAATTAAAATGGATTTTAGAAAAATTAACCATTAATTGGATATAACACAGTATGCGTACTTGTATGCTAACTGTTGCAAGTTATTCCAAGACCGGGAACCATAGTATGCATACCCGTATGCTTACTGCTTCGATAGTTGAAGTCCGGGAACTTAGTATGCATACCCGTATGCGTACCGGCGTAACAGTTCAAGTCCGGGAATTCAACTAAGTTTGGTTGTACGACAGTATGCGCACCCGTTCGCATATTGGCGAACCCAGACCAAGTCTGTATACTTAGGTATGCGTACGCGTTTTCATACTTGAGTGGGTTATGTTCTAAAATCGGTTTGTTCATGAACTAATACATTTATAAAATAAGGAATGCAATCTTTTGCAAACCGTGGCTATAATTTTCATGAATTGATTCGAGTGAATCAATATCGATTTTGCTTCAATTGTGTCTTGTATACTGATGTGTTTTTTAGTTGTAGTAAAAATAGTGGTAATAGGATTTGATTCTCGAACTTGTGAAGGATTTTTTTTAGACTTAAATTATACTCAACAATTCAAATAAATTATATCAAAAATATAAAGAAAATACCGAGACTCTGGTTTCCACCATTGACCAATTAATTGATAAACTCTAATCAATATTCATGCAATATTCTTCTTTAAAGTGATTCTAATATTTGCCTCTAATAGATTTTTGAAGTAATAGTTGTAATCACAAAGCATGAAACATCAAAAGTTTTAAAACCTAGCATGTTCCATCAAAACAACTCACAACTACTCAATAAAAATCAATTTTTCTATATTCGTTCTATGCAAATAATCATATAAAAAATTGCAAAAATTAATTAAAATAAAATT